>VWZS01005325.1:0-13373 GCA_013397075.1 Rhabdornis inornatus | reverse complement strand
ATTTCTAATAATCAGGCACAGCCTTCACAGATGCTTCGTTTAATGAAGCAAAGCCTTTTGGGAGATGTAAGACATGACAGGGTAATAGTTGAAAGGATGAGATATTGTTCACTGCCAGTCTAGAAAAGCTGCAAGCTGTGTTTTTCTTATGACAGCTCTGACAGAAAGCTAAATCTGTCATTTTTACTGAGACAGTACACTCAGTCAAACAGCATGGTATGAGCTCTTAACAGCAATCTCAAATGCATGTATTGTGGCTGTAATTATAAAGATACAAATAGAGCAGAAAAAAAAACAAAAAATGAGCAAGACAAATTTTGTTGAGAGTCTACTGTTGAGGATTTTTTGATCAATAGTTCAAAAAGTATTATATTACTCTGGGTAATTTGCAGGGAAATACATATATCAAATATTCAATATATACAGAATATATTGTTATATCGTGAGATAAAACAAAATCCCATAGAGGTAACTGGGTAGCTTGCTGTTAGTGATCATGGCAGTGTGAAGAAAATTCTGGAAAAAAAAAATCTTATTTAATTCATGATACAATAAATTATAAAAAAATTACAGAGTATCCATTTTTTACAAAGGTGTTACAAGTTTTTTCAGTTATAAGTTACCTCCCTTCTGCCACATCCTCTATAGGACAAAGAGAAATTGCTAATCCTTAAGAGTGCAGACTTTGTTGTTGGGCATTTCTTAATATCTAAAGGTAAAGGAAACTTCATTTGTTAATAAAAATTGAAGGAGGAGAAGAAAAACGTGTAAAATTATGAAGTTAAAGTGAACTCTGTTTAGTTTATGACTAGAGGTTAGTTATTCCTTGGAAAAGTTATGGAAGGTTTGATGAAATGTAGAATGCTTTCAGTAGAAACTGAAGTAATTTAGGCTAAATAGTTGCGTAAGGAAGTTTAAACAGCTCTTTTTTACAGAAGTGAATACATTAAAAGAGAAAGAAAAAGAAAATAACCGTTAAAGTATTTCAAAAATCAAGAGAGCATTCAATTTCTGTATCAAGTACTGCAATGAAAGACACCTAAAAGATTCACTTTCCCATAAAATCATGGATTTAGTTATTTAGATTAGCCAGTGGTTGTTTTTTGTGCTTCTAGCAACTGGTATTTTAGCTGTTTAGTCAGTCAGCAACTGTTCAGTCAGTCAGCAGACAAACACACTGTTCCTCTGAACACAGGCTGACATGGACATAAAAATAGTGCAGGGGATGACATTGGGCTAGCAATGTCTTCATCATCATCATCATCATCATCATCATCATCATCATCATCTCACATTAACATAGAGAGAGAGACACAAAGAAGAATTGGAATTATTATCTTTGAGAACTGAACTAAAAATCTCTCTTTCCACAATTAGCCTTCATATATTGGCATTAGAGATACCACCTTAAGTTCTGAAAGAACTGGAAGGAATTTATTTTCCTGAATTATCATATTACTTCAGTAATACCAAGCTGCAGTTTGTACCTGTGAACACTTTCACTTGGAGAAAATTCAACACTTGGGGAGAGTTTTTATCGTATTTTTATCATTACTTAGTTGTGTGGAATTTTTTCAGAAATTTTTACAGCTGCTTAACTCCCAATGAAGGAAGATTAAGCTTGGATGGTTAAGAACATATGACAGGTTGTAATGCAGCATTGTTTAAGAAAAATTAGTGAAGATGTACTTAAAACTCTCTTGCTTAGAAATCTAATATTTCAGCAATCCTTTCTCAGAACTTTACACAGATCCTTTTATTGTGTCTCTGATAAATAAAATGTGATTTATATTTTGGAAGAATTAGGGTAGTGAAGACTAACTAAAGAAGAACATGCAATCTTACAGATATTAAGGCAAAAAATAAAGAAAATGGTTGGTTGCTGTTCCCAAATGGTGTTTTTAAGTCTGTATGGCTAAGCAACTCTGTCTTAAATTTGTGATCTTTCTGCAGTTTTGTATTTATGGGGTTTATGCCTGTTCACAGTATTTAGTAGCACATTTGGAAATTAGACACTGCTGATATTTATCTGTAATTGAATTTGACATAGGACCAGTAGTAGCCAGAAGTAGGTAGGATATCCTGTGATACATAATCTGAAATTCATCAAAAACCAAAAAAATATTAACTTCAATATTTTTGCAAAAGTTTCCATTATTTAGATTATTTGTACTTTATTAGAGGTATCTTGTCAATACTACTTTTTCTTAGCCTTATCCAGATATGTTTTCCTATGTCTGGCTCCTGAAAGTCTCTGCAGAAGTTCTGCAGAGCTTTTTCCCCTGTATCCCTTCCCTTTTCTGTTTTCCCAAAAAATTTTGGGATTTTGCCTTTTACACCAGAATTTACTTTGTTCCCTTTTCATGTCAAATAATTCTTATGCATGTAGCATGTAACTTAAAACTATCTATTTGGTATTGCTAAAACATCAAAGAATTTATAAAATTATTCTTTTTTTCCCTATTGTTGTATTACATTTTTTCCTTTGTCCTTGTAGAATGTTCTCTGGTAAATAGAAGTGATAGTGCTTTTATTTACTGCCTTAATTTCTTGCAATAACATTAATTAACCATTCAATGACAAAGGACATTGAATATTGGAGGCAAAATTGTATATATTTCTAAGCAACCACAGCATTTTGTTTTGTTTTCTTAAATCAGTTTCAGTCGCAGAGCTTTGATCACATTGCACTCTCCAATTGTTTTCCAAAGGGAGTAATAAGAGAAAAAAAGTAACAATTGTTATAACGAAATTTCAAACTAATAAAATCCTTTAAGTAGATTTGATTCTGTAAATGAGGACTAGGAGGGTCATAAGAAGTTACATCATCTGAGTTTAACCATCCCCTTAGTACATTGTGATCTAAAACAGGAGGAGGATATGAAAAACTTCAGAGGTGTCTTCTGAAAGGGTATATGCACATTTCACATACATCTTGCTCTGTATCTTCTAAACAGTGTTTAAAGCAGCTTCCAGTACAGATCTGTAACAAATTCATGAGCAAATCTGATAAAACATGTCTTTGAATGAACCATGAATGTAACTTGGTTAATGACAACTGAGACAACTAGTTTGTCAGTTGACCTAACCACACCATCCTTTTCTCCTGTATCTGGTTTATTTTCTTCAGAATTAACTCAGTACTTTCTCCCCCACCACTCTACAAACAACTTCCATATCTGCTTTTTGTGCCCTCTGAAGCCAAAAGGAGTAGCGATGCAAAGGAACGCTGATACTCCGATGTCTGGTCAACCAAATCTGTAGGATGCATTTTAGGAGCAGCAGAATTATTTTCTAACTGCAAAAGCTGTTAATAATACCACTTAATGTGTGGTTAATACCACTTAATAAGTGGTATTACCACTTATTTAAACTTGATTTCCTGTCCATTTGTGATTTGATTATTTGACCTTAAATTGTTGTGATTTTTTTTACCCTAAAGCCAGTTCCTGCTTCCTGAGTTGATGCAGTAGTTACATTGTTCAGCTGTTTGCAGATAAAATTGCACAGTTTAATAGCCAATGGACATGCTGAGTTCTAACTGCCTTGTTGAAAATTTTTAAATAAAAATGCACACTTAGTTTATTCACCTTTGTCATTTATACATCCAGCTGTGAAGCTCTCCAGCTTTGCAGTGTTACTTACTAGGAGAATTGAATACCATAACTTCTCAAATTCTGTGTACATTACTGATCAAAATGCAGATTTTATAACTAGAATTTGACACACAGATACTTTCTTAATTGGACTGCATGTGGAAGTGATGAAAGCAATGAAGCAAATTATTTTTGCTTTTTGATAGTTTTTGCAATGTCAAGCTCTCATTCTGTCCTTTTGTAGTTAGTGTACCTCTCATGGAGGGAATCTGAGAGAGAGAAAGAGAACAGACGAACATAAAAAACAATCCACTCCTGGGCATAGAGGGAACTAGCAACAATAACAGAAGTTTAATATTCTACTTTCTTTGTCTATCAACAAAGACTGTGAAAGATATTCTAGTACATTGGGTTTAAATTTCTCCACTGGTCTTTAGCTGATGGACACAAAGATGTATGTATTGTGTGTGTTTGCATATTTATATGCTTATATATAAGCATGTAAATACACACATAGGTGTGTGTATATATATGTGTATGTGTTTATATGTACCTGAGGTCATGTGTGGATGATATTCAGTTTGGATTCTGTTAAACCCTGTTTACAGATATAGCAGAAGATTCTGTTCATAATCATCTGACTCAGTTTAGGAACCAAACTGATAAAAAGCCACAACCTCTGTGTGTATGTATGTATGTATGTATGTATATATGTATGCATATATATGTATGTGTGTATATATATGTGTGTGTGTGTGTGTGTGTGTGTGTGTGTGTACACCTCATCCATAGGAACTGGTTACAATCCTGGCTATTGAACTGCTGTTGACTGGTGGCATATTGAAAGTGATTGCTGTTCTTCAATCTGTAATTTATCTGTTAATGACATACAATGTTTCACAGTGACAAGGAATCAATAATGAATATGTTATGCTTTAAAAACATAAAAATTCTTTAGAAAAAGTCCCTACTGTCTTTCTCCAACAGTGATCCATATGGTGTGCTACTAAAAGAAAAAGAACTCTGAGTGAACAAATATGAAATACTACAGACATGTCTTTATTGCTCTTTTCCTATCGAGATAACCTTTGTTATCTGGTCTATGAAAGGAGTATGCAAGACTACTCACTCATAAAGCATTGTTTTTATCATCACTTGCTTTTATTTTCTCTAAGGCAGACCTGGTTATTTCTTTTCTTTCTTTGCATATGTCTTAAGCAGTTGACATATAGCTTTATTAACATCAATTAATAGTTTTTGGTTCCTATCTCCTATAAATTATGTTGGTGAAATATGCAACCTGATTCCATGTATGTACAGTCTCTTGGTATGTACAGTCGAGCAAATTCTGGATGTGTAAATTATCTTATATTCAATTACCATTATTTCTGTCCTCTTCATTACACAGTTTGCACTACTGTTCATGGTTTCACCTCTAGTATCTTTTGTCCTCAAGCTGCACACCTAGAAGTCACCAAACCCTCATTTTTTCTGAACATAATTCAGCTTGAAATATTTTTTAAAAATCTAAATTAATAGTAAATAATTTAAATGAAAGTTTTGGCAGGACCACACTTATAAGGTTTTGAAGTATTGAAAGTCTATTAAAAATTGCTACTCTGTCATCTGACTTTTTAGTCTTTATCTAAGACATTAATCATGTTTGATTGATGTTTTGATTGCTTTTTGTCATAAAAGGAGTAGGTCCTTTATCAATAGACTTTAATCAATACTGCCTTGATTATTCCCTATATTAATCCAACTTTTATTTGCTATTGTCTAGAGTGGGAAAATATGAAAAGGAGTTCCCCACATCAAATCTATCTGCATCATCTCAGAGGCTCACTTCAGTAGCTTAACTATTACTAAACCCCCCCACTGTTACATTGGAAAGAATCTTGATAACTTAAAACTTTTTAAAAACCCTGTCATTTTCACTCCATTTAAATGTATCAGTTTTAACAGGAAAACAAGTAGACAAATTCCAATGTGAACTCATTTTAGAATAATGACCAAGTATTACAAATATTTGACTATATTTAATGTTTCAACTCCTTTTTCTATGGCATCCTTAATCTTACTCCTGAAGGGACGTTGATTTAAGTATAGTAGAATTTTCAGGGTTGAGGAAATCTCTGGTTTCGTATCTGGGGATCTCCTTGTTTCAAAAATCTACTTTGTAATTAATTTTATTTATGCCGTGCAACTCTGTTTTCCCAGATATTAAAAAGCATATTGGCAAAGAATATAACATTATCCCTTGAATAAAATGACAGCAATTAATGCAACGAGATTTTGCACCTTGAGAGTCATCTGACTTCCCCACTCAGTGACTTTATATTCCCATTCAGGGATTATTATACCTAAGAGATCTAGAGTTAGACAAGAGAATAGTAATAGAGAAGTTCTAACTGTAGTGCTGATTTTCAACTGTTTGTTACTATTTCCTCCATAAAAGACACTTGTAATTACTCTTCTGTTCTCTAGGACCACTTGTAGAAGCAAACTTCACTATAGGTGATGAGATTTAAACAAGAAGGAAAAAAGCTGGATATGTATTAAGTTGTTAAACTTGTTGCCACAATACTATGTTGTTAAAGACTATTACAGGGATGATGGGAGTCTGGGAAAAGCTTACCTATGAAAACTTTGTTCCATTTCATCAACTAGGCTTAAAAGAAGACTCGGTGATTGATTGATTCCTTTTTTTTTTTTTAACTGAATATTTTAAGTAAAAATATGAAGTAGTTATCTCTAACATTTGTATTGACAGGTTGCCAAGACATGTTTGGGGAATCACAATGACTCAACATCTCATTTGAAGGCAGCAGAAACAGAGACAAGATTTCAGGTATTCTCTTTTGGAGTAATGGTTGGGGTTTTACTGAAAGGGCTTGTGAAATGCAATTACTTGAAGTACACTTACACATTCTTCACCAAGTTCTGTCTCAAAAGAGAAGACTACTTAGTTCAGACTTTGACTGCATCTGATGGCAATTCATCTCTTCAAAATGTTTTCTGGCTGGTAACAATTTGCAAACTGTTAAATATTTGAAGAACTAGAATGACTTAATGATTTAATTTGATAGTGTGATGTCTATAGCCCTGGAAGCAGGAGTAGGGAGAGATTTCCAAAATAATTATATATATATATATATAATTGTTATAATATATATATATCACATCCAATTCAATGAAGCTGTATGCAGCATCAGACTTGTATAGTTTTGCACTGTGAGGGTTGTTAAATATGCTTCCTTTAATAGAGATCAGGACTCTTTTCTAGGGACAGTTGGCAAATATATTCTGCTGCAATAGTTTTTGAGTGGGACATCAGTTTAATACAAATAAAGCTCTATATGCATTATCACCATGGAATTTTAACACGCTATTTTAATTTTGCATATGTATATATGTATTCTATACACCATGTTTATACTGATGATGTTTTCACCTCTACAGAATTTGCACAGCCCTCCATGGACTAAACCTGAAAATAAAAAATCACCTGAAAAAAATGAAAAAAAATATGAAGAACCAGTTGGTACACAAGAAAAGAAACTCTAAATGCTAGTAATCTACATTAAAAAATGCCAATCACTTCCATCTGCATGTTCTGTTAGCACAAAGGCATGAAATGTCCCAGGTTTCCAAAGCATGCATTTTTCACTATTTTATGAATGTCTGTAAATTAGTCTATAACAGACCAATTAGTACCTTACAGCAATAATTCAAAATGGATGTTTGAAGAAATGCTTTGTAATGCAGTCCAGTTTTTGAACTCTTGTTCTACCTTATCAATAATTGTATACTATAAATTACCTTCTTTGTAAACAGGCATTCTCAAGTATTTTCTCAATCTGTTTTATTTCATGTAATTTTGTGGCAGATTAGGTTCTAATATTAAGGGGCAGTCAGTGTGTGTGGGGGGGAAATATCTGTGTAACCACATTTGAAGTACAATCCTTAAGTGCAACTGGAAAGAGAACTGTGCATGGGGGTCCATGTATACTTACATTTCAGTAATTCTATTTCAAATCTACTTATTTACACAATAAAATATGTTTATTTTGTTCTTTTTTTTCCCTCACTGCTATTTTAACTAGCCCATTTTTGAACAGTGAAAAGCTGACAGAATTGGAGTTTAAGGGATGGAGATAGAATCATTACTCTGGGGATTCAAGCAAAAAAACTTCGCAGGTGCTTCAGAGTTACAGTTTCACAGTTTGGATGGCAGCCATGGGAAGGCAGTTTCATCCCTCATATTTCTGCTGATCTCAACAGGATAAAATTTACTTTAAAGGGTAAAGCCCTATTTTGTCCACTACAACTGGCCTTTGATCACTCCATCAGGGAGAAGCATATTGATTGGAGTAAGCTCTGTCGTTCATGGATTCTCTCAGTTTCTCCTTAGTCACATATTCTATGACAAGAAAGGAGAAAGGGAGGAGATGGAAGAGAAAATGTTTTGTTTGTTTGTGTGTATGTCATTATTGTGTAATTTAAGAATTCATATGCCATATCTTGTTGAGATGCAAGTCTTTCAAGAACAGTAGGAACAGTAAATTGCCTGATGCAATGCTATGCAAGACGTGTTTTAAGCAATTGTAACTTGTAAACTTCCACCTTTGTCTTTATGCACACAGCAGCACATTTTTTACTAGATTTAAAGTAGTTATACTAATTTACTTTTTCTTGCTTTGTATCAAAAAGCAAAGTTTAAAGTTTAAAAGCAAAGTTTAAGCAAAGTTTAAAAGCAAATAGACAAATCTTTTATTTGACTTAGTGGTGCTCTGTCTTCAGTTTTAGCATTTAAGATTTTACCTCTCCTTCAACAGTCTCCTTCAATATCTGCCTTTTCCTTGCTGGTATGAATAATATTTTACCCTGACACTTTGTATATGTTCCTCTACTCAAAGGCAGATAGTTGCAGAATAGTAGGTTTCTCTGCCTTGAGAAAATACAATTTTATAAAGAAAAAAACCTAATGAGCTGAACAAATGATGACAAAGTACAGCTTAAGACTATCCATGTAAAGGGTCAGAAGAAGCGAAATTGTGGCCACAAAATAAATCAGAAAAGAGATGTGGCTTTTGCATTTGATCCTAAATCTTGCTGAAGACAGTCTGCTGTCTTTCAAAATTTTCAGTGAGCAAGAGACTTGTGATCTTGTCATATCTACAGTTGGCATTAATTTCTAGTGATGCCAAAAGCAACATTTCTTTGCATATGACACACCTTAACTGAAAAGGTCATTGAAACTGTTTCAGTCATCTGTCAAGAAAGGATCTCCACTGTGCAGTGGTTGAAGCCCTCCAGCAGGACAAAAGCCTGTGAGCACAATGCCTCCTGTAGTTTTAGAAAGAAGCCTTTGTCAATACGATCCCGTTCACCAGGCAGCCTGTAGTAGATACCAACCACAAGGTTCCTTTGCTGCCTTGGTCACTGATTCTTACCTACAGGCTTTTGACTTGCTCATGGCTGTTCTTCAAAGACAGCTCCTCATTCCACTTCTTGATGTAAGAGGGCAATCCCTCCATCTCTCCTTCCTCCTTTCTGAACTGTAGCTCTCTGTAGGCTGGAACTATCAGTAGCGATGCTACAGTCATGGGATTCATCCCACCAAGTTCCAGTAATGCAACAAGGTCAGAACTTTCCAATAGCACAGTGGCTTCCAGCTCCTCCTGTTTGTTGCCCGTGCTGCAGGTGTTGATGTAAAGGCACCTCAGCTTGCCTGTCAGCCATGTCACCTTCCCAGAGGAACACCCCTTTTCTTCCTTCAACATAATTTTCTGGAGTTTTCCCTGTCAGCTTTTGTTACCTTAGGAGTCCCCAGCTTGTCCCCATAAGGCTGCAAGTGCATTCCAGTGTGGCTCACTTCAAAGTCATGGGGGTGGGCTGTCAGTTTTACCCCAATACTTGCTTGTCCCCCAGGGCACATCTCTTCCATCAAAGATTTTATTGCCTTTCCCCTTCAAAGCTATTTTAAAGCCCTCTCAATCAGCCCTGCTAACTCAAGGGCTAGAATCCTTTTTGTCTTTTAACAGGTGAACCACATCTGTCTCCATCAGGTCTGTTGCTATACAAATCACTCCATGGTTAAAAAAGCAAATTCTACCAATGCCACCAGTCTCTAAGCCACACATTGACCATGCAGATTCTCCTGTTCCTTTTTGCATTCTTCCTTGCTATTAAAGGACTTGAAGAAAACACCACCTGTGCTCCTGCTCCTCCAACCAGTTGCCCCAGTGCTCTGAAGTTCTTATGATTGTGCTAGGACTTCTCTCATCAGCCTTGTCCCTGCAACCTGGACAACAAGCAGTGGGCAATAATCAGAGGGCTGAATCATTCCAGGGAGTTTCCTGGTAATACCCTTTACCTGTGGGAATTGCAAACACAGAGACGTCTCAGGGCCTTGTGCATACAGGCTGAGAGATAGAGATGGATGCAGTGTTTGACCTAAGAGCTTGGAGAAAGCTTGGAGAATTAGAACATTTAAAGTAAAGCAGACATCAAACAAGAATATAAGTTTGTAGTTCAAGTAGAAATATGTTTTAAGCAGAGATATGCATAATGTAAGCAAAGCAATATGTTAAATAAGAGAGTAAAAGATTTTAAAGTTTAGCAATAAAACCTGTTATGAAGTTAGTTAGAGGCTTAAGATGTATCAACGTAGGTTTGTGAAGTGTTATATGATTGGTTAAAAATTACGCATTGTGGCAAAGCCACAAAAAGCAAAACAATTAATGATTGGTATAAAAAGATGTTACCAAGTTTTGTAGAAGTATGTGATTGGCTAAAAAACTAACATAAGGCATTGTGACTAAGAATTAGACAGATTCTGATATTATGGCATTAAATGTAACATCTCTAATGTCTCACCCTTCTATGAGACTGACGCCATGAGGCAATAAACCATCTTTTAAAAAGTCTCCCAGTTGCCCCGTCTCTCGTGATTTTGCTCTCCTGATACTTACCCACACCCAAGGGAGGCAGCAGATTTCCCTCTGGGATGCCATATGTGGCCCCCAGCTCTCAAAAGAGAGTAGCCCAGCACGCAACTTCCTTCCTTCCTTCCTTCCTTCCTTCCTTCATTCCTTTCCTTCCTTCCTTCCTTCCTGCCTTCCTGCCTTCCTGCCTTCCTGCCTTCCTGCCTTGCCTTGCCTTGCCATCCACTTCTTCTCCAATGTCATCTGCCTGACCCTCGTGTTCAGACCTCATACGTGCTGCATAAGGGTACTTGGGAAAGTAAGAGAGGCTGGGAGGGGATTCTCCTACCTCCATGAGCAGGGACCCTTTGCTATTCCACTCATGTTTTAGGTCCTCTCCTTCTGCCTGATGGCAGGATGATCAGGGCTCCCACAACTCTTGCTGAACTTCCATCCACTGTATTTCTCTCAGGGGGGAAGAGTGTGACCCCACCAGTTTATTTCACTTTCTCACTCCCTAATACCCCTCAGCTTGATTAAATTGGGATTTTTTTCACAAAGACACCTTAAACACACATATAGAAAAAACAATTCTCAAAATACGTAAAATAGAAGATACACAAATAAAATAGGCATTTCTAGATATTACTAACTGCTTTGAGATTTTTCCAGAAATTCATCCACTTCTGGAATTTCCCTTTAAGAAATCATATTTCAACTGTGCTAACAGTTCACATGCTTCTATAGTACCTTTTAATATGAAGATTGAACTTAAAAAATTAAAGTAAACTATCTGTTCTAGGCAACATAAGTGACCCAGAAAAACCGTGTATTTCATATCTTGTCTAAGTCAATCCGTGCAGTCTGCTTACTGTACCTGTAAGACCCTGCAGCCAGGAAGCAAAATCAATGTGTTTCACCCTGGGTTCACGGAAGGAAGCCGAGGGTGGTGGCATACCTTTAAAACCAGGGTACAGAGCTTTTCCTCAGCTTTGGGTACACTTAAATCCTTCTTGCTTCACAGAGTCCAGACTTTCCATGTAGCTCTCGCTCAGCGAAATGTGGCAGGAGAGAAGTACTCGCTGGATTAGTCATTCTATGCCCAAGACATTCAACACAACACCACAATCTGGGAAAGGAGAAGGGAGCATGAAGGGCGGGTTTTTATCCTGGAACGTTTTTCTGTGTGACACCTCCCTCCAGGGCTTTAGTCCTTGTGAGGCTGTAATTTGCTCAGTGGGAATTCGAGCAGAAAGGAACCGTTCAGAGACAGGCACGATTTGGTGGCGCTTTGCCGCTCGTAAAAGAAAGAAGATGCCCCTTGAATGTGGGGCAAATGCAAGTTTCAGAGGCAAGCTCCAGGCAAGCTTGACGTCTATGCGCAGTTCTTTCACACGAGATATAGCTGAGAAGAAGCTTTCTGTTTGTATTCAGATGGCAAGAAAAGGCAGGATGGTGTGGTATGTAGTGTTTAGGAGGAAAGTGCACGGCTCGGGCGTGTTTCGTGTAAAGAAGCAATGCTTTAGGAACACTCTGCTGCCGGCACAGTGCGCTGTGCGTGAACTAGACAACGATTCGCCTCCGGGAGAACGAAAGCACGACAGGACACGAAAGGCAAAGAACAAAGCAGAGGACGGGGCTGGTGTGTCCAGTGTACCAGCTGCAAGACAGGCTTGGCTGCCACTGGCCTGCCAGCAAAATTCATGGTTGTGGTCGTTAAGAGTCAGGTCAACGAGAGCTGGCTATTCTTCTTCCAGCCCTCCATGGAAATAACTCACTGACCTTCAGGCTCTGAGATCCAAACAGCACAATGACAGATGCAGCAGGAAAAAGACAGACAGAGTGCACACGTGAGTTTGATGTGGCTTACGTGTGGCAAGGAGAAGGCGCAGCTCTGCAATGGCTTTCACTGCCAGAGCCTTTATCTATAAACACAGCTGCTGGACGTTTGGAAGGAAGATGTGCGAGTGAAAAAAGTGACAGCAGGTCTCACTGGAAAAGAAGACACACAGCTGCAGTGCACCATGCCCAACTTAAATGCTGCTAAGAGAAAGGAGTACTTGAAAAACACCTTCTGTCCTGACACTTCCATCTGTGTGATCTCTAGCTGCATGGACTCGGCAACACTGAAAGTGTGTGAGAGTGATTGAGCTGCGGATACCGGATTTCACAGAGAAGAACGTGAGGCAACAAACACTTTCTGTCCTGGTACATGTCTCTCAGTCTGAACTTGCAGCTGGAAACGCTTCGCTGTAACCATGGACTCTGCGACTTCGGGGGAAATGTGCTGATATATGTAGTGGAGAAGGAAAGTGCGAATCACCGGCGCATTTTGTCTAGTTTACAAACTGCAAAGGGACTATGAAATCCAGCACTGGCTTTTTGTTGTAGGACTTTCCATTTTTTGCAAGCAGCTGCTGGATATTTTGAAGGGGTTTGGGATCTGGGAGACGGAGAGGGTAGGATGGTACATAGAGCTCGAGAGAAAGCGCATGTCGCCAGGGAGGTGGATGCAGTGCAGTGCGTGCGACTGACACGTTGAGCAGCTGATTGCACAGAAAAATGTCAGCGCTCATCAAAACAACCGCACGATGGTGCTGCTGACCCGCAAAGAAGGAAGCAGAGCCAGCCCAGCTGGAAAGCCCCAAGCACAGAGCCAAGTAGCAAACGTCCTTGTTCTCAAATCTACAGTGCAAGAGCAAAAACATTTCCCTGCTCTTCCCCTTCTGTCACTCTCCTCTTTGCACCACACTCCGAGCGAAACACGAACTCCATTGCTTTAACAAAGCTTTTCATGCTCTCAGAGTACGCAGCAATGTATTTTGAGACAGGATAATGGTTTATCAGC
>VWZS01005321.1:0-31577 GCA_013397075.1 Rhabdornis inornatus | reverse complement strand
CAGAGGGACATAAGGTTCCAGTGGTACACATGGGAGGCACGCTAGGAATAAATGTTTGGGTGAATCCTGCCTCCAGCAAAGACAATCCCATCCAGGGAGTTGTATTCGCTCAGGGACCAGGTTGCACCTGGTGGGTGATGCAAAAGGATGGAGAGACCCGATGCATACCCCAAGGAGACCTTGTTTTAGGGTGAAATACCTATGGTATTGTGCCTGTATCTGTAACTGCATGTATGTATATAATTTAATGGTTTTAATTTGATGTAGCATATTATTATGGGAAAAAAATTCAGGGGTGGATAATGTTGGGGTTTGAATTTTTCCCTTTTTTTTCTGAGAATAAAAGAGACTGTGTCACTGTTCCCTTTGCCATTCCAACATCTAATCTGATAGCTAACAGCAACACAGATGTAGTAGCCTTGGCAGAGAATTATTTCGGATACAACTGCACTTGATTTATGTAGGGGATCCATGAACATAAAGCCAGACCTTAATTTCTAGGAGCTGATATGGTCAGACTTACTTTATCTACTGCTGTGTGCACCAGTTTTAATTAGACTGAACCATATTTGGGCAGATGAGTTCTAACAAACTACAGCCCTTTAAGGACCCTATCCTCTTCATGTTCTACCACACCAGTTCCTTGCAGCTCCACCCCTGCCATTCTGCTTTCTGTCTCCACAGCTGTACAGTCATCTAGAGATGACACAGCACTCTAACTTCAGAAATGGCCAATAAAACCATGAAGCAAAACTTTCTAACCTGTCTAGCCACCCTCTTCTAGTTTATGAAAGCAGGTTTTCAGAGTTGACAGTTCTCTTTGATATTAATAATGCCTCCAGGAGCACAGGGAGACATGTGACTAAATTCTGAGAACTTTTCTTATGTAGAAAGGTAACACTTTCCCAAGGAAGAAAAGTAGCGGTATTTACTCTCTTATACTAAAGCTAAAATGACATAAAGCAGTTTTTAGGCTGTAATTTTAGTAACTTCTGTAAAGGCTGTAAAAGCAGTAGAGCCAGGCATCTTTTTGATTTTTAAATGAACTATAAAGAGGAGTGTTTTAAAGGTCAAAGATTCTAGCAAAACGAAGGAGTTCAACTTCCAATGCACACTGCCTAAATGCACAAAACTTGTTTATATGTCTGAAACAAAACTGAGTTATAAGAGTGGATGGGGCAGAGATTTTAAGAAAGGAGGGTTAATCTCTGTATTCCAGGCATGAATTAACCACAAAAAACCACCACAGAGTGGGTGAAGCATTTGTAAGTATTAGCTGCTCCCAGAGAGAGTACACTGAACTCATTGGATCAGTAAACCTGTCCCACAAGGCAACTTCTTTGTTCCCTCACACAAAGCACATTTAAGCACATTTTTATGCAGGATTCAGGATTTGGTTCTGGTATTTTAAAAGTGGTAAAATATATGTACCATGTTGAATACCATCCTGAACTCAGGACTCCTAAGAGTCAGGAGTCCTGGGCTCTGTTCCCATATAAATTCCCAGTTTCCATGTGATCTCAGGCTGGTCACCCAATCTTGCAGTCTTTCAGTATACCAGCCTGCAGTTATGGTATAATGGTATTTGTCTGTGTGAATAAGATATTTAAGACTGAGCATTTGCAGCATGGTTTAAGAGTCTCAGATGAAAAGTATTACATAAATCCAATACTTAATGCTTAGGAAGATGAAACATGAAAAATTCTTTTCAGTTATTTAAACTATTGACAAAAACAGTTTTAAAAACCCATTTTGTTAAATTTGAACATGCAAAAAGGCTTTTGGGGTAAAGTTTCTAATTCTTTTTTGATTACCCATTTTAACAAGTTTGCTTCATTTGCAGGAATAGGAGAGCAATTGAAATGAAATTTTAAACCAACAAAAGTCAGAATACATTGTAGATGTGTACAAAACCTAACAGTTTACAACCTGCAAGACCTTCCATTCAAAAAGGAAGGCAACCTGCCACACACTGCAGAAGCAATCCATTTGGATAAAATATATGTCTTTATGAATCATAAGCAGACTTTCCACAAAACTGTCTCTCTTTTTCTCCTGATTCCCTGCAGACATGTGCAATTTTCACTGCCTGTCAGTTTATCAAAACGACCAGAACATCAAATTCCAGCTCTGGATTGTCAGGTCAGATCCCTCTTTCCTTTCAAATTCCAAAATACTGACACATTGTTTGGAATTCATAGTGTCAGACAACATTAAGATACATTTTTGCTAACATATAGCTTCTGATCTATCTTTTATCTTGGGTTAGAGTTGTTTTTTTTTTCCTTTTGCAGCCTAAGGAGTATTGATCTGGGACTCATTTATATATTATTTTCACCAAGTAGAAAGCAATTTGCTTAAACAAAACAGTTCTTTTGTATAACCTTTTAAAAGGGGAGCCATCAGAGGGGACTGATCTAGCTTATTTAGCTTGCCAGGACATCCCCTTCACAATTCCATGAATTGCTCAGATTTTTAAGTTTCCAAATGCAAGTAAGAAAGATCTACAACAAGTTCTTACAGCTACACAGAGTGCTCACTGTATCACAAAGTTCTGGCATCTTAATTACATGTAAAAGTTGTGACCCCCTAGTAACAAACATTTTTGTACACACAAGTGCACAGAAAAAATCGCGTATTATCTGTAAAGCATATTTATCAAACATATTATCAGAGCAGATTGTCTCCATCAGATAGCATCTAGGAATAAAGTCTCAATACAGTGTATTGATTCTGACACAGGGTGCTCTATAAAGTCTGGATCTCTGAGGTACTCGAAGAGTCATCCTGTCTCCTCGACAATCTCCAGCCTTTTCGCACTGGAGACTGTGAGACTGTGTTGGACACTGCCCACACCTGTATTTCTGAGGCAGTTGCAGAATTTGGGGTAATTCAGTAGTTCCACAAATTGCATAACAATGGATTTGAACCACTCTAATTCGTGTGTACACTGTAATTTAATGTAAGTGTTTAATTTGATTCTCCCTCAAGTGTGGAAGTCAGAGAATGCTGCAGTGTTTCCCCAATTATGCTAAGTAAGCTCACTTTTTTCCAAAAGTGCACAGTGAGGCGGCATTTACTTCCTCCCTCCCCTCCACCAGTATACTTAGTGATTTGTGCAGACTGTATGTATTTGGTTGTGATACATAATTAAAGACTTGTTTCTGTCTTCCCCTTCAGAGAACACACTTTTCCTTTTTCTTAAATTTTTCATATTTAAACCAAGAATCCTTCAAAGGTATTCTTCAATATGAATATACATGTATGTTTTTTAAAAGTGTGTGTATATGTATATATGTACATACACAAGTATTTTGATCCAATAATCATCTTTTTCTGGCATGGCCATAGAGGAAGCAGAAAATGAAATACCTGTTTCACCATACTCTCAGCTAAGCCTCTCAGGGACAAAAATTGTCAGGGCTATTGTTAAACTGGGTCACACATGGGAAAAAGATGGACACTGCTTGTACTCACTGGATGGAAATTTGCAGAAGCTTCTCAATAACGTTTGAAAGGAATGAAGAGTAAGAGTAAATGGGAAATTTTATAGAGTTTGAATTGGGATTAGAGATCAATGAATAAGCAATCTTTAGAACTTCCAAAGATGAAATAGAACCTAAAATAATATAAAATAGAGTATGAAAAATTACATTAATTTTATCACATTTATTCTTAAACGTTTTCATAGCGGAGCAGTGATATGAAAAGCATTTGCACTCTCCTTATAATTAATTTTCTATTTGTGTTAATTTCACAGAGCTTCAAAACATGTATGTTATTTAAAAAAAATAAATACTAGAGAGACATTTAGGGTGGGGGAGGAGAAAACAATACAACATTATATCTGTTCTAATTGGTAAAATCCTACATTTCCAAAAGTAGAAATACTTTTGTCAACCACCTGAATGTAGAATGGAGAAAGATACTCCATAAGGCAGCTCAGACACATCATGCAGCCAAGTGAAAAAATGTATCATTAACTGAAGAAGAGCCTAAGAAGTTGTGCCGGCAACACACAGAGTTAGTGGGAGCTGGCCCGGCGTGGGCACACTGCAGTGCGAGCACAGATTTCCTTCTGCAGGAGCTGACCTACATTTATTGCACGAGCTGGAGCTGCTGTTTGCTCCTCTCAGCAAAAGGGATGTCTGTTTTAAGGCCTCCAGATAACACTGGTTATATCCAGAACAGCCACGTACAGAACAATGAAACCATGAAAAGTGAATATCTAATTACAAGGATACATTAAACATTTCTTGTTAATACACTGTATTTGTTTATTGTGTATTCATTATAGCACACATATATACAGCTACATATACTAGCTAAAAGAGCTGGTTTTCATTTTGAGGCATGAGGAGATTGTAAAACCTATAATGGCTTGAAGAAATCCCTTTTTTCTTTTCGTCATGCTCTTTGTTTTACAGGATGTAAAATACTTTCCTTCTATGTGAATATGGAATAGAACAATAAACAGAAGAGTCACAATAAAGAATATGTGCTGCGATGTTCTCCATTTATTACAGAATCCTGTCTTTAGGAAGGAAATGAGTACTTTCTCAAAAATGTAAGAATGCCTTTGGCTAAATGAAGGATTCATTATGAAATTTTCAACACTACTTTTGATCCATTAACACCTGAAAGCCAAGCCAAGATCTGCATAGAAGTCTTGTTGGCAGATTAACTAAATTTACAATTTAGTTAATTAATACCAAAAGAAAACCAAGGCACAGAGAAGTTGAGTGACTTGCTTCATGACTACTTGGTCATAAAGTAGTTCAACAGCAGAGGCAATAAAAGAGCCCTAATTGACTTTCAGCCCACTTCCCTTCCCACTGCGCCTTTCACCCTGCAACACAAAAGGCCCAATTTTCTCCATGTGTTATTTACTCTGCCAGATAAAAGTATAAACTAATAAAAACAACATGGAATTCTTTCTACTGGAATTAACTGGCATTGGGAAGATTCCATCATTTATCTTTCATGGAGTGAAAAGGAATTCCTTGTTAGTCAACCCACAAAACAAGCATAAAAACAAATTAAAAACAAAAATCAAAACCAAACATTTTGAAAGATCTAAGATATTTCCAATGCCTTTTAAAAAGAGAGGGAGCAGAAAGCTACCCTTCACAGCTTCTTAATTCTTCATGTCAGCTCTTCTACAATCAGAACCTCATTACTGCTAAGTTTTGACAGATGCAGGTATGAGGAAGCTACGAAAATTCTCAAACTATGAATGCTCTCAAATGCAGAAGAATCTTCTGTCAGTATGGATGCACATATGTGGGTTGGGATGTGAGATCTTTGTAAAGGCATAAAGCAACTGAGTGTGAGCAGGTCAAGAAGTCAGATACTTTTACTTTTAGGGAGATGAATCAATATATGACTCAAATATTGTGCAGAAACAAAAAACACAAAGTAAAACATGCCTTGAACTTCCCTGGAATCACCATGGTGAGAGCTCTTCCTTACTTTATCATCTGTCATGAATTGCTGTTTATGTGCAGACCTTCCACGCCATCTACGAAACACACAGTGAAGTGTTGGATTCAGCACTTTTCTTCCCTGCCTGTCCTCTAGTGCAGAGACAATTTTTCAGATCTGTTTCCAGTCAGATCATGGTAAGGCTGACCCAGCTTCAATTGGACTAGGGTTTTGCCTATACAACTCTAAGTGGTGCAAGACCAAATCCACCTGTAACACAGGTTTCTGTACAAAGCAAGCTGTGCTCAGAGCAGAGAAGGCAGCAGTGCTGTCAGCTGCCCAGGGAACCTCACGATCATCTGGCAGTCATGCCTCACTGGAATGGCCAGGGAGCTGGGGAAGTGGACACAGTGCCACACAAACAGATGGGCAGGGGTCTTAGGCAGCCAAGAGACCGTGTATGTGTGTCAAGTGAGAGTACTTAGAGCAAGATTCCCGTGGCTATCCAGCCTAAACTCACACAAAGGAATGCGCCACTGCTAATCCAGCACAGGGCTGGATTAAGTAGGAAGGAAAAAGAACAGCTTCAATGACCACTTGGGACTCAGGATGGCCAGGTGGCTGGAACAGAGAAAAGCCTATTGCTGCATTTTGTTTTGTCTTTTGCTGCAACACTCACATGGGAAACTATGTTCTGAGCAGATACAATATGAAAACCAGGAGCTACTGTCTCCAGCTGAGAAAGATCTTTACTTCTGCTTTTTAATATACATAAATATAAGGAATATTTCTCTTCCAGCCCCCTTATTTATCTGAGCAAGAATGTGAAGTGCCAGTAATAATTTCTTTTTTTCTGATGTACTTCAGTTATGCAATCTTGGGAATAACTGCTATGCAAAACATATTCCACACATTCTACTTACATTCCACTTACTCAATTTTTCCAGTCCCTGCATGGAATTAATGCAAGGTATTGCAAGACAGAGGTGTGGAGCAAAATCCCCACTGATTTATGTTGGAAGAAATTATGTTAGAAGTGAACATTTAGGTTCCAACCCTACCCTATTTTAAGCTCAAAGTAAATCACAAAACAATCAATAGAATCACAGAAGGTTAAGTGGGGGCTGGATGTGTAGCTTTAGTAACTTCTTAGTAACTACAGTACAGAAGTGATTACCTACATTTAATTTGATGTTAATGCATGCATAAGCCTTCTGAAAAGAATGTTGTAAACAACCAAATATTCCATAATCAGGACTAGTTATACTTAGATGACAATGTTTAGCACTTCTAGGTCATTCAGGATCACGGACTTCAAATAATTACACTTCTAAGAGGTAACAGGTATTATCACCATACTACGTACAAAAAATTGACACCACAAGCAGCTTTAAGGAGTTGCTTACTTTGGGTGAAACAAGTGGCAATTGTTACGGATTTACAAGGAAGTTTCTGGTTCGTAATTTTGTGGCCAAACCACTAGATCTTAGCTAAGGTTTTAGGGCCAGAAGAAGTAATTTTTACTAGCACTGCTAGGATTGTAGCTAATATAATGTATGCTATGAAGAAAAAAACAGTCATTCTGAAAGTTAAAAAATAATAGGACTTGGTTCACAATGGCATTTGCAGGGTTCGGAATAAGAGTGTTTGAGTAAGAAAGTTTCGAAGCTGCACAGAGGAATAGGAAGCAGAACAGAAAGGGACTGCACATCATTTGCAGACCTTTGCAGTCATTTGGGCTCACTGAATGCACAGAGCCTTGCAGCTAAGGTCATTGTGAATAGGTTTGAGCTTGAATGCAAGTATTTAAAATACCTTTAATATTGATTATCTTCATAAGACAAAGTTATGTTTTTTATTATTCTGCTATGTAAGAGGTTAGAAAAAATTATATTCATGTTCTTACCAGTATGTAAACCACCACATTTGTCTGAAGAGTTCCCAAGACTCTTCTGAATTTAGTTGCATGCCCTAAGAAAAGCAGTATACATTTCACGAATGAAAGAATGATGTTCTGCTATATTATATGATTATAAAAAATCATCCTTAATTTGACATGCTGACCTTTCACTTACATCTCCTTCAGTCAGAAAAAACAGAAAGAAAGTAATTTAGTTTTAAAGAAAAAGGTGCAGTGTAGGAATCCTCAGTTCTATTTAGAAACTCAAAAATCAGGCTGTATTTGAGCTTTTCTGCAAATTATATTGATGGTTCGGTACAGCTACAACTAGACTTCTGTACCTCAGCTCTCATATTCCAGTATTTACATCATGGTGATTAGTTACAATTTTCAGTAGCATACAAAGGGAATATTTTCTATTTTTATCACACCTGAATTTTTTTCATCAGTGCCAGTCATTCTGCAGAACCAGGAAAAATATGCAGAAGTAACAGAATGCCAATATTTAACACAAGGACAACCCCATTCTCTTTAAACATGGGTTGATGAGCAGGGGAATACAGATTGCTTTTGGATTTGCCTGTCTGTAAGTGGTTCTGTGAAGAGAACATAACAACATAAGCTTTGTGAAGCTCCCAAAAATGAGAAAAGCATGTTGTACTGTATCTAATTTATATGTAAAATTAATGAAAAAAAACAATGCACTTCCCATGCATAATGAATAACCAAGCAAAACTGTATCAGCTTTTTCAGACTTTCCCTCTAGAGGGCTTTTAAATGATGTCAACAGCAAATGTATCTTTACATTTGATCTGAGTGAAAACAGCACACAGTAACAGAGCTTGGCCATGCAAAGTGCAGTAACAAGCTCTTCTCAGTTCTGGTGATGAAAAATAGAATACTAAATACTACCCTTGTATTTGTACCAGATATGGATTTCACAGATTCATTTATGGAGAGAAGACAGGACTGTGAGTAGAGATACACAGTCCCCATTAACAATGCTGAAAAGATCAATGCTAGGTAAGCACAAGAATGACAACCCCATATGTCAGATTAAGGACCAACAGCATGTGCCTGTGGAGGGGGAATAGTATTCCTTAGAGAAGTTTCAAAGATTCAGGGAAAATGCTCCCATTCTGCCTCAGAAACTGATAATAAAGATCCTATCTTAACAGAAAGCAGCACCAGAATCGTCACAATAAGGAAAAGGTAGCACTAATTATGTAGAACTACCACAACAGCTCATGTTCCATTTTCCTGATTGGAAGCTGACCAGATCAGCACAGCTCAATTCAATATTGTACATTTTTTTCCTGATCCCTGCAAAGACACTACTTCTTGTCTATGACAGACCACATTCTGGGAGTACAGTAATATACAGCAAATGCATTGCATAACTCAAAACCTTTATTCTGTGCTTAAAATAAATCAACTACTGTTTTATTACTTTTACTAATGTGCTTTTATCATAGAAGAGAAAAATTCCATTAAAGAAATTATTGGTAGTGTTCTGGAGATCTCTCTTAGCCCTGGCATCTCCTGCTTGATTTCTCACTAACTCTGTTAATCCCTCTTTATGTCCAGCAGCCTAACATTAGTATGTCCCAGGGAAGCGACAGACATAGGAGTGCTGGGGATCTTTCCCAGACACTCCTAGGATCTGCCTCCTTTGCATTGCCTTTTCCAGACTGGCCTGGCTGTTTCACAACCTCCATTTAGGACTAAATGTGGCATCTTTGCTCCTGAGCGGCTGCAATGTAGTGGCCATGGATAAAGCTGCAACACAGCAGCTGCAGGCTTGCCATGCACAGGTAAGTTTAGAACATGTTGCAGTTCCCATCCCCAAAGCAAGATCAAATTGAAGCAGGCAAGCCTGGAGTCCCTGGGCAGAGCAGCTTCCTCTCCTGGAAGGATGCTCTTCTTGGCCAAGTAGTAAGATCTTACCAGGCCACTTGGGAGAAAGCAATTTGTGTCTAGGGAGTTGTACATAAAATTATTTTACAGGTGATATATTAACAGAACTAACCTAATTGAGAACTAGCCTTCTACACCAGTGGGGCTAGTTGCTGGGGGTTTTTTTGTTTGTTTTTTGTTTTTTTTTTTTGGGGGGGGTGTTTGTTTTTTACTAGTTGTATTACTATTATTTTAATTATCATTAAATACATTTTCAGCAAAACTTACAATATCTGATTTCCATTGAAATCATACTGTGCTAGGCACTGTAAAATATAGTCCAAGTCTCTTGTCCTGGAAGTCTTGTAATCTGTATAGACTGTTTTGTTTTGGTTTGGTTTTTAGATGGAGGACATAATCAGTGACAGAGTGGTCTCATAGGCAGTCACACAGAAAATGTCAAGAATCAAATCCAGATCTCCAAGTGTTACTCTAATATTTTAAAAGCAAGGCAATTACTTTTACAGATATATTAAAGCTTTTTTATTATTCTTATTATTTGAAATATTTACTTTTTCCAAATCATCTCTGCCTCTAAAACTTTCTAACTCTGGAGTGGGAATGCTTTTATGTAAATGGCAATTATCCATGATTTTTCATTAATCAGTACATCTTGTGAAGTTCCAAGCAAAAAGGTTACACTTCTGTAAATTCATTCTTTCTTTTTGTCTTCTATGCAGAGGCATTGTTGGAGTGTTTCTCTGCAGCCCCTTTTGCACCACTCACAGGACGACTCAAACCAGGCATCAGGATTACAGAGCTTGGGCACCAAAACTTTAAAGACATTTTGATTACAGACACAGATATTGTTTGTTTCTCAACAGAAGCGCCCATAAACTATAAATGACTTCACAGTTACCTCTTAGTAAAGATTAATCTCCATTTAAAATGGTAATAAAAAGAAAGAGGTACCATTCCCCTCCCAAAATGCTGAATCCTGGAGTGGGAGCCTCACAGATCTTGTCAAACTTCTCTTTTTTTTGCATTTGCTCACATAATTTAAGGCTTGTTGGGGAAAAACTGCTTATTATGTTTGAAATACAGGTACTTCTTAAAATTATGAGAAAAACCTAATAAGTACAAACATAAAAGAAAGCTTCCTTTGACTCAGCTCTTGTCACACTGCATTTATTCAGCCAGAAAATTCACAGCCGTGATGGTGGGAACACAACATTTTTTTGTTGATCTTAAAGTGATTATTCAAAATGGATGTTTCAACTTCCATCTTATCATTTAATTGAGAACTTGGAATGTATTTAAGTTTTTTGTGGTGTACAGCTTGTTAAATACATTTATTTGTATAGTAAATTCTAATCTACTCAGGCCTGCCATTAAAAGCAAAGAGAATCCTCAGAACAATTACAGCTCAGGAATGTGAACTGCAAAGCCATACCCACCCTGTTCTGATATTCCTCTCATCTGTATGTCAGCATTTCTCCCCAGGATGAGTCAATGCAGTTGGTTTTGTCATTTTCTTTATAGATGTTATTTAAAACAAAAGTTAGTAAGTAATGACACTTTAGTTGCACTAAACTGGCAGAAAGGGATTTGGAAGAAAAAGACTTCCTAAAGTTCCTGGAGAAGAAGCTGCAACTATGCAAATTGTTTACAATCTCAGCAGTCTGGGTGGAATTTAGAGAATTTGGGTTAAACCCCCAAAGCGAGCAGAACCTACTGGGAAGGTGGAGTGGCTAGGCTAAGTGATCACTAATTTAGGCGCTCTAAGGTAATTTCCATTATAGTAATTAAAGTTTAGATTCCCTTGCTGTTCTATTTACAAACTCCATTAACCTATGACCTTTCTCTGAAATTTACACCCAACTGTTTTAGTTTTTTTCCTGAGCAAAAGAAAAGTAGTTCCTGTGGAAGTTATTTCTCATAATAATTAATTGTATTTAGAGCCCAAGAGACAGATACACACTTTAAGACAATCCAGCTGCAATGTTATGGTATGAAATATATGAATATAATATATGAAAGATATTAAATATAATAGTACTACAGATCCATCTTTTTGATTCTTCAGATGAACCATTGTTAATATTCTTGGTTTTGTTTGCATTGATTTTACCTTAAATACAGCCTGCCATATGCTTTTCATTTAGTTGAATTTAAAACTATGGGTAAAATTCTGCTGCAAATTACAGAGATGCAAACAAAGAACATGCTTTGACCCTATATTCTTATTTGCCTGTTATTAATGCAAATTTAATGACATTTTAATGAGCAAGTGCAATAACTTTCATGCTATGCATAGACACATTACATGGCAAGAATTAAAAAAAAAGTCTAGATCTCTGTATTGTGAGTCACAAACCAACTCATTCTAATCCACAGCTGAAAGGCTCTGAAATAAATGTCAGTTTCTTGCTTATATTTGTCTCACACTCTTCCAGCATGTCATGATTTGGAGAGTGCTGCTTCTGGATAATAGACCTTGAAAGCTCAGGGCAGTTGTTCCCATCCAGAGGCTCATCCTGTGAAATACAATGGCTTAAGAACATGGAGTAGCATAAGGAACCTACTTAGTAGTGTGGGGGAAAAATTCACCCCCAAGAAAGGGAAGGGATTTAATCTGAGGCTTTCTGCTTTGGGGGGCTGAAAACGGGCAACATTGATAGGGATTTCTGGAGAAAGGGGCACGTGCTGGGCTACATAAAGAATGCACTGCTTCTCATAACAGAGGGAAGACTGCACAGAGAGAATTAATGAGAGCGTTGGGCACTAGCAAATAGAATAGCATCATAAACATCAGTAAACAACAAAGTTCTAGAGTTGGTCTCAATTTATAGAAGACCAGGCCTCAGGAATCTACTGCTCTTCTACTGGACCAGCCCTTGGGAGGCAGCTGCATCAGGTATTGATACAGCTGCATCTTAATACATTTATATGTAACTAATATGAGGAGCAGAGATATGTGCACATTCACAGAGACACTGCCTTTCTGCTGTGGCATGTATGAAATAATATCTTATGCTTCGGTCCAGAATAATATTCATATAGATACCTCATGGATTTTTTCCAGAAATAACTTATGACAAGATCTCTAGATAAAGTTTTAACTAAAAATGGATTTCCCAGTACCATAAGCTAACTGTCCTTCAAGTTCACATTTTCCCTGAGAACCTGGGTATACTTTTTTTTCAGTTTATATCATTAAAAATACACAGAGCATTCAATTGTATCATTGATACAAAGACATGACCATCTGCCATTCTCAAGACACCTACAAGAGATTGGTGTTTTTTTAACTAATCTTGGATATGATATATTCATATCACTTTCATGTCTCTGGGAAGAGACATCAAGAGCTGAGACACCAGAATTTGAAACAAAAAAGTAGCCTGCACCTATTCCTTTAATAAGTTAGAAATTTTGTCTCCTCCAAATTGCAAGTAAATTTTGAGTTAGTGCAATAGATTATGTTAATCAGATCAAGTCGTCACGCTGTTAGTCCTGTCCTACCAGTAAAACATTAAAGGATGTAATGCTATCCATAAACAGAGACACATTTTCAACCAAAAACATGAGTTAATTGAATTCCACCAAAATTACTGTCCCTAGTCAATCAGAATATGGTTTCTTATCCACATTTGCTCACCAATATGTAAAAAAGGTGAATGATGTCTGAGAGCACCTTATTTATATGCTGATTAAACAGTAATCATTCCAAATAATTTCCCAGGATGTAGTGCCACTGCTAAGGATTGGTTTATGATTATCATCAGTGAAAGTGCAAGAGTTTGTTTAATTAAAGTTATTTCAAATTATGATTAAAGCACTTCTATTTTGACTAATGTGTATACATCATAACCCATGATATATGTCGTCTTCTATCTGTTGTTCTGATCTGTTGAAGGGTTTGTATTCACAGAGGACAGATACTGAGAGTGTTTTGCAGGAAAGATAGAGATAAAAAGCACATCCTGAAGTAAGAAGCCAAAGGGATCTTATGTGAAATCCAAAGAGGAAAACTTATAACACATGTTCAGAGGTATGGAGGAGAAATGTATTTGTGATAAACTCAGCAACAAGCTATATCCTAGGCTAACCTTTTCTCCTGACTAAAGCAAAGCCATTGCTGATAACAGAACAAAAACTGTCTCCAAGTAGGATTTGAAAAAATACAGAACTTTCAGTTTTCAAGTAACTCTTGCTCATTTTCTCACATAAAGATGTAACAAAATTGGACAAGATAACCACTCCTGTATAACTTTTAAACTCCTGTATAACTTTGAAACTATTCTGCACATTGCAGAAAAGCCAAGAATGATGTAAGACATAATTTCTAGTTTTCCAGGGTTTTGTTAAAACTAACAAACTAATTGCATTTTTGCATAAATTTATTTTAAAAAAATCATATTTTCCATACTTCACATGAATAGGAATTACATTTTTAGTGTTGTGCAAGCATTTAACTTTTGATTAGAAAACAGAAGTTGCATATCCATTAGGTAAATAATTAATTCATAAGTTATTGAACTAGCTTAGTTACCTCTTTGCCAAACAACTGCACTGTCAGTAATTTTGACATTTCACCTGAGAAGAAAAAGAAAACACCAGGGTGTTTTTTTCGTTTGTTTGGTTTGGTTTTTTTCATTCTGATCAAAAGCATACGGAAGAACTTTGTTTCTTGGCCCAGAAGAAGGTAACATGCCAGTAGTCTCCAGCAGTGACAGTACCTATGTCTGCAAGTGTCAGCAGAGCTAAGCCACTATCCACTGTGTCCCCTTTTTCCCTCACCTAGGAGCAGTAACTCCTATAATAGCTATGTATGTGTAGTACATGTATTTTGTATATACATACATCTATTTCACATGCATTATCATGAAAGAATACAGCTAAACTGTAAAAGTTTTCTTTAAAGCATTTGTATTATGTCCCCTCTTCACAGACTGTTATGCCACTTTTCTTTTTATTAATAATATGAAAATCCTCACACATTTGGGGTTGCAGATTAGAAGTAGCCAAAATTTCAGCAAGAACATTGTAATCCACGTCAAAGTGCTGGTTGAGGCTATGGAAACATTTACTATGTAGATTCTGGAGTATTCTAAAATGATTCCAGAATTTGAATCCACTCTTAAAGATGTTTCCAAAATGTGTATAAATCACCTAAGTCCCATTGGGCAGCAGGAAACCTATCTTTTTTCTCTGCTTGATTTCAGACTGCGCATACTGTGTGGTGTCATTATTAGATATCAAGAACAAGTGTGATTTTCTTCCTTGGTGTGAAAAGAACATACAATCACTTAGTCCCCAAACCTAAAATACAGGCTAGACCAGGCCCCTTTCTGTTAGGGTAGCTTCAAACCTATAATTTTCATTTATTCCCTGCTGGCATTGTTATTTATTATCTCCTCTCTGCTCCCCCAGCAACATATGACACACCGAAAAATAAATAAGTAAGTGGACAGATGAATGGAGCATTCCTCGCTTTAAAAAGATATTAACTAAACCCCAAAACTAAATCTAGTCCCCAGTATTTCAGAAACCACCTGCTAATATCCACTACAATGTGTTTTTTCACCATACTCAAATCAACAACACTTTGTAGTAACTATACCCCCACAAGGTATAGTTACAAGGTTTTAGTGATGACCATTCTGTCAAACATACCACAGACAGCACAGTAGAGTTACTATTTTCTCTGTTTTCTTCACTTATAGTCTTGCTAGTTAAAAGAAAAAAAATATGTAAAATGCCACCCTAAACTCATCTCTAGATTTAGCACCACATTTTTAGCAGAGCTACAGACTGACTCAGAATACTTTAAGGACAAATCTTGTCATAAATACCATGTATGAAAATGTCTCCCCCCTCGTTTACCTGCTCTCTCTTGAGAGTAGTTATTTTTATATTAAATATGAAAACTTTAACTTATGTCAATCAATGTGGTTGTTTACATCAAAACAGTTAACGAATCAGTAGGTAGTTACTAATAACATGTACATCTGAACTAGTACCTGAATCTAAAGCATGCCACTAATCCCACTGGTTCTAGGATGTTTCTCACCTGGCTGAGCCCCATGTGCAGTGTTCACCCAGACCTGCACAGTGCTGTGTGTGGCATGTGACCTTATCCATTGCAGAGTGATCCAGATGCTAAGGGATAATGAAACAACAGAACTACAAAATGTCTCATTCTGCATTCAAATGACAGTCCGAGAGATGAGAGCTGGCACAACCTCCTCCTGTTACTTTACCTACCAGTTTATCCTTAAAAATGTCTCAAAATCACTTGCAGTAAGATCTTGAAATCTGAAGACCAAATGCCCCATCTCTCTAATAGCTAATTAGTACACACATCGTGCAAAGCAAAAATATGTCTCTGTGTATAAAGCTTTCTGGGGGGAACCAGTGTATTTGCACGCTAATATGAGGGACTGCTTTTAAAAATGGACTCCTGCATTATAAATGGGATATCAGAAAGGTGCCAATTATGAAGAAGGGGCATACTGCATTATAAACCAACTGCCTTGTACAACTAATTGCTCTATGTGTTGTATAATCCAAAAATATAATTGACCCTGTTTGTAAAGCTATTTTTGGGAACAATAAATCTTTAGCGTGCCAAAAACAAGTGCCATTTACAAAGTGGGGAGTATGACCACTGTGACCATCTGCCTCCTAGATGAGTGAGCTACACTTTTTTTGGGGGGAAGAGACAAAATTACACCCCCCTCCACCCCCAAATCCTCTTTCTTACTGCTGTCCAAAACAAAAACAGGACTCATAGGAGTTTATGTATAAGGCATTTGCAGTACTGTGCAGTAGAGGAATATCTTTCAAAGGAGTTTTCTGTTCAGACTGAAATCCTGACAGGAAGGATCCCTGTCAATGGGAGTACCATGTCTTTGAATGCTGTTTTGGGTTGGCAGTGATTCTCTCCTAAGGGTGTTCCTTATTTCCACCTGGAGAATGGGTTCCACTCAAATACATGCAGAAAAGCCTCTAGTTAGGCAACAGGTTTTTTCCATTATAAGCAATAAACACCAGTGAAGAAAATACATAGGGGAATGGCTTTCTGTGTACTTGGAATAACAACAATGGGACAGATGCTGCAGCTTATACGATCCCAACCCATTGTGATTAATCAGCTACGCCAGAAAAACATCCAGGATTTTTATAATACATTTTTGCATTCAGAATGCATTAAATGGTTCAAAATCACCTGCATCTTTCACATATAAAGCACATATGTATTTCCATGATCCAGAAATACTGATGTTTACATTAACCATTTTTGTCTAAATTTCTTTTGCATTGAGATATTAATGAGAAGAAGTTTCTTCACAATTTTATTACCCTTAGGGAAAGCTGCAAAGAAGTTTCCATTAGATTGTACCACTTTAAGCAGCTCCTTGCAAATGCTTCTGTTTATTTTCCTGGTACCATATATTCTGGTGGTAAAACAATCCAAATGTGTCTTTATAAGTGGACACTGTGAAGAGTCACTAAAAGACACTTGAACTATAAACTGAAATTAACTGGATCATGTTTTTGGAGATTCTGATGGGACCTCGCAAGAATATGAACCTTCTCCTGCGTATATCTTGTAGTGGAGCAGGTAAGTGGAATAGAATTTATGAATTGTGCACCATTTCTTCTCTGCCTTCAAGGATTTCCCAAGATGCACTGCTCATGTGAAATAAATTCTACAGTCTACATTCAGGAATTTTGACTCCTGGGCTTTGATTCACAGGCTTCAATTAGTCTTGGGAATGTGCCAGTAAAATCCCTAGTGAAAAGCAAACGAATAAACTTCTTGTAAAAGGGTTTACATGTGTATACAGAGGTAAGCTCCTATCAGTAAATATTATCTCACTAAACCCAAACATCTGTCCTGCTGTGGAGCTTAAGTAGTTTTGTTGCCTCACATTGCCTGGTCATATTTATTTGCTGTTTGTAACTAAATGTTTTTTACAGACCTCTATTCCAGTTTTAATATATTTTAACTATTTCTTCTAGAATGTCTATAGTGATGTCGTTGTGGGGGGGGTGGGTCCCTTTGTGAGTTCTTTGGCTTGACTGGGTCAGAACGTGGCTATAAAAAATGGGACGGATACAACAGTGTGCCTGAGAAATCCTTTAATCTATCTGTGACCATGTGGTCCGAGAGGCAGCATCCAAAGACCAGGGGAGGGGTCAGTTTAACAATATACATAGGGATACCTGAGGACAAGGTCCAATCACAAAGAGAACTAGGAACATGTCTGGGCATGCCCTTACATGTCCCCACAAGTCCCACGGTTTTAGGCCAAAACCTCTGTATCTGCAGGGCAGAAGTCTGACCTTATATTTAAGGCCTTGCTTTTCAACAGCTCACCTCCCAGGGCCTTCGATTTATGCCCTCTGTGTAGGGAGCTTGGGCCAAGCCCTGGTCCATCTTAGCCAATTTGACTACCACATAGTGACACTCTAGAATGTCTATAATTACTCATTCTTTAGTAGGCCTTCACTTTAAACACAGAACAGATTAATTTAATTTCAGAGTATTTCAGAAGAGGCATGTACCTCTGAGCTGTTCTTGGAATGTTTTGTTTACTTGAATTTTCTGCCTAACTAAATGGAAACTGATAGACTGAGTCAGCAGGAAAAAGGAAAAAAAAAGCAAAAAGAAAATAAAAATGCAGTCAACAAAGATTTTCTTTGAAGAATGTTTACAATCTAAAATATCCCGAACTAATGATTAGCAAACAAAGGCTACCAATCTGGACACTGGAGCTTTCTTTTCTGTCACTATCCCTACTCTCTTCAACATGCTTACATATACTTGCTTGGTTCCTCACATCAGGAGAAAGAGCAGATGAAGCCTGGCCTCAAATTATATTACAATAAATAATTATATTGCAATAACTAAATAATCAACTTGATTTACCAGGATAATTTTTTATCTCTCCCACACCATACTTTACTAATACACCAATTTGTAGCTATATTTATTAATGAAAAGATATTCTATTAACATAGCAATGTCTATTAATAGAATTCAGTAGAGTTTTACAAATGATAAAAATTTTGCTGTCACCAGAACTTTGTGATAATTTTATTTTTCTAAATACACTTTTCCAAGTCTGTTGTGAGGCACTGGAATATAATGTTTTCCTATCTTATTTTTTTAAGTAAGTGCAATTCCCCATCATTTTTTATTCATAACTTTACCAAGTAAGTGCCCAACTACAGCAGTAAAGGCAACCTCATTTGTACTGATCCACATCTGACTGAGAGTGCAAGCCCTGAGAGCAATGACTGTGAGCTTCTCCAGCTAAAAACTCAGCAGCTGCAGTGACATAAACAACACTCCCTCTTATGTGGATATTAAGGCACGTGACTTTCCTTTCTCTTCCAGTTTCTGTTCTTTCCTAGAAACAGTAGAAATGTCTTGACCAAGTAGTGGGGAAAACCCAGCCTCTGCAGCAGCAGCACAAGAGAGGCTTGTAGGGGCTGCTTTCTGTCAAGAGCACTGAAAGAAGGAGGTGGCTGGAGTGGAATACAGAGAACTTGCTGCTCTTGTTCAATAACACATTTTCTGTTTCCTCTAATTGCAACAGCATCTGTATCTGATACAGCCCCACATTCAATATTTGGTTGTGTCATCAGCTTCAGCTTCCAGAGCTCATAAACATTTTCAGAGGTCACATCTCTCATAGACATCATGTGCACAAAAACTGTTTGCTCTGATATGAAACTCATTTTAAAATTCATGCTTCCTAACAAGCATTAAAGCCACGTCTAAAATTTCATTTACCAGACTCTAAAATACAACTACTATTTTATAGGCGTATTTAAATTTAAAAAAAAATCTGCAGGAACTGTAATATTTTTTATTAAGTTTCAAACTGAAAAACGCAAATGTTTATACTAAGCAATTCCAACTTCAGGCTGAAAAACTGGTGTGCTTACACTGGTCATAGTAAATCTATAAGCATTACAGTACATTCTCAAATTATCTTGAGTAATTCCAAATAAACCCAGTTTGCAAGACATAAAACATTTGATCAATTAAAAAAAAAACAGAAACCAAGAACAGAAGATAATAGCTGACAAAAAAATTCCCTTCTTTTATGCCTTTAACTCACTGCCCCACTGAGAAAACACTATTTGACTACTAACACGCAATTAAAACAATGTTAAAATTCTATTCAGTGTTTCTGCAGCATCTGCTTCTCTGACTGGTGTCAGCTGAGGTAAAATTTTAGCCTTTATTTTGTAGGATTCCACAGTGACTAGCGAATGCTTAGATAGTGTCTCAAACAAGCAAAATCTAAGCAGTGAAGACAATCATATCACAAACAACTGTTAGAATAATCACATAATATGAGTATTCAATGCACTGCCTCCTTCTGCATTTCTTAGATCTCACAAACTCTAAGGAAGACAAGAATTTTGTGATGTAATACTTCTCCTTCACTTTTACAGGGGGAATGTAATCTGTTAGAACTGTAATAATTTAATGCAATTAGATCCATCAAACAACATGTGTAAATAGGCCCCTCAAATTTATAAAGACATTTATTTAATCAAGTATCTTAAGTTTCAAAGCTTAAAAGGACAATTATTTAAGTTGTGGGTCACACACTGTGCACTCTAACAATTCCCTGACACAGACTGCCTAGCCATGAAATGCAGGGAAAGTGTGAATTTCTTCTATTAGAAAGTCTTTTTGTTAGTGAGATTCAGTTTGTCACCACTATTTTGTGGTTACATAAATGAAAGAATAAAAGTCAAAACATTGGAAAAGGCTGTCACAACTCTCAGCTCCATTTGGCACTTTTGGCTGAGACAAAGAAGTAGCCCAACACGCCAATTTCAAAGGCATCCAGAACTAGGCAAGAACTGTCCCTTCTCCCTGCAGTTCTGCCCAGGCACCTTAGTCCTGGCCCCCAGTATCCCCATGCTTCAGCTACCAAACCTCTCCTGTCAGAAACAGTCAGTTATGGAAAATTGGGCCAGACTCTGGCTTGGTTTTGTAATTTGGATTATAAATGTCTTCTTGGAATTAAATTGAGTGGACCAAGCTCATTAAACCTGTCCTAGACAGCTTCTGAAGCAAGGTCACCAGAGATGGAATGTTATGAATGAATATAAACATTCCAAAACTTGATGTATTCCTTCCTTTATTTTTATTTTTGCTTCTCTTTTTTAAGGGCTATTTATGCTCATTTACCAAAATGTCTGGTAGCCAAACAGGAAAATAAAATAATAAATACTAAATAAAAATCAAAGTATTTATTATCTTCATGTTTTAAAGGAAATAAAAAATGGTACCTTGAACTTATTCTCTTCTTCATAGGATATGAATTATGAATAAAGAAAAGATAGCAGGAATTGTCATACTGTTTTCAATGCAGATCTAAAGAAGATGCAAAGAAAACTCAAAGAAATAGCTTTATGATAGCTGATTTAAAAACGATAATACATAGCTAACCTCTTTGTTAGAGGAAACACTACATATTCTGGATTAACTTGAAAGCATATGAAGTGACCTTGCTGGACTTGTTTCAAGAGTTTCACAAGACCTTCATTCAAATGTTTTGAGATCAGCAGTATTTTTCTGGTTGGCAATATCTGTATTTTGATCAGAGACCTGCAGAAAGCACCTGTGCATGTCCAGCTACTGTGAATGGATCCTGCTGCAGACAGGCTTTTGCTGCTTATGGCCTGGTGGACATGCACTCACCATACTGCTAAATGTCATCCTGATTCAAGCAGTCCTACTGCAAAGAGATGAACTTTTCTTAGTGGTCAGGCTGTCACAGGCATTGTAAAAAAGTCCTTCTTTGGCATCCTTCAGGTATCGAAGATGAAGCCCCTCTCCTCCAAAGCTTTACTCCAATCATTGAGTCAGGGTTAAGACTAAAATCTTACAAAATTACAACTGCCATCACAGTGATCTCACTGTTGCAGTATCTATATATCTATACATTTATATAGCTATAAAATCCTTTCCCTAGCTCCTTTGCATTACTGTGCAGTATTACTATTTATTCAAGGCTTCCAAGTGGGAGCTGCTGCTGAATTTTGTGGTGACAGGGTTTGCTTTCACAATCAATTATGAATTCGACTGAAAAAGGCAATCCAGTTATTCCCTAGCTTCCAACTATGCAAGCACAAGCGCTTATGAGGCCACACATTCAGTCAGATAAGGGAACTGATCCAGCTTAAAACTAACCTACCAAAGAAAATAGTTAGCTTTCATTTGGGTGACCTCATGGCCGCATGCCAATGGAAATGGGAAGAATCTTCCTCCAAAAAACAAGAAATTACACTGTCTCAATATGATCATTCCAATTCACCCATGGATTTTCCATTTTCACTTCTCAGAACACAGCCCCCATTTTTACATAGATTGTGCTGCCTGTTCCTATCCATCCAGCTTTATGAGTCTGCATTTGTCTGTACTTAATGAACACATAGATTTGTTTGCACAGTCTGATGTCACAGAGTACCACAAACTACTCTTCATGGATGCCCTGACCAGGTCATGACCCGCCACCCAAACAATTTTTTCATCACCCTGAGGTACTTGTGACGATTTTACATCTATCTTTATGTGCAGAAATGCAGAGTCAAACCTCCTACCATCCCCACACAAACATGGTAAAAAGTCTCCCATTTACATGATTCCCTATTAACAACTGCTTTTTGATAACCAGCACTTGAGAACAGTGCAGTTAACCAGCACTTTATCCACTTAAGATGGGCTTTGCTGATATTGTAGAGTGTTAATTTTTTATCAGAATGTCACACAGTAGTAAGTCAGACACTGTACAAAAGCCTGTCTATTACATCTATATGCACAATAAAGCCCACCCTGTTATCACCACAGTTTAACAACTTGAGCTTCCAAAGCTGCTAAATTCTCTTCCATTTTTTAACATTCCACATTTAAGTTTTCAACCTTCAACAGTAAGTGAAAAAGAGGAAATTAAATAATTTACCAGTTTAAGATTCTAGCCAGTAAATTGCTGTGAATTTGTAACTGCACTATCATTTTCATTGTCCTACATTGACCATTTAGGTGAATGATAACCCAGGAGATAGCACCATGCAGGGCTAGTAAACAAGTAAATCATTTAGATTGCACACTGCTTTCAACTGAAAAAGGGACAGTAAATCTGTTCTGCCTATTGCCTTCTCTTTTGTTGAATTTTCAGGATGTTGCAGTCTTTTCATTGAAACAAATAAAAGAATTCTAGGGATTTAATTTATTGTCTGGGTTTTGTGCATAATGACTGACCAATGCAAGGCAGTGCCCTAGAAGAATAAGCTTAGCCATTTAAGATCCTGCCAGATAAAACACACGGCTGGCTTTAAACAGATGAGGAGAAAATTCTGGTTACAGCATGGCACCATCTAATGGCTTCGGCTTTAACTGCAAGAACTCAAACAGCATTAAGTTCTGGCCATACAAATTGCCCTTCTTTCACTATTTTGCTCATCAATCTCACTATATGGCAAAGCCATATAGAAAAAAAAAAAAAGAGGAAATAATGTAAGTTTAAAATATAAATCTGCGTTGACAATTTCCCTGGTAGTACCAACTGCAACCTAATTCTAGACCACAACTGAACACTTTAGTTCCAAGAGAAGTATTTTAACACAAACAAAATTTAGGTATACAAAGAGCACAGCGTTGTCTATACACAGAAATAACAAAATACCGTATTTTCATAGAACCATAAAATGGTTTGGGTTGGAAAAGACCTCAAAGATTATCTAGTTCCAACCCCACTTACATGGGCAGGAAACATTCCTCTAGACCAGGTTGCTCAAAGCTCCATCCAGCCTACCCTTGAACATTTTCAGGGATGGGCCATCCACAGCTTCTCTGGGAAACCTTTGCCAGGNCTCCAAAGCTTTACTCCAATCATTGAGTCAGGGTTAAGACTAAAATCTTACAAAATTACAACTGCCATCACAGTGATCTCACTGTTGCAGTATCTATATATCTATACATTTATATAGCTATAAAATCCTTTCCCTAGCTCCTTTGCATTACTGTGCAGTATTACTATTTATTCAAGGCTTCCAAGTGGGAGCTGCTGCTGAATTTTGTGGTGACAGGGTTTGCTTTCACAATCAATTATGAATTCGACTGAAAAAGGCAATCCAGTTATTCCCTAGCTTCCAACTATGCAAGCACAAGCGCTTATGAGGCCACACATTCAGTCAGATAAGGGAACTGATCCAGCTTAAAACTAACCTACCAAAGAAAATAGTTAGCTTTCATTTGGGTGACCTCATGGCCGCATGCCAATGGAAATGGGAAGAATCTTCCTCCAAAAAACAAGAAATTACACTGTCTCAATATGATCATTCCAATTCACCCATGGATTTTCCATTTTCACTTCTCAGAACACAGCCCCCATTTTTACATAGATTGTGCTGCCTGTTCCTATCCATCCAGCTTTATGAGTCTGCATTTGTCTGTACTTAATGAACACATAGATTTGTTTGCACAGTCTGATGTCACAGAGTACCACAAACTACTCTTCATGGATGCCCTGACCAGGTCATGACCCGCCACCCAAACAATTTTTTCATCACCCTGAGGTACTTGTGACGATTTTACATCTATCTTTATGTGCAGAAATGCAGAGTCAAACCTCCTACCATCCCCACACAAACATGGTAAAAAGTCTCCCATTTACATGATTCCCTATTAACAACTGCTTTTTGATAACCAGCACTTGAGAACAGTGCAGTTAACCAGCACTTTATCCACTTAAGATGGGCTTTGCTGATATTGTAGAGTGTTAATTTTTTATCAGAATGTCACACAGTAGTAAGTCAGACACTGTACAAAAGCCTGTCTATTACATCTATATGCACAATAAAGCCCACCCTGTTATCACCACAGTTTAACAACTTGAGCTTCCAAAGCTGCTAAATTCTCTTCCATTTTTTAACATTCCACATTTAAGTTTTCAACCTTCAACAGTAAGTGAAAAAGAGGAAATTAAATAATTTACCAGTTTAAGATTCTAGCCAGTAAATTGCTGTGAATTTGTAACTGCACTATCATTTTCATTGTCCTACATTGACCATTTAGGTGAATGATAACCCAGGAGATAGCACCATGCAGGGCTAGTAAACAAGTAAATCATTTAGATTGCACACTGCTTTCAACTGAAAAAGGGACAGTAAATCTGTTCTGCCTATTGCCTTCTCTTTTGTTGAATTTTCAGGATGTTGCAGTCTTTTCATTGAAACAAATAAAAGAATTCTAGGGATTTAATTTATTGTCTGGGTTTTGTGCATAATGACTGACCAATGCAAGGCAGTGCCCTAGAAGAATAAGCTTAGCCATTTAAGATCCTGCCAGATAAAACACACGGCTGGCTTTAAACAGATGAGGAGAAAATTCTGGTTACAGCATGGCACCATCTAATGGCTTCGGCTTTAACTGCAAGAACTCAAACAGCATTAAGTTCTGGCCATACAAATTGCCCTTCTTTCACTATTTTGCTCATCAATCTCACTATATGGCAAAGCCATATAGAAAAAAAAAAAAAGAGGAAATAATGTAAGTTTAAAATATAAATCTGCGTTGACAATTTCCCTGGTAGTACCAACTGCAACCTAATTCTAGACCACAACTGAACACTTTAGTTCCAAGAGAAGTATTTTAACACAAACAAAATTTAGGTATACAAAGAGCACAGCGTTGTCTATACACAGAAATAACAAAATACCGTATTTTCATAGAACCATAAAATGGTTTGGGTTGGAAAAGACCTCAAAGATTATCTAGTTCCAACCCCACTTACATGGGCAGGAAACATTCCTCTAGACCAGGTTGCTCAAAGCTCCATCCAGCCTACCCTTGAACATTTTCAGGGATGGGCCATCCACAGCTTCTCTGGGAAACCTTTGCCAGGGCCTTGCATTCCTCATAGGAAAGAATTTCTACCTAACATCTCATCTAAAGCTACTGTCTGTTAGTTTGAAGCCACTCCCCCTTGTCCTGTCACTATAGGCCCTTGTACAAAGTCCCTCTCCATCTTTCTTGTGGGCCCCCTTCAGGCACTGCAAGGCCCCAATTCAGTCACCCCAAACCCTTCTCTTCTTCAGGCTGAATGGTACCAATTATCTCAGCCTTTCCTCACAGCAGAGATACTCCATATCTCCATCATCTTGGTAGCCTCCTCTGGACTTCAACCTGTCAGTGTCCTTTCTGTGTAAGGGACTCCGAATTTCTAACTTTTATTTTGGATAATTTCTGCTAAGAAAAGATATGCCTAGATTTACATTATTTTACATGGAGGAATTTCACATTTCTTTGAAATTATGCTAAGAACCACATAACTTTGTACAATACTGTGACAACTTCTTTTTTGATTAGTTTGTCAGCAAGTTCAAGGTAAGAGGTAATAAGGACACTTGGGTTGCATTCCCCATCTGCTGGTGACTTCCTGTGTTATACCGAGCAGATCGGTATGGCTGCATGAAAATTGTTTTTGTTGCAAGTACTGAAATGCTAATATTAAAATTCCTTCTAAGCATGCCAATGATTTAATAATCTTTTAAGTATATCAAGAACTAAAAACATACATTGTCATGACAAAAAAAATATTGTTATAGCAATTTCCTTGTAGGAGATGCAATGGCCAGTATCTATGTTCAGAATAGCTGCAACATAGGCAGAAATCTTCATTTGAATATTAAGCGTTGTTTAAGATTACGACTGACATTTAGATGTTAATAAAAACCAAGTAGTACTTGAAAGTGAAAGGCTTCATAAGTTTACCATTCCATCAATTCCATTCAACACTGTTAAAACATTGTTTAAACCTAAGAAAAGGGTGACTGAACAGAGGAACAGGTTCCCTGGAGAGGCTTTGTGATCTTTGCTCTTGGATGTACTGAAAAGCCAACAGACCTTAGCCCTGGACATCCTGGTGTAGCTGCGCTTGCTGTGAGCAGGGTTGGACTGGTTGTTCTCCAGAGGTGCCTGCCCACTTCGGCCATCCTGTGGGTCTGTGATTTTCTAAAATTGCTGCTGCTGCTTTAGAAATAAAACCCAAAACCTCAATGCAGAATTAAATTGTTTTCATCTCCAAATCTTGTGATTATCCTTTGTATCTTCTAAGATTTAGAAAAGTTCCCTCTCTCAGAAATATTTAGGATAATATCTCAGGCTAGCCAGGGACTGTACTACCAGAAAGATTTAATATCGGATCTGGAACTAACTCAATGGCTCCAGAGGCAAACTAAACATAATGAAAATATTTCAAATCACCGAATTGGAATTCGGTCACAGCTGATATATTCCACAAAATACAGATTTTTTTCATTTAAAAAATAACCCTTTGAATAAACCAGAAAAAATTTAAAGACAGATCTACAATGTAATTTAACTGTTCTCACTTATTGAAAACTTATTTACAAAAGTTCTAAGAATTGAAATAACTTAATGAAAAGAGTGAATAGAAGTACAAAACGTAGTGATAGAGAAATAGAGTTAACACACATACCGCAAACCTCCTCTCTCTTATCCTTTAAGAGACAGAGTCAGAAGATCTCCTTGCTACCACTTTCTCCAGACAGACTTTCACATGTTCAACATACGTCCAACTAACCAGTTGTTCTTGTGACCACTGCTGCCTTGAGCCTGTTCATACCACTACTGCAAAAGACGCTGCTGGCTCAGCTGTAATTTGGTTATCTCCTTTTACGGTTACAGTGTGAAACTTTAGAAGAGCAGCTGAGTCTGACTCACGTTCCAGGCAGCAGGATATGTATGGATACACACACTTCGGCAAAGCCTAAAACAGCACGACACTGCATTTCTACGAGATTCCTCAGGTTAAACTGGATCCCAAATACAGCCTTGAGGTCTGTGCTTCAGGGATGCACTAACTTGTCCAGCTCACAGAAAACTGAGATATGAATAGGGAGCTGCTGCTTCCAATGCTTTGAACAGTTAAAATCATGATCACTTTGACAGGAGCGCAGTGTATGCCACAACCTGCACAGATAAAAGTGTCTAAGAAAGGAGATAGTCTGAAATACACTGTTATTAATTGTAAGAGTAGATACATTATTCAAACATAAAACATTTTTAAAAAGCAAAAATAAAAATGTATTTAGTGTACTAGAAGTACCTGCCTGTGAAAAAAACCTCAAACATAATTACTCAGCCACAGAATTATATATTATAGCTTTGCATTTATGTAATATATTTAGAGGTCTGTTCCAATTATGGATTCTTGCAAATTGAAATTGAAAAAAGCCCTCTGGCAAAATTTAAATATAAAAATGTAGACATAGTTCTTGTTTACAGGGATAGTTGTAGAAGCAAGAAAGAGAAACAACAGCCTGAGGCATTGACAATACGTTCTTTCCAGCTGGAAATGCCATGCACATAAGGTAAGCTGCTTTACAAGGTAAGCAGCTTTACAAGGTAAGCAGAGGAATCGATTCACCACTGGTTGTACAAGCACATAACAAAAGATCATCATAGGATGTACATGGGGAAGTAAGTAATAAGTGCATAAATGTCTAAGTGTATTTTTTGTATGAGAAGAAATCAGAGCATTTGGCAATAACTAGCATTAAAACTAGGGAAAAAGATTCACCATCTTCCTACACTAAAGAGAAAACAGAACACAGATCCAGACCCAGTGGACCGCCTCTTGTTCAGTAGAAATATTTGTAGAATTGTAGCCCTTATGCTGACTTTAAAATGTGACTTCAGTGAAATTCTTCCTTTAATACATCATTCAAGCTTGGTAGCAGAGAACAGACTTTTCAACAAATAGCACGCTCTCTGCATAAATTAGACTCATCTGGCTGGACAATCTTCATCCAGGGGTTGAAAAAACTGGTTTTGTGAATATTCTGTACTCTACTCTCAATCAGAATCTCTGCTTTCCCCAGTTCTCTAAAATCATGTCACATCCTATTGAAGTGTTAAGTAGAAAAATAGAAAAATGCAAATCGCTGTTCACACTGAATGACAGTTTAGAGGGTTTGTGTAGCACAATTCAGAAACTCTACATTATTTTACCGCTTGCATGTCTATCCACTGCTACTGTGCTCCAACTACAGTGCCACACACTCCTTCTCAGAAAACAACTGTCATAATTTGTTACTTGAATGTTTTTTTTTCTTATCAGAGTACTTCCACAAATTTCCTCCCAACTAGTTCCTCTAATAAAGAATCTATTTCCCTTTTAATGTCCAGCCCTTTACATTTTATACATACAAATATTACATTATATTCTGTGGTTTTAAAATTAATCATTTGGATACTTCAACAAGGAAAAATACTATTTTCTCCTCTGTATAAAAAGATGACTTTCTGAAGAATGCCTGTGCAGATCTGATAATGCTCCTAGAACAGAAAACACATCACATCTACCCAGAAAGAACAACAGTTTCTCAGCAGCCACTATCTGTTGTTTCCCCTGTTGCTGTATTTTGCAAGACAGTAACCCCTCTGCTGACACTGTTCGCTTTCCCTAAATTGCTATCTCTATTACCAGAACTGGCTTCCCTTTTTTCTGTATGTGCTCCCTCCCACAAAGCTCTCCCAATCACTACCTTTTACCTGGTGTCATGAAAATGGTGTTATAAAAGTAATTCTACATTCAGTATATTCTCCACCTTACATTAAACATCTGTTTATCAGGCAGACATCTTGTAATATAAAATGTAACTCAAAGGACTTTCATATATGATTCTCTGTATTTTCTTGCTGTGATGATTTACACTGGAACTACTGAACTAAAGATCAGTTCAGACTATATATTCACTACCGACCAAAAACCTTTTCTCTGAATTTTCTTTCTAAGAAACAAAGGACCAGAATAGCATTGAGAGTCTGACACTATGCTGCAACAAACATGACTGTATCAGTTAGCATGAAATGTAGATGAATGGTTTGAAATTGACGCTGAACAGGAAGCGTGTATTATACACCAGCTTTATGCCATATGGACCAGCCAAGTAATAATTTCCAGTTACATTTACAGCAGAATTAAGTTTTAGCTCAAGTGCTTCTGATGGCCAGAGGCTCATACACATGCCAAACTCCTACTTTTTTTGTTCCAGCTGGATGGCCTTGCAGGGCACTAAGCATTGTCAATGGCAGCACAGCCATGCTGTACAGTAAGCTTCACAGCACAAGCACGATTTCTTCAGCCTATCTATTTTGACTTATACTGGACTAATTTAGGTGGACTTATCATTAATTAATACTACAATGAACACTGCAAAGTCAAACAAAGTTGAACTCCCTACAAACAAAATATAAAATAAGGCAGTGAGTATGTTCACTGCTTACCAATTTCAGGTTCTGAAGATTCATTCCCAGTGTCTGTTTTTCAGGCAGCTGAAATAACATTCAAAGAAGTGATGAGATGTAATGAAATTGTTTCAAAGTAGTTTTATGTCATATATCTAGAAAGAATGTACAGAATTTTGTCTTAAAGTCTCAGTAATGAAACAAAAACCTTGGGAGAAGGACTGTCATATATTTGTAAATAAAAAATCTGCCACTGCCACAGCTGAAAAAAGGCATTTTATAAGAGGAAAGGAAAAAAGTATAAATGCTGAGAAGACCATAATTCTAGATCTTTTTTCAGTAGCATCTCATGGCATAGAAGATACTCTTAACCAAACAGTGACTAGATTTTAATTTAATTTCTACAGTTCTTAGCAGAATTCTCAAGACAGTGGAATAATCAGCACACAGAAGGGTGAGCAGTCCAGAGCCTCCCTGAAGGACATCCCTCATCCTGCATTTTAATCACTCGGGAATGTATGCAGAGGTAATACTCTATGTAATACATATATAAAATAACTTGGATACATTCCAATGGTGTCTGCTTAAGATGATTCCACACTTCTTTACCTCTAAATCTCCCCACTAACTCTATTCCGGTATTACCAGCCAATCTGAAAGGGGCAAATAAAGCAGGGGAGAGAAGCATAAAAAAGGCCATACCATTAACTCAGATATAATGAATAGTCACTTCTAGCACTTGTCTTGCTTTGAAAGACAGGTATTTGCTAAAGAAAGGCAAGAATCACTTTTTTTTTTCCTGAGATGGAAAGTGCAATCCCCTCCCTTCTAATTATTATAGTTTCAAATCAGAGGCTTTCAGGCAGAAGATATGGGGATAGGAACAACAGTTCTTTACTAATATATCTAACAAGGCAAACAGCAGAAACAACAACAGCTGTAAAAATTGACAGCAAAACAGAACAGTATAGCTCAGTTCAAGTCCCTCTGGCCACAGGCCCTCTCTCTCTGCGCTCAGTTACCGGTGCTGTGTGGGCAGGGCAGGTCCCGCGCAGCTGAAGAGGGCTGGGTGATGGCGGCGGCGGCGGCGGTCCAGGTGTGAGAGGGATGGAGGAGCAACTCCCCCCCTCACGGTGTTGGTCGTGGTGCTCGGCAGAGTGTCCGGAGGTAGTAGGATGAAGTGGGAAGGCAGCAGTGCGATGTCTAACAGCAGGGAACGCAGCTCCTGGCGTTGGGATGGCAGGGAAAATGCTAGGTAGGAGCCTCGGCCGTCTTCCTTCGACTCCACGAGCGAGCCAGAGAGCAAGAGAGCGTGCCCAGACCCCTGTCCCACCTTTCCTTTTCCGGTCTCTCCCTATCCCCCACCCCCCTACAAGAGAAAACTATTGCTACTAAGGTGTAGCCACAAATACTTAGCATAACAATGGGAAAAATTCCACAGAAAGAAAAAGGAACAATTAAACCCCCAACATTATCCACCCCAGAATTTTTTCCATACTAATATGCTATATCAAATTAAAACCATTACATTATATACATACATGCAGTTACAGATATAGGCACAGTACCATAGGTATTTCACCCTAAAACCAGCATCTCCTTGGGGTATGCATCGGGTCTCTCCATCCCTTTGCATCACCCACCAGGTGCAACCTGGTCCCTGAGCGAATACAACTCCCCAGATGGGATTGTCGTTGCTGGAGGCAGGATTCAAACGAACAGCTTTTCCCAGCATACCTCTCATGTGTACCACTGGAAGCTTATCTCCATCTGGTATTCCCAAGGGCTCAGATTGGGCAGGGCCTGCTGCTGCTCAGGGCCCCAGTGGAAATCGTTCTTCTCGCGGGTGACCAGGTAAAGAGGGCTCACAATCTNGGCTCACAATCTGGCTGTACTCGGGAATGTGCATCCTCCAAAAGCCTATGGCACCTAGGAAAGCTTGTGTTTCCTTCTTGCTGGTCGGTGGAGACGTTGCAGTGATCTTATTGATGATCTCACTGGGAATCTGGGACTGTCCGTCTTTCCACTTTACTCCCAGGA
>VWZS01005318.1:0-176104 GCA_013397075.1 Rhabdornis inornatus | reverse complement strand
TAATAAATAAAATTAATAAATAAATGTGGTTTACTAACCAGAATATCTTTAAAAACATTTCAGTATCCCACCTAAAGACCTGGTAACTAATAGACAAACTCAGCAAACAGAGTAATGAGGTTTTAAATGGACTGTGGAATATTATAGAATCAGAGAATGGTCTGGGTTGGAAGAAAAACTAAAAATCTCCTAGTTCCAGAACCCCTGCCATGGTCAGGAACACCTTTCACTAGATCAGGTTGCTCAGAACCCTATCTAACCTACGCTTAAAAACTTTCAGGGATGGGCCAGACATGACTTTGGATAATCTGTGCCAGTGTCTCAACACCATCACAGTAAAAATCTTTTTTCTAATATCTATTGTAAACCTACGCTCTTTCAGTTTGAAGCCATTCCCCCTTGTCCTATTCACTACGTGCCCAAAACTTTAGAGTGATTTTGAAAATATAAGATCCAAGTGTAGTACTGCTATGGATTGAAAGCATTCAGTTGGAAGGTAGTGTCAGTGCAGATAAATTATAGTGAGAATTAGGCCACACTGGGACTTCAGCAGCAATAATAGGATGACATGCAAGGCAAAGTCTGAGGTTATGAGCAGACTGCTACGACAATTATGGAAAAGGAAGTCTTGTCATATTGGCAGCAAGGAACTGGGAGAGCCATCCATCAAAATGGAATTGCTCATACATATATTTAGGAGGTAAACATAGAGGAGGAAGAAGAACCATTGAAACGCAGGTACCACACTGGCACAGTGGCCAACACATCTATCTAGTACTTAATTGCCTTTAGCGTGGAAACTATCATTCCTGTATTTCCAATAGATATTGCATGTGAAGAAAGTCTAGTTAAAGTGAGATAAAAGTGAGGTCCACTAATGCATTTTATTATGTGATTTGGGAGGTTATTTTCAAAAATCTTTAGTTATTTACTCGTACAGCTCCTCCTAGTTGGTCTCTGACAGAATCACACTTAAAGTTTGTCCTTGGGTCTTCTTTTGCAAAACCAATCTCCTCTCTCTTTCTAGCTTTGAAAGAATTGCCCAGGGCTGGTGTACTGAAACACTTAGAATTTTAAAGAAAGTGAATTCCTCTCATCTTTTCTTGTTTCACCTTATTCGTGAATAATTTACATTTGTGAGCCTTGAGAGTCTCTCCTTTTCTTTCAAGTGGTGTCATTACAATATTGTCATCTATCGATGCATTGGACACTCTATGGCTCTCTTCAAACGGAATTTGAAATCTGATCTGTAATGAGTCGAAAGGTGTGAAGTGGAGCCTTGGTCTGAGGGGTTTTTTTCCCAAATAAGGCTCTACAAACTTCCTTACTTGTGAATGATCCAAAAATTGATGGATATTAATAATGACAGAAGACACTAGGATTGTTCACTCTTTTCCTAGGAAAAGAAAAAAAAAAAAAAAGACCAATACCCCCTCCAAACCAACCAAGCCAACAAACAAAGAAAAACAAAAAACCTCAGAAAGGATATCCAACTTTGTCTAGGCAATCAAGTTATTACATTAATTGTTGTCTGATATTCATTGGCTTAAATACACATGCATTCAATAGAAATAATAGTAATGACTTTTTCTAACAAAAAAAATCCCCAACTCATAAATATATGAAAAACTCAAAGCCTAAATGTGATTTTTGGTTTAATTGTCTCGAGGAATTCCAGTGTTTCTGTTAATGATTTAACTCTTTGCATTTCATGTCAAAATAAAATGCTAAAAAAGAAAATCAGCATAATATTGGAAAAGAGAATAAAATTTATTTATTATGAGGTAAAAAAAGAAAATTATAGAATTCAAAAGACAGTAAGATGTGCAGCAAGTTTCAGTTCCTTGACTGATCTGCAGCTGCAATAAACTGTGTATGTTGTCATGTACTTTAATGTGTGAAGAGAAAAATAATAAGTCTTCAGTCAAGGAACATGAGATTCATTAGAAAGGAAGGGTCTCAGTTTTAGTCTTCTTTGAAGTGAATGAGTTACATTAAATTTAGACTGCCAAATTTAATTTCAGGAAACATTTGGGCTGGCATCAACACGATTCATTTTCAAAATATATCTGGCACTCAATAGCAAAATGTTTTGCCATCACTGTCAGAACTCACAGAGTCATATTCATTGCTTCCTACTTTTCTTTGAATCAAAAAATATTTATTGACAAATTTCTTAGATGATCAGCCAAAAAAAATACCAAACTGAGAGAAATATGTCATTTACGCCCTCCCATCCATGAATAATTCACATTGAGAGGACTGGGAAAATCTTCTGGAACATCACATGTGTGTGGTCAAATTCTCTTGGATTCTCTTGCGTGATGGGCAGTTGTTGTTCCCATGTCAAGGATGGGTGGAGTGCTGTATGGAAGAATAGAGGCAGCACCTCATTTTACTTTCATTTTGAAGGTAAGTTTTGCTCATTAATCTTCTTCCCAAGGGAAGGATCAAGTGGCACACCACTTGAGGGAAAAAGTTCTTGGGAATGTCACTCCTTCAAGAATAAAAGGATTTTCTATAGTACTATATACATATATATATACATATAATATATATAATATTTAGTATTATAATCTGTAAAAGGTTTGAAACATACCTATGTTTTTGTCCTTCATGTTTTTATGAATTAATTTAGGTTTCCCTAAAAGCCTTTAAATTCTTGGGTAGGTACTTCTCTAAAATGCTCATGGGTATTGCAGCAGTCAGGTCTGCAGGGCCAAAGTCTTTCCTGCACGTTTATTCTCACACACATTTGTTCAAGCCTTACAGTCACGTGCTCATGGAGGTAGTTACAGCTCGTGGACAGACAGATTATTCTGACTGTTGAGCAGTCACCAACACTGCTTAGTCCTTTCTACTTTGTAAGGAATCCTGACTTGTGATTTAAGGCTACTGTTATAAAATTATCTTTTCTTTTATCAGAAGACCTACAAAGGAAATGAGACAGGTAAAGCCATTATAGAATTCTAAATGGATTTGAGACATCTTAATAGAAATTGCATAGAAAAAACTATCAAATTGAATTGATAATGACACACTTTCATAGGATATTATTACCTTCCTGTAGAATTCTACAGAGAAAATATTCTGTGACAAATCCTCTAAAGTTCCACATGGTTTTATTTGATGAAGAGAAAATATGATCTAGCAAGTGGAAAGAAAGTGGAAAGTAGAATTTATTTTTACTGTATATCACAACAGTGATTTTTCACTACAGTTAACAAAAATATTGAATAAAGGAATAATCACTGATTTTTTTTCTATTTAATAGTTGGGGTTGTTTTAAACTTTGGAGAAATAATTTGACTTTGGGTCTCTCACAAATTTCATGCATTTTCACTGTAGACATGGTACACTTGTATATACAGTAGGCAACAACTTCTCATGTCTGTTCAAGATATTGTTTCCTAACCTTCTGAAATAAAGTTGTATGTCTATCAAGTGTGCTTCTATACTTATATCATGTCCTGGGTAATTTTCTACTGAGATTTAATGGATTTCATATGTTTGTGAAGATGCCAAAATTGTTAAGTGAAGCTTTAGCCAGTATGCAAAATTTGTCAGATCATCATGATAGGAAGGCAGCAACATTTAGCTATATTGGTTCAGAACCCCTGGAATAATAATAAAAAAAAAAATGCTGTGCTTATGATTACTGTATAGTAGAAAGAATATATATATGTGTGTTTTATAAATTAGAAAGGTCTTTATCACAGCTGTTAGGCTATTAGAAGCATAAAAAAGAATTATCTGAAGCACTCTGCATTTGAAAATCACATTTAACTTATTCAACCATTAGATTGTTGAGTTAAATGACTAAGAAATCACAAGAAAATATGCAGAAACAATTCCATTTTTAATTGAGAGAAAATCAGAGCTCAAAACTGATTGAAGTTAACCATATGAGCAATTTCCTTTTAGTAAATGGAAATGAAAAAAGAACAACAACAAAACAACAAAATACCCAAGCAAATAAACAGAAATGTAAACCATATTCTGTTTTCTTTAGGAGATTTACCTGTATCTGTCATGGCTTTGAACTCAGTGACTATTGGAATACATTATCTTTATTTGAAATGCATGATCTGCAATGGACAAAATAATAGAAATGAAAAACTAGTCTTAACTTTTGCAAATATGGACAGCTTTGTGAAATATAAACATTTCATGATGACTTAGAATGAGGTAACTTTATGTGCATGGAATTACGCTACAGAACTCTGATTACTACAACAGACATCTCCATGTCTTCCAAGAAACCTTATGCATTGATCCTCTCAAGTGACAATACAGCTAGCCCCATGCTGAGGGACTCTGGTTTAAAATTCAGATGAAAAATGTTTGGGTGTTGAAGAACAGTTAATCTCTTGTGTCACAATTGCCACATGCTGCTTTCCTATAAATAAAGATGATGTCAGGCATTAGATGACTTTTATTTCTTTTTTTTTCTTGCTTGAGAAACAAATAGTGTGCCTGTACTTGGAATAATTGTGTGCTGTTTATGACAATAATGAAATTGTGAGGCACAGACATATCTATGATCTGTTAAATTGGGAACATTAGCTTAAAATACACACTGTAGAGTTTGGGCAAAAGCAATCCTATTGAGCAATGGAAATGATAAATATGTGAATATATGACAATACACCTTAGGGCATGATTTATTAGCTTATCAAATAATATTTTAAATAATAACTTTAGTAAAAGAAAATATTGAAAACCATGCACTGCAATATTGTTTTGAAAGTCTTAAATTCATTGGATACTAAAAGAAGGACATAATCTTCCAAAAGACAGACATTTTAAAACAGGGAGTACAGTAACTACAGACCTTCATCTAAACAATTTTGTCCTGGCAAAATCTTAGCAAACTACTGCAATCTTGAATTAAGCTTACTGCTAACTATAAAGCTGTGCAGTGAAGATGGTAATGGGGCATGACATAATGGCCAAAAGCATGGAGAATGAGATCTTTGCCAATAAAGCTTTTGCATCTTCAGAAACTTGATCATGTTTGAATTTACTGCCCATAAAGAGAGATTTATTGCAATAGTTCATTCTTTCCATAGCAACCCAAATGTGTAGAGTCATAAAGCAATACACTAGGTAATGCTGTTTGAAGACTGATGTCGAAACAATTCAAATGTTTCAGTATGACAGGACAGGTTTCCATATCTGCTAAATAAGTATGCTGCAGAAGCAAAGTATATTGGCTATTTGGATGGCAGCTGGGGACCACTGGAAAATCTGTTACCACAAACAAACTCATAGTGGGAAGACACTGCACTGTTTTGATTTCATTCTCTATATGATGATATCTTGATACTCAAATCCTATTAAAAAGGCATTTATTGTTTTATAGCAACTGCCATTTTATCAGAAATGTGAAGCTTTTCTTAAAAACATTACAAAAAATAAATCCCAAAAACAAAGAGGGAAAGAAAGGAAAAAGAAAAATATTTCCAGATGTGTTGAAAAATCCCTGTGTAGTGCATATGTAGGAAAACCCTTGATCTTTAGACTCTGAGAATAAACTTTACTACTTGTGCTCAGAAAATAGCTACCGGGAATACAAATGTGCTTTTCTGTTGGGACTTGCCTGAAGACACAAACTGTTGGAAGAGCTCTCTCTAAGAGACATAAACAGTTTGTTTAAAACTCTTCATAAAGGTGGTGTCATGAAAGACCTGGTATGTCGGTTTTTTAGAGGAAAAAATAAGATAAAAATGATAAAGCCTCCTATCTTTTTTAAGTCAGTAATACTATCTTAATGAAGCAAGCAAGTTTTCCAAACAGACAATATTTTTCCTTTGTGTTAAGCATGCTTTATGACAGATTTAGATACTGATGAGATCTCAGAGGCAGAGCATAGCCTAAAGACAATCAGATTTGTTATCAGTCTTCATCTACCTAATGAAGGCTTATAGCCTTTTAATACCTGTACAAAATTAAGTGATTCTTTACATCTCTTCTTGTATCAAGTCTGTCTAAATGAATAAAGTTGTGACAAGGATAGCTGAGAGCATAAATGTCTGATATTTTGTATGACTGTCATTATCAAAGTAGATGAACCTTCAACTTATCTTTAGGGCAGCAGCTGGCTTTCTGCTTTCCTTGACTTTCTCTCATGTGAGATGAGCAGGATTTATTCACATCTGTGGAAATCCAGCATATGAATGAGAGATATTTCTTGCTGATGGTTAAATCTGCTGAGGAAAACAGAAAAATCAATTGGAAATGCACATCATGTTTGCTCAGAGAAGGCTGCTGTGTTGCACCCATGGCATAGAAAATAAATAGCTCTTTAGCCTGGAGATGTTGATCTTGAAATTTTTGAGCAATTTCTCCCTCAGCATGTATTCATTCCCAATCCCACTCAAGGGCTGGCACCTGTAGCTGTTGCTAAGTGGTGTATCTGCCACATGGTGGAAACATAATATTGATTTTTAGGAAAATCAATTCCCAGTTTTACAAGATCAAAACCAGAAGATAGCAAAAGAGAGACTGGACTTTATTTTATAATGATAATCATTATACTATACAGATTCTTGAAAGAGATGCATGGCTAAGAGACATCATATTGATTTACTGGTAATAAACTCTGCCTGTTATGGTTCTAACTGAGCTGCTTGAATCTCTAGATATAACACTATTGATCACAAGCAGTGAGTATGTTCTTATCTGTAAATAAAGAATTCCATTCTATTTTTCAGGCCTTTCAAATTTGTGAAAATGTGGAAAAGCACAAATGGTTGGGAGATGTCACTGCAAGCATTTATTTTAAAGAGAAAAACAGAAAAGGCTGACTTTTCTAGTAACTATCAGATCTGGAGATGGATGCTTTGGGAAATAGTATTGAAATTAGCCTGATCATTTCTGGTGAATTCCAATCCTTAATACAAAATATATTATTAATTTACTATCTTTCCTTAGTAAATGCAGGCCATCTCACTTAGCAAATAGCGACTTAAAGTATCACACAATAACAGAACACTTATGGTTGAAAGGGATTGCTGGAGATCCTCTAGTCCAACCCTTCTGCCAAGTCAGGTCACCTAGAGTGGGTGACACAGGAACACATGCAGGTGGATTTTGACCCTCTTCAGAGAGAGAGACTCCACAACCTCCCTGGGCGGGTTGTTCCAGTGCTCTGCCACCCTCGGTGTTAAGAAGTCCTTCCTCAGGTTGAGGTGAAACTTCATGTGTTTTATGCCTATTACTCCTCATCCTGTTGCTGGGCATCACTGAAGACTCTGACACCACTTTCTTGGCACCTGCCTTTGAGGTATTCATAGATATTGATGAGATCCCTCTCAGTCTTCTCCACAAAAAAAGGTCCAGCTCCTGCAGTCTCTCCTCATAAGAGATGCTCCAGAATCCTTGTCATCTTTGTGGTTCTCTGCTAGACCCTCTCCAGTAGCTCTTTGTCTTTCTTGAACTGTGGAGAACAGAAATGAACACAATACTCCAGATATAGTTTCACTAGGACTGAGTAGATGGCAATGATCACCTCCTTCGACCTGCTGGCCACACTCTTCCCAAAGAAGTGAAGCAAGAAAGGCTCTTGCATTTAAAAGAATCTATTATCAGAAAAAACAATTAATAAGAAATAATAACAACACACACATTAACCCAACATAATTATATATACTAGAACACATTTGGGATAATAATTTTAGCAAAGTATTTATTACACCATTTAAAATATTGCTTCCCACGTTCATAGTGGATAGAAGAAAAGTTACAGCCAGAGTAGCAGTGCAATCTTAAAAATTTAGTCAAGTCAGGCAGACTGTCCCCTGAAAAAATATTTAAACAAGTTTATGAAGTAGTCTAATATTTTATTAGCATAGTTTAACATAGTTTTGTCACATATAGAAACAATCTAAACTATTTATCCAAGCAATAGACATGCTTATGTACACCTATCTAAGTGCATTTTACTAGGCTTTCAGTACAATATAGAGATTGACAGCAGTAATATTTTGAAAGTGCTATTCCTTTCCTCTTGAATATCAGTAATATAGTAGCTGACACTATTTTACAGACAGAGAATTCTAAGTAGCAGCTTAGAATATATTGAGACTGAGTAAAAGTTCCAATCTTTACTCAAATACTGGAGAGTAAATAATGCCAGGATTACCAGTATATTTTGCTTTTGCTACTCAATTCCAATAGGTTTATCCCCAAACTGATTTCATTTGCAGTTCAAGAAACTTGTAGCTATCCCTGGGAGAATAATGATGTGGGTCAGAGGATTTTGCATGGTCTGTGAAAAATTCCCTGGCCTTGTGTCAGATCCATCAAGCATTGCTAAATAACTTTTAAAATATCCAGTCCTAATTTGTATTACTCACAAGTTTGACAACATTTTTATGAAGATACAGATAAAACTTACAAAGGCAGATCAGCTAAAAGTTTTCGAATTGGTTTCCTAGTTTGGCTTACTGAAACTAAGCATGGAATCATAGAATCATTTAAGTTGCGAAACAACTTTAATGTGATTGAGTCCAGCTGTTAGCCTGGCACTTTCAAGTTCACTGCTAAACCATATTCCTAAGAGGCTTCTCTACATATCTTTTGAATAACTCCTGGGGTGGTGACTCAACCACTTCCTCGAGCAGTTGTATGTTTGGATCTCACCACCCATGTATGATTTTGGGGAGTGGCTATGAGTGATGCTCAGCTTCAGAAGCCACAAAGCAGATTCAGTATTTGAAGTATGGTGATTGTTTCTATGAGAATCTTCCTAAAGAGGCAAGAAATATGAAAGAAAAGTAGAAGTTAATTGAAGATGAACTAACATCAGCTACAGTTTATTCCCCATGCAGGAGTACAGGAGTTCACATATCTATCTTACTGCAGAGATCTTTACCTAGAGCAGAGAAAATAAAGTAGATTGCAAATATCTTTAGTGATAATTTCTTTCTCATAGTTTTAGACTGCCTAGCACTTCTAGGACTGTGACATCCAGCTGCATCATGAGAATATAAATGAATCTTGCTGATGTGCATGTGTGCCTTTGAAAACGCAAACAGTCCACAACAAAGTGTTAAGCAACTGAGTGAGCATGTAAATCCAGCAGAAAGCTTTCAATAGCTTTGATACCCTGTAAGACAGGTCTTCTGACAAATCATCATTGCCCTGTGACATCAGCAGAAACGACCAATTTCATTCCTATTAATTTCTATCAGAGGGCAATGTGACAGATTCCTGCCCCAAGCCTTGTAAAAATATATTAGTCCATATTTCCAAGTCACATGGTTAATTTGCTTTCATCATCAAACTTATTTTTGCTGCTCAGTTTACCTCTACAGCAATTAAAACTAAACTAGAATACAGACTTCATGTTTTGTATTCCCATAGTAAATAATTATTTCTTGTGCATTTACAAGTGTCTCTCTAAAGCACCATTCCTGGAAGTAGGCAGTTAATGATTCCCAAGAAAGATGGGCTTTGCACAGCTCTTGGCAAACAAGAGACAGGCCTTCTTTTGGCTCAGAGGAAAAAGTTTTTCTTCACAAACTATGAAATAAATCCACTATGGGCATAGGATACAAGGGAGATGCAATTCCATCAAGTGGTACTTAATTCATCTGGCAGCAAAGGTACTTTTCTACAGAATACCTATTAAAATTGTACCTACAGGATCAGGCTCTTCCTTGACAAACCATGTAAATAACTTTTCTATTACGTTATTAATTTGGAATGGTTTCACACAGCAGAAAAATAAGAAACATTTAGTAATTACAGTAAATCGAGGGCTTGATCCAACTATAAGTATTGTAAGTAAATATTTAAAGGCAAGGGTGGGAAAAGGAAAGCTGTGGTTAGAGGCCTGATTCTTGCAGTTCATATGCAGTGGTAAACACTAAATGGGAATTTTCCTGAGCATTGAAAGCTCAGCATCTCTATTGCTAAATCATTACAACTCTCCCTGATGCAATAATTTTCTGTGCCAAATAGCATCCTCCCAAAATATTTCTAGCAATAATTGCTGGCTTAGCGTGGAGGTGGGACCACTCCCTGTTTGCAAAACAGTCACTATGATCTGGAGAATATAGTATGGCTACAGGCTGGACTGAGAGTCAGAGACCTTCTCTCAGATATGTTTAATACTATAGCTGCAGAAACCAGACTCCAGAAACCTGAATATGTTGCCCAAGTGCTGGGAGAACGGCATCTGAAACAGCCATGCAGAGATAGCCAAAGTATAAAGCTGAGAGGTCCAAAATGCCTCCCTTTTATAGTTTTGATGTTGTATGATTCTTAAGTATCACCATGTTTTTTGATGTCAAAGCCCAAAACCACTGACAGAATATCTGAACATACTGAACCAAAATTTCTATTTCAACATTTCTGTTTTTTCTTTAAAAGACCAGAAAAAAAAGTGTACCTTTTTCTATTTGATCAAATATCATAGAAGAAATAACAAAGAGTGTTCTGGAAGAAAGTCTATGTTCTACCTATTCAACAAAACCCTGTCCATGTGTATCTCTAGGTTCTGTGCTGACTTACAGTAGAAAGAGGAATTGCTGCACAGTGCTATTGGAGAAATGAGCGCACAGAACTAAAAAGAAAGATTACAAAGGGGTGTGTGACTAAATGAAGAATGTAAAATTGATTCTAAGAATGTGGGTTGAAGCTTTAGATACCCTTTTATTTTCCTCCAGCTATTACCAGAAAACAAGATTAAAGCGATCTTAAAAAATAAGCCTTAAATTAAAAGAGAAAAAAACAAAAGCAAATATATAAATTAGGTTTTGTTGGACTGACAAAAATATCTTCTTAGCTAATCTGTAATGTGCCAGTGTATTCTCAAATGTTCCTGTCTAATTCACGTCCTGCTACTTGCTTATACCTTGCTTATATACTTGGTGGTTTTGTACAGTGCCTCGTACAAAGTTATCCGGAAACATAAAACAGGGTTATTAAATGCTGGATGGTGATGATAATGCTAATAATAAAAGTATCATTTGATTAATTATATCAGTCTTTATTTGCATGAAACAGGCTTACATTTCCTTCTGCATTTTAATAATACAGTAATGGTTATTGTAATGAACTCATTAAATCTGAGAGTCAATATTAATGGACTATGAGAAGGATTTTATGAACTTCATTGGCAGCCTACAAATAGTGTATTGATATAAAATACAGAATGAGTCAATTGGTTGTATAATTATGAGTAATCAATTTATATTACTAAAAGTGCCTTAAGTTAGAAGCAAACATTTTAAAATACTGGGCTGAATCCTTGTTAGATGTAAATCAATAATGGGAGGTCAATCTAAACCAGATGCAGTTTTTGAACAGCATTTTAGCAAAGGAAATGTTGTTTGTATTGATAAAAATATTGTCAATACTAAATCATCAGGCAGACCCCAGAATATGATGATACTGCATTGATATAATGTGATTTTAATGGATATCTGTATATTTTAATTAGTTATTACTGTGCATCTATATAATAATTTCATGCAATTTTAATTATTCTATTTCCTATCTGTGTGTTTGCATATACTTTAAAGAAAAATTTCAATTCAGGTATCATTTTCAACCTTTTCTCCAGGCTACAAGAGTTAAACAGTTACTTTTTTATTTTAAATTACAACAGAGATAATTTTGTTGTGCAATTGCTTGTGTTTAATAGCTGTTTCAACAAAAATTATAAAAGCTGTATTAAAATTGGAAAAGCTGACAATGTGGAAGTTATGAAAATCCAAACAAAAAAAGAATTGCTAATCTCCATGAAATGACTTTCATTCAAAATAAAGGTTTTGTTAAAATAAGGAGGGTCATAATTTGCCATAAAGTGGTTTTAATCCCTCTTTGTTATGCTGCTTAGCTGGGATGTCCAGGTATTGCACAGTGAGACTGCTGTAACACAGATGGACAATACGGCTCTGAATTTCAACTTTCTTAGTGCTGACAAAATGTCTGTTTCCTGGATTATGCTTTTACTAGTGCTCTGATTTGTGCAATATTGCTGTACCCAGAGACATGGCAAGGCACCCAGGAGGGCAATGTCAAGTGCCCACGCAAGAGACAGCAACAATCCCACACATGAGAAAGTGAGCCATAAAAGTAGGGGTTCAGTTTCTCTGTGCTCCTCAAGTGTGCTGGTACCTTGGACCTTTAGTGGACAAGAAGCTTAACATGACCCAGCAACCTGCACTTGCAGCCCAAAAGTCCAACCACATCCTGGGTTGCATCCAAAGCAGCGTGGCCAGCAGGGTGAGGGAGGGGATTCTGCCCCTCTACTTTGCTCTGGTGAGACCCCACCTGCAGTGCTGTGTCCAGCTCTGGGGCATCCAGCACAAGAAACACATGGACCTTCCAGAGCAGGAGCAGAGGACACCACGAAGATGATCAGAGGCTTTGGAGAACCTCTTCTATAAAGACAGGCTGAGAAGGTTGGAGTTGTTAAATCTGGGGAAGATAAGGTCCAGAGCTTATAGCACCCTTCCAGCACCTAAAAGGGGGCCACTAGAGAGCTGGGGAAGGACTTTTGACAGGGACACATAATGGTAGAACAAGAAAGAATAGCTTTAAAATAAATCAGGGTAAATTAATACTAGCTATCAGGAAGAAATTATTTCCTGTGAGTGGTGAAACACTGTCACGGGTTGCCCAGAAGAGGTTGTGTTGGTCCCATACCCAAGAGTGTTTGAGGCCAGGTTGGATGGGGCTTTGAGCAACATGGTCTAATGCTTGGCATCTTGCCTATGCCAGAAGGTTTGGAACTAGGTGATTTTTCAGGTCTCTTCCAATCCAAACCATTCTATTTATCTGTAACATGTCCTCCACTTGAAACTTTACCAGCAATTGTGGCATTGCTGTTGACTTTCTCTTCACTGAAGTTTTTCACATCGGATAAGTAGGATAGGTCCCTCGTAGGACCTTTGTTTTAGGCTCCTCTTTCTGGCTTTCTGTGATAAACTGTAGGAACTTAATAACTACCCCTGAGACTTAAATCCTTCTTTTGAATTTGGTTGAATATAAGCTCATCAGTTAAAAGGTGGAGGAACAACCACGATGCCCTCCCCTACCCTCCAATAAGAGAAAATAAATCTCATTTTTTTATTAAGTCAAGAAAAATGACAAAAGCAAATAGTATGCAAAATGAAATTTAGAAAGTTAATATTTTCTTTCTTTTCCATTTTTTATTACTGTGTGCTGTTATGAAATACCTCTCTGAAAGTTCTGGAAAAAAACCCCAGTTCTTTGTTCTAGCTCTCTTAATAAAATTTGAAATAGTGCAACCTTTTCTTCCCCTCTATCCCCTTGACCCTTCTTTTGGTTTTGGCTGGGGTGACAACATGAGAACCCTAGGGTCAATAAGCACTACATGTAAGAATTTCTGATCCTCAGTCAGAGTCAGAAGTTCAAAGTGTTTAAATACAGAATTGACGTGAGCAAGAAAAAGAAAATACTAAAATGATCATGGGATGTGAGTGAATGAGTGAATCACCTCAGACTTCGTGATTGTTTCTCTCCATATTCCTGTCTCACTCAGTGGGTTTCACCTTGTTGAATGTATTTTTAACAGGCAAGTACTAGTTCAAAATGTGCACACACACATCGCAGCAGCCACAGCGAGTCCCTGCTCAGAGGCAAGAAAAGAGCAAACAAACAAAAGGAATGGATACCTCAACCTACTCACACAGTTCTGTCCCCGGAGCATCGCATGTTTTTGTAATGTAGCTCAAGTAGAGAATGAGATGTGAAGAAAAGGAAAAAACAAATAAACCCACAGTATTTTCTGACCTCAGAGACAGTCTTTTATCTTGACAGTGTTCTACCCTTTCACTTTTCTCCTGGACATTTGACCAAAATGACCAGGCCTATGAATCTTGATAATAAGACCCATTTTTATTTCATGAGCAGAAGAAACTTTTAGCTGACATTTCATGTTTTTTAAGACATCCCAAAATCTGTAAAAATCTAGAAAATTCATATAAAATAAAAATAATAAAAGCAATAACTTACTTCCTTTTACAAAGTTTTTGAGGTATTTGGGGGATTTTTTGCGGGTTTTTTTTTTTGGTTTTTTGTTTATTTGTTCTGTTTGGTGGTTTGTCATTTTGTTTTTTTTAAATTTTATTTGTGAATATTTACACATTTGGAAAGATTGTATAAAAAGCTTTAATATCTACCAGCCACTATGAAAAATGATGCTGATGCCATTTAGTAAGATTATTTCTTTACTGTGAGTAAAGGGTTTTGTTCCTCATATATTTGAATAGCAAGGACCCAGTAAATTGATAAATTGTCCAGAGACCCACTTGCAGCAGGCATAAGTTGAAGATTCAAGCTAAAGGAAGCCCAATGTCTCATGCCAGGAGTGTATATGCTTAGTATGAAGCGTAGCACCATGAGAGTCATGCCTAGATTTTAGCATGATTTGCCGTTGAAATTTCTCTGCCTTGTGCATCCAGCCTAGGTGACCATGTGTGATGGACATAGCTGTGAAATGTAACGTCTAGAACTGCTGATTTCCACTTGCAAATAGACTTGTACCCAGTGGAGGTTCACGCAGTGCTGCACCTTCCTGTGGCCAAGCACTAGCTCCAATTGCTTCCCTGTAGTATCGGCTTTGTTTCTAGTTATTTTGTCTCCTCTCGGACCGAGTTTGTGGACTGATGTGGACAGGGTGGGATACACAAATCCTATGGCACTGATAAGTTTGATTGAGAACCACTGTGAAAGGATAATTTCCTGAAGGACTGCATTAATTAGTTGTGGATGCTCCTGAGCACAGCGTTATGAGCACTCCCAGGGCCTGGAGTGCATCACTCTCCTAGGAGATGGCTCAGTAGAGGAATTCAGCTGATGGAGTCTCAGGTGACTTTCACTGCTGGTAAGAACTGTTGTGAAGAAGCTAAATTTTTTTTTTTTTTTAAGAAAAAAATCTTAAAAAGCTTTTTTAAAAAAAAGCTACACCACTTTTTCCATGGGAGCCATGCCACCAGCTCCCAGCTGGGCTATATTGAAGCACCTTTGCAGCTACACCTGCGTTTGGGTTTGTGCCTCCTTTATCTGTGCCTGGTGCTATGTCATCACTGGGCTGTTTCTGATTCCCATCACCATCTCAAGCCCTGGTCCTGACCTGAACTTGCATGACCTGACTCCTAATGATCAGGTCACTGCTCCTGCCTTGTCCTTCCTGATCTCAGCCTCTTTTCCTGGTGGCCCCTGCTGCTCTCTGAAAGCTAAAATCTGAAGCTGAGTGGTGAGAGAACATCAAGTTTTTTGATCAACGCTTCAGGAACTTTGCATTCTGCCTGGCTGCAGAGGTCTGTGGAGGCCTCCAGTGCTTCTGGACCATGCTCATCCCCAAATTGGATGTTCAGTTCCATTGGACGTGGCAGCTCCAAACAGGACATGTTATTACGATTTAAGTATTGAACAGACAGCTTTCACCTGTTATTCAACTTGGATACTTCACTGTAGGATACGTTTTCCTTCTATAGACATAGAATGCCAGCTATTTAAATGTTATATTTCGCTATTACTGCCTAACACTGTGGGGCTATGTTATTCCCTGCTGTAGAAAAAGCTATTAAAAATCAAGAAGTTACATGACTTTGTCTTACCCTAGCTCTCTGGCCTTTTCCCAAATGAATCTTCCTTTTCTGATTTTGTTTTTCTTCTCATTCTGTTTCAAGCTATCTTGATACTACATCTAATCCTTAATTCATATTTGCAGTTCCTTCTCTCAAAGGGTGCGGGGCAATAGACAATGGAGTTTTGCTATCTTAAATGAGCTAAGAAGTTATTCTCAGTTGCTAGTACTCTGTTTTGTCTTTAGAATTTCTTTTCTTTTCTCATTCCGTTCCTCAGAATATGTGTGCACATATATGTAAGGTCATTACTGTATTGTGCTGAAAAATGATCAAACCTTTTCAGACATAATTATAGATGGTTACATGACACTGCATTTTCCAGCATGCTTTAGTTAGGATGCACCAAGGAAGGAATTTGATATATGATGGCTAATGAATCATGCCCTGCCACCCTTCACAACTCTTTTCGTCTACTATCTTCATGTTTCTGTTTTCTTTGTTCTCTATCTTTGCAGACCTCAGGTGCTGAATGTTAACAATGAAATTTTTGGTTCTACTCTATGCAATTATTCTCAGAAAAGTAAGTCTTGCAGAGTGTATACTTTAAATATGATATACTCTCACAAATGAATAATAATAATATACAAAGGAGCAAAAATTCTGATTAGTGAACTTTTCACAAACTGGTCAAGAAAGAATAGCAATTCATTGAAAATAGCTTCTGGAAGGGACAAAGTTTCCTTCTTTTTAAAGTAATTTATTGCTCCCAAGAAAAACTGTTAGGAAATTTGAAGCAGAGAATATCCCAGAAGAAACCTCCTAAATTTACACCTGTACAACTCTGCCATTTTAAAATTATGTTTTCCTAAGCAATGCAGCACAAAGAAGTGATAGTAGGTGATATTCCTTTTTAGTCAGAAGTGACAGAGCCATTTGATTTCATGAGCAGTAAACAGGACATACAACATCACTAAAAATAACAGTAACCAACTAGCAGATTCAGCAATAAAACTAGATTAACATAATGGTGAAAGAACATTGGAAGAACGTGTGGCGATTTTGACTTCAGTTACTCTGGTATATATCAGGGAGTCAGCTGATGTAAGTTAAAAAAACAGACACACTTTGAAGCACCTGAGAAGAGAATTTTGAGTCAAAACATTCATTACTGTGATCAGATGAGTAGAGAAGATTTAGAGACTATGTTTCAGCCTAAAATGATAAAAATAATATTTTCCTGCCCGGAATATTGCAATTCTATTCTCTACTACAGATTCTGTGTTGCTTTGTAATAAATCTTTACATGCTCCGAGACCTTCTGTCTTTTAGGGTGTGTCTCTTTAAGAAACTCAGAAATTTTATGCTCTTCATCAACTTTACTTTACATGTAAATTTTAGAAATTATTTGCTGCCCCAGACAGGTGGAACATACCACCGTCTCTATACTGTCACTGTTACCAGACCGTAAATTTTACTAGCTTTACCACTTAGTCCCTCTAGGACCAGTTTGCTCATGTCCTCTGCTGACACAACTACCCAGGGGACATAAACATAAGGCACTGTATTAAGTATATGATACGATTTAGATATGAAAGCAGTGAGGGGAAAAATTATTTCTGAACTTCTTCTCTTTGTCAACGCAGTAAAAAAAGAGAGGACCACGAAGGCCAATATTTTGCATAATTAAGTAAACCTAAAATTCAGGGTACAAATAATTGTGGAAGTTCTGTCTAACTTCCGTAGCTCCATCCTGATTCAGACAAAATGACAGTAAAGGACAAAAGAAGTGTAGCATGCTGCAGAAGAAATGCAAGAGAAGGGTGGAACAGATGGAGCAAGATGACTTTGGTGATGTATAATTGGGTTGTCATAGATATTGAAAGAGAGATTAGAGTCTAATTTTGATTTTACTTTTTTTTTTTCAATAGGTACTATAGGAGCTGTGGCAGTAACAGAGGGCTTCTTGTTAAACTCATTATTCTTACCCCACAGTAAGACAATAAGAGAACTTAGCCCATTACTTTGCTTAATTCATCATCTTTGACAGGAAACAATAGTAATTGTGTTTTTTTCTGATGATCTAAGAGCTCAATGTGTTATATCAATATATACTGGAAAATTAAAAATACAATCAGCCCCACTTTTGCTGTTTATTGCATAGAAAATGACACCCAAATTCTAGGGAAACAAAAAAGGAAAAGGACAGGGGATTAGAGATCTCTGTGGCTCACAATATGATAGAGAGTATACCTGGAAGTCTCTTGCCTTGTGGTACATTGACTCCTTTAAAGGAAAGTATCTCCCATTAAACATGAAGAACAGAAGAAAAATATTAAGTTCCTCTCCCCATCTTCAATTCAAGCCCTAAACAAAAAGAAGTACATTTAAATCACAGACGTCTCCTCCACACTTGAGAAATGAAGTATTGTTCCCCTATGTGGAGAGAGAACAATCCTTTACTGCACAGAATTAACTACCTTATCGTACTGGAGGTTTATGAGCCTGTCATAGGGTTTTATAAATGCACACTCTCTGACTGCTGACCAACAGAAATCATGGATGAGGAAGCTCAGCTGGTGCTGAAAACATTTGGTTCTGAGAGGTGGCCAGCAATTCAGGATTCCTATCCTCATGTGTATACCAGTGTGCAAATATACAGGTCTAATGAACAGATGAACAATTTAGAAGGAAATTTAAGACTCTGAAAAAGCCTTCATGTCTCATTTGCAACGAAATTTTTCCCATACTTTTGTCTATGCTTTCACAGTGCAGTATCTTTGCTATTCTATCTCACTATTGCTTAAGAAATTAACCTCCTTATCCTGTGTGTTGCATGGTGCAGCCCCCCTTCCTTGGCTTAATGATTACATAAGGCACCTGGACTAAAAGGCAATGACGGAATATGCTATTGTTACTGGAGCATGCAAAAAGAAAGTGGTCTTGAGTAAATGGCAGTGAGTGTAAAGTTGATTGTACTGGGCATGGTGAAGATAAGAAGTATAGAGATGACAGTGCGATCTAAGTTTAAGGCTCAACAGTTTTCAAAAAGTACCCTTTCTCTGAGAAATGAGTGATATTAACAACCATGGGACACTTCCCACTCACAGAATGGTCTGAAATTTCCTTACCTGCAGATTAAACAAGAAACCTTTTGCTAATACTTTCTGCGGCCATAACACTTTGCTAAGGCCACTATGTAGTCAAAAAGGCAGCTGCTCAATGATAGCCTGAAATGGATCTGAACTAGTGAACTAAGTTAACATTTTCAAAAGCATGTATGTATATGACCTGGCTTCTTAGCAAGGTCTTCAAATGTGTCTCAGAAAGGTGAGGTGCTTAAATATGCAGATACCCAGACATATTTTTCTCTCCTTAGAAATGTCAGTGTACTTAACTTTTATTGATTTCAGTGACATTAATTTCAATGAGTGGACTAGGAAGACACTTCCAGAAAATCCAACTACATGAACTTAAAGCCCTCAAATACCTTTGTAAATATGACCCTTGCGTACTGAGAAATACTTAGAATCACAGTGAAGGGCAGTGGGATTTGGTCTCTGAATTAACTGTGACTTAAACAAGGAGGTGCTTTTGAAAATCCTCTGACATGGAAATGAATTTGTTACTTTATATTCTCCTGTGATTTTTTTTTTCCTTCAGCCTATTGACATGAACAAATAAAATATACAGACATGTCGTTTACAGTAGGATAGCAGTGAAGCAGGACATGCACACTGCAGGAAAATGGTAAATAAGAAATGAAGGTTGTGATTGATATTCATCTTGGCTAAATCTGAGTAGAGAACGGGACAGTGAAGGTGAATGCACTTGAAAAGAGATATAAAAATTGAACTAGCAACAAAGGCTAAGATTTTTTGTTTTGTTTTGTTGAGATTTATTTTTTTTAAATACATTTTTTATGAGATATGAAATCTCCAATAGTGCTGAGAAATTACTGGTTGTTTTTCCTGTCGGGTACTAATGAACTAGCACCATGAGATCTTTAATACAAATTGGGGGAAAATGTGCTTTTCCAATTGCTGCAATTCATTGAAACAATTAAGGACTGATTTCCTCAGTCTCAAAACTCCTGATATACACATGCCTCTTGGGAGGATCAGTAACTCCAGTCACTCAAGACCATCTCAACAAAGCAACAAGGGACCACAGTCTTCACAGTCCATGAGGATCCAAGAAAACAAGGAGTCTGCTGACATTCATCTGTGTATGAATGAACTTATTTTTACAGTTTCCAGGCACTAGCTGAAACAATTTTTTTCATTCTCCTTACCGGTTCTGAATTATGACTATACAGAATGACAATTTCCTTCCATTAAACTCAATGCATTTGTCTTATACAGAATATGTTATTAAATGTTCTGGTATGTCTTACAGAGAATGTTTTCTCATAGCCATTATTTATACCATTTTGCCACGTGAATGTCAAATCAATTTTGTTACCAACATAAGACTGAAGTAGAGATGGCATGTATAAACTTCTTCCTGTTTGTTTTATTTGGGTTGGTAAGGACATTTTCTCCTTCTCATATTGAGAATAAATTTCACATTCAAATGAAAAGCTTAAGCTTTGTTCAACTTAGCTTCAGAACTGATTTCTGGTTCTACACTCTTTCCTTAAGTTATGTCTCAGTAATTGATATATTCAAGTGTATCTGAAAAGTATTTACAAAAAATAAGAATTTACGTTGGTAATCAGTTAATTTGATATATATTAATACCTGGGGGGCACACACTCAGGGAAGGTAAGAAAATATTTGCTTTAGAAAACCTTATAGATAGTGCAGAGAATGATTACATCTGCTTCCTTGTAGCCCTGCACATCTCTGTATGTTCCTGTAATGATACAACTCTCTACAGAGATGGTCCTTCCTTTTGTGCTTAACAATAGCTGTCAATAGAAGCAGAGCAACATCTATCTTCCTTCTTTGGTCCTTTGACATCCATATTTGGATGGAGAATCATCTACTCTTCATCAGATTCCACCACAGGATCTACAAAATTTGCATTTGATTAGAACTGCAAATTCTTTCATCTCCAGTGATACATTCAAGAGAGAATATTTCTTGCCTAATTGTGTGATGGCTGTGTTACAGCATCGTGCCCACATAATATTAATATATTTTATTTTAGAGAAAATATAAAATGTTCTCTAGAAAGAGGGATTAGAACAAGTTAAACCTGCTTTCTACGTATCTTCACTGCTATGGAGCTATAATGCTGAATGAAAGTCACAGAGTGAGTCCTAAGTGGACTGATTATGTCCTACCAGTTCCCTGTGTTCTTAATGGAGAGGTAAATAGATAACATATAAGCAGAATTCCCCATTTCGGGTCCTAAAAAACTTAAGCTTACCACAGACTACACAAAATTTGAGAGTTTACTTGCCTAAATATCAACAGTGAAGACAGTACAATTCCAGAGCAGGAGTCATAGGCTAGCTTGGACTACCCAGCACTGACTTGGGGCAATATATAGATCTACATTCTCACGTATACCAGAAATATTCCTATTGCTCATCAGTGCTGCTTATGGTACTAGAGTTGCCAAGTACGTGGAGACAATTTACACTAAAGAACAGTTTTTAAAATATATTTGATTAAAAAGAAAAATAGTTTAATTTTAAGAAATGAATTCTAGATGTGAATGCAGAAAATTAACTGTGATTTTTAAATCTGTCTGAACAATAATGATTTCTTCTAATATCACAGACCTTTGCTATTACAGCTTTGTATGTTTGGTTTCCTCCAGTGACAAGGATCTCTAAATTATTCTAGTTAAATAAATACTAGTCAAAAAACATCCATTTTCCCCCTATACTTAACCATCTGTGCAGCTTAGTTCAGTTATCTAGAAAGATTTAATGCACCCTTTTTAAAAGCCAGAATTCTTCTATATGATATATTACTTGATTATTGAATTTGTCTTTTGAAGTTATAGCAGTAATTGTCCCTGGAACTAAATCAAAATTAAATTGGAGCAAATAATCCAACAGTTTACCTTATAATGTCAGGGTTTCTAGACAGAAACTTCCCAAGTGTAAATTACTAAATTTCCCACTCTAGCAAATTGTTTGCTGCAATAATGGTACAAATAATGACATACTCAATCTGCTGCATGGCTTTGAGCAAATGCTGGTATGACATTTATACTAAACCTCACCCAACTTTCTGAGCCATCTTACTCTCAAGTGTCTATAACAATACGTGGAGCCACTTGACTTTGTCATGGTGCATTTTGTCCCTTCACCACGGCCCGCCCCTCCCTGGCAATGTGAGATGGAGTTTGTCTCACACAGGTTACCCATAATGAAGCTACACCACAGCTGTACAACTCTATAGGCAGCTAAAGGAAAGAATGGGGTCCTACTATATGTCTTTGGCCCAGTTACTGTAGCAACTGGAGAGTAAGTTGATGGTAATTTACTGTTGGCAGACATAAGCAGCAGATTTCTGTCACTTGCACTTTCTCCCCTGACACCCAGAGCTGAAACTCCACTGACCAACCAGCACCAGTAAAAGAAATCAACAGGCATATGGTATTTATTTTTCATACTTACTCGCAAGATACAGAGAAAAATATAGGATGCACTTACTCCCTGAAGTCCAAGACACTTTATGTCTCAGAAAAAAGTCAGGACATGTAACAGAATAAAGACCAGAGAAATATACACTTCTGTTCTTGCTTACAATGGTGCTGCTTCACTGAAGCTCTGCTCCCTTTTTTTCAAGTACTATTCCTCAATAGAACCAATAATTGTGACATCCCAAATGATAAAAAGAAGTTGGAATAAAAAGGTGGAGAACAGCAGCAGATATATAGAACAGAATGTAAAAGCATATTCTATTGACTGCAAAATTTTTCAGCATGTTATTCACATCTATTGAAATGCTCCCTTTCCATTTCATAGACACAGTAAAGGGAGAGTCATTAATACACATCTCGATAGAGTTATAAGGAGGCTATAAGAGATATAATATTGTTATGCAGATGGCCCTTGGTCTAGGGGGCTTGAATAAAGTACCATTGTGCATCTAATTAACTCTAAAATGACTGTGCCAATTGCTTTGCTAGGTTTGAAACCTTCTGTTCTCATATGTTTTGATGAGTTGTTTATTCAGAAAAAAATACTTGGATGTTTTGTTGGCCTCAAAGCAGCACTCAGAAAGGTACTGAAGTTGGCAGAATTAGCTTACACCCACTTGTCAGGCTAGCAGAATGCATTAACAAACTTCGGGAAGTGTTCCCTTAGACCAACATTGATTGAAGGGTAAAGTCTATGACTGTAGCCTGTAAATATTCCCTGGCAGTAATTCAATAGAGTTGGAGCTCACTGTTCTCTAATGAACTGCAACTTCCTGCTAAACTGAGCTAGCACCCAAGTTCTCTACAGAAGTCTTTACAAAATGAGGCTACTATGATCCTTACTCAATTCTTTGAAAGATTAGTAGTAAATTAAATGCTGGCGCACAAAGTAAATTAGAACATCAAACGATACTGGAATAATAAACTTTAAACAGTGTACCAAATTATGTTCAGCTTGCAAAAGGCAAGATATGTAAATTAAGCCCAATGTGCCAGGCAACCACTATGCATATAACTGTGTGAAATGTAAGGGGAGGTGCACGTATTTATCGCCGTTTTGAAGTTACTTGACTGATTCCTGTGCAGGTAGCCTCCAGGAGTACATAAAGGCAAATGTTGACATATGGTTTAGTCCTGCATTTGCAAACATATACTGCACAACCACATTAAAACAACAACAACAGCTCACATATGTTTATTTACTGATCAGGTGCTTGGAAGAAAACAATTTGTTTCTTGGATGCTACTTCACCTAATTTAAAGGATACTAAGATACATGTCTTTGCTTTCTCTAGGGCTTCCCACAGCCTTTTTTGTGCTCCCTGCACATGCATAAAATATATGTACATAGAGAAAGTGGGGAAGGTGGAAGAAGAATCTTCCCTTATTTGTACGATCAGTTCCAAAACCCATTCCCTCCCCAGGCACCTGTGCACAGCAGTTTTAGGATGTGTATATGAAGTACGTGGAATACACGAATTATGTGAAGTATATGAAACAGAGGCCAGTGATGACTGGCATTCCTCATGGGCCAGTATTGGGATCAGGGCTGTTTAACATCTTTTTTGGGGGCATGGACAGGGGATTGAGTGTACCCTCAGCAAATTTGCTGACAACACCAAGCTGTGTGATGCAGTCAACACACTGCCCTGGAGGGCAGGGATGTCATCCAGAGGGACCTGGATGGGATTGAGAGGTGGGCATGTGTGAACCTTGTGAAGTTCAACAAGGCCATGTGAATTTTCCTACATAAGGATCAGGGCAACCCCAAGCATAAATATGGGCTGAATGAAGAACAGATTGAGGGCAACCCTGAGGAGGATTGGGGGACGATGGTGGATGACACCCATCATTGCGCACTTGCAGTCCCAAAAGTCAAGCAGATACTGGGATGCATCAACAGAAGCACGGCCAGTGGGTCAAGGAGTGTGATTCTTTCCCTCTGCTTCACTCTCTCTGAGGGTGGTGAAACACTGCAACAGGTTATCCACAGGGTTTGTGGATACCCCATTTTTGGCAGTGTTCAAGGTCAGGTTGGAGCTTAGAGCAACACAGCTTAGTGGAAGTTGTCCCTGATCCAGGGATCAGGAGGTTGGACTAGATGATTTTCAGAGTGCTTTCCAAACCAATCCATTGTATGATTCTGTGATCTTATAACATTCATTTTAATATGAACGTATTAAAAAGAGCAGGAAAGCACACGCAGTTCTTTTCTACTGCATGCCTTTACCTTTGTGCAGCAGACCAGTGCTACCCTCAGCATTCTTTCACCTCTGGCCTCATCGTATGCATTCCTGACAAAACAGCATCCTGTTTTCAGAAAGAAAGGTTTTCAGATGAGTGATTTTATACTCACAGAATAATTAAGGGTCCCTAAAGCCTACCAGCTGCACCTATGCCCTTGTTGATATCTGAACATATCTGTGTTTATATTTTAGTTCTGAACACTATGCTGATCACAACAAATTGTCAGGAGAGAAACTCACCAGACAGGTTTTTTTTGTTTGTTTGTTTTGATTTTTGATGTTTGTTTGGTTGGGTTTGTTGTTTTTTGGGTTTTGTTTTAGGGCTTTCATGTATTTTTTTTTCTTTTTCTTGGTTGTTTTTGGGAGTGGGGTTGGGTTATTTTGGTTGGAAAAAAAAAGCTGAGAAATGTGTCATAGCAAAACCACACTGTCTAAAAAAATCTAGAAGCTTAGATGTGTTTAAAACCAAACACAGATTATGAAAACAAAAAATATGGGGTATGAAATTTAAATCTTCCTACTTAAGAAAGTTTAGCTGCCTCTGAATTGGTATTCAAGTTTATGCATTAAGAACAATATCATTGGATATTTTACTCAAATTGCCTTCAAAGAATAGGGTAGCTATTGCTATGAATAAAAAATGAAGAAAGAAGGGAATAAAGAGAAACATCTTAAATCCCTATTTGTTGGCAAAGTTTTATTACACTGCATAGAGTATTTATATAAAAAGGATTAAAAAATGTATTAAAACAGAAATGCCTTCTTAATAGCTATTGCTCTGTGAGCACTGCCCTGCATTAGTACAATCGATTTTCACATCATTTTCATGCTTCTGCAGCATGTCTTCCTTCTTTTAAATGCACAGATTTGCATAGGATATTTTTGATAGGATAGGATATTTTTGCCATCCATAAGACAGCAACCAGATTAATGGGAACTCTGAAATACGTTTAAAAACTCCTTAAGTCTCTTTCCAGGGTGATCATTTTCCTCCTGGGTGCAAGATCTCTTTTGCTGTTCTAAGGTTTTGTCTCGAGTCTAGAATGAGTCTAGTCTCATCATGTTGCTGAGCAGCAACTCATCCATCACTCAGGGTATGTTCTGTGAGTACTGATTGCACAATATAATTTTCTCCGTGTATTGAGAATGCTTCACTTGTCAGAGGCCTTTGAAAGTCGTCAGCTTTCATCAATGGATCTTGACAACATGGAAAGAATGAGGCACCTGCAGGAAGCGTAGAGCACAGCATTTCAAAAGCGGTATCTGAAGACTGATTATTCTTTGCCCTTGACACCCTGCCAAGGGCTAGATGAACTGAACATTTGGGATGTAATGGAGCCTACAAATCACTGGTTGCCTACAATCCCACTCAGGCCACAAGAGGATAGCATGCGTGACTTCAATCCAGTTTTTATTACGTGTTGTACATTTTTGACTGTTCTGACATGTGTTGTCATTGATGTGTCAAGACTGGGCTCTGACAGGGTGTCTGACCTGATTGAGATCAACAGTGCTCTGTTATGACTGAAAAAATAAAAAAGTAAAAGAGCAACACTATTGTGTGACTTTCTTTAATTGACCACATTCATTATCTGTGCCATATAGAAACAAGGCATGAGGGTTGTGCTAGGTGAGAGGAGAGGGTGTAAGAACATACTGCCAGTGTTCTGTGATGTATGAGCCATACACTGGGATGTGCCTGCCCTTTGTTGTTGGAGAAGCCTTTGTCCTGATATATTTCCAATTACTCACCACTTTGATATTTTAGACTCAAAGAGAAATCACCAAAAGATTTGGCTAAGTGTTGAAGATGTTGCACTGGTAGTTTTAAAATATTTTATAAAAAGATCAGTATACTGTGTCTTAGGACTAAACTTCTCTAACATTATCAATGTTAGTGATCAGCTAAGTGAGAATCTGGTATGAATTAACTGTCCAGGGTTTGGGGTTTTTTTCCTTCATTTAAAAAAAAACAAAACCAACACTTTGTCCTGTAAAAGCTATGGGAGATAACAATACTAGTGTTTTCATGGCCACTTGTTATTCTAAACATAAAGGATCAATGAAGCTATATGGACCCAAAGCACTCTTCAAATTTTAATTACAGATCTTTAGGTACAGGATGCCCACTCATAAATGAAAATATAAGACACTTCAGGATAAGGCCACCATTTCTTTTGAGCAGTATCTGAAAACAATACTGTCTCCTGGTTAGGTGTCAAATTTCTGCCAAGTAAAATGATACATAACAGTGTAGCTAACCTCTGAACCAAGTGAGCACGTGTAGAAGATGCCTGTGCATGGAGAGTCACAGGGCCATTTTGATGTAGATAGTTGAACCTTCAGGACCAGCAAGTAATTTAGGAACAAGCAAGTTTACTTAAATTTTAGCAAACTAGCATGAATTTAAGAACTCATTTTCCTCTGAATATCTAAAGCCAGGGGTATATTTTCTAGAACTACAAAAATATTCCAAAAATTAAATTTGTTTGTTTGCTTGGTTTTTTAAAATAAGATAGCACATAAGTAAAACAATTTTTAAAAGTTCTATCACTAACATTAACCTGTACTACCACGTAGAAGGAAAATTTCACATATTATTTATCTCACTGGAAACTATAAATCTTTTCAACTAGTTAAAATTGAACCAATATTTATAGCTCTCTTTTTGAATACAGATAAGTAGCTCATTCTAATACATAGGAAGGAAAGCAATAATTCACAGATTAAATAAAACCCTTTAAAGTTGCAGATGCCTTTGATCCTGACATAACATAATGCCCTCTGAAACAACAGAAGTGTCAGGTGAAGTAGTTATTTATGTTTCCGTGGACTGGAGAAGTTACAAAGTGGTGGGATTAAATTATTTCCTAACACTGACTTTATCTTTTGATAAATAAAGTATGACAAACTGAAGTATATTTTACCATTGTGACACTATAGGTACACTTTTTCAGTGGCAAAAATTGCCAGTAGTGGCTGTTCAATAGACAGAAAAGAATTTTCTCACCTTTATCTAGACAAACCTCTCCCCAAACCATATTTTTGATATGATGTAATACCCAAGATTGTCTGAAACTACACAAGTGAATGAGCTACTACTCATTTCTTTGGGTCAGTAAAATCTAAAAAACCAAACACTCAAGAACTTTTATGCAATATTTAGTCTGGATTTCCTTAGTCTAATGTTCCTAGTTCTGCCTTTTTGCCCTTTACAACAACATAGCTCCACCTGCTTTGGTAATTACACTGCTGTAAATAACATACCGTTGCCATGGATAATTAAGAACACTAGATTAAATTAGAATGTAAAAAATTGAAACAAAAAAAATTGCATTCATAAGAAAAAGACTGTGTTATAATTTTTCCATTGATTTCTTGTGGTCTCTTTAATTCCTCAAGCAATTAGAAACCCAGAATATAGAAAAGTTGCAGGACTAAAACCAAAGTAGCAGATTAAATCAGCATATAAGCTTTCCCCCAAATTAGGTAACAAGAATGAAATCATGCAGTTGTCTAAATAATATGAAATTAAAATTAATAAGCAAAAACCTGACATGTCTGTGAAAAAAATGCAAAATTTTTTACCTCAGAAGAAGCAGGTCAGTGCATAGTGTGAAGTGAAATGTAACACAACCCACCCAATTTGTAACGAAGCATTTGAATTTATTAAAGTCACAGAATCACAGTGGCTGAGAGTGATGGAGTGAGCTAGAGCAGATTGCTCAGGATCTTATCCTGCTGCTTTGTGGACATCTTTGAGGATGGGGAGACCACAGTCTCTCTGGGAACCCTGTTTTAGTGCTTAACCATCCTCCCAGTAAAAAAGTATTTCTTTAAGTCTAAGTGGAATATCCCATACTTCTGTTTTTTCATTCTTGTCCTGTGTCTAAGAGTTTGTCTCTGACAGACTTTCCTCCCACCAATCTGGTATTTATGCAAAAGATATTTAACAGGTGATTAGAGGTGATCCTGCAGTAATAGCAACCATGTCCCTTAGGCACTTGTGTGTATCTCTCATTGAGGCCGATGGAATTGTGTATGTCCAGTATTCTTAAATGTTCCCTCATAGAATCCTCCTCCAGGCAAGGCAAATCCTTCTTGCTCCAGACTTTCCTACTACTCAGAGGGATATGGGGTTGAGGAGAGCAAATTTTACTAGTAAAGACCAGAGAGAAGAAGGTATGGACTACCCAGGATGTTTCCACATGATTTTTCAGCAGGTCCTCTGTCTGTTTCAGCAACCCACATATTCTCCAGTCTACGTTTTTCAGCTGCTCTATCTGTACATATCTTGCTGCCATTCAAAGCACTCATCAGATTCAGTACAAGGTAGGTGTTGGCTTTCCTAATCGTGTTTCTGCAGACAGTGTATCTCTATTCCTTCTTGGTCACCTCTTCCTGCTTCCTTTTGTAGTACACTTTCTATATTTGTCTTTTTTTTTGGAACTGGATGTCCCTCTGTGAAGTTCTCCTTCTACCTTTATTGACAAAGCTAACAGCTCCTCACTTCCTATCAGGTACTTATCTCATCTTAAGCTCATGGTAAAAAAAAATTCCCAAATCCTTTCTCCAGAAAAATGTTATATTTTTGATCCTGTGTAAGTCTTGAGTCCGTATTTGACCTTTTTCAGCTTATTCCCACTGTTTCTCCCATTTGTCAAGGTAATTCTGAAATCCTGAATCCTGACCTTCAACATCATTCTAGATTCTCTCAGTTCTGGGCTGCCATCCATCAACTAAGTAATTGTCTAAATATTGGAGTGAAACTGGGTGCAGGATGAAATATCAACCTCCTTCCATTTTGACAAGGAACATTTGATAACTAAAAGAGGACTGTGGCTTTCAGTAGTTTTACATATCTTAGAGTAATGCATTTGCAAAAATATATTAATGTGAAACAGTGCAAAAACTAAGCTATAACCTCACATTTAAATGTAAATATCTAGCAGTATCAAAGGGATGAATTTCTGTGAAAGCAATGGATTAGCTAAGTAATGATTTTTAAAATTTATTAATAGTATTCTAATTGTGTCTTAAAATACTTTATACAGTATTTAAGATATTAGACTTAAAATTATGGAAACTGTATTTTAATAACACATTGCAATTTTCTAGAAAATAAAAAATGTCAGAAAAATAAAATTCTGTTTTGTGTTTTGTAATGGTGTTAAGGTGAAATGCCAGTGAATGTAATAGCATTTCAGGTCACATTGTCTCTGTATCCTTCTCCTTATTATACAAAGAAGATAATGACAGAGCAGAATTTAATAGAAAAGCAAAGTTTTCTTGCGAAAGGATATGGCTGAAAAGTCAACTTGTACTATGTAATGTAATGGTAGCTTAAACAATATTTTAATTTAGTTTAGTCCTTAGCTTGTAACTTAGCAAGAGATTCAGTTGAAACAACAGATGCAGGGGGTTTAAAGTTAGGATTTATCTCATCTAACTTTAGCCATCTCAAACCCAGTTGTCTAATCAGAGTGAATTATTTAGGTGCTCTCTGTTGTAAGTAGAGAGAAGAATCTTTACTCCTTCCTAAAATAAGTAGGACTAATCTAACTTTATTAGAGTTGCTTATTTCTCTCAATTGACTACTGATGAAATCTTTATACCCTGTTTGAGACAGTGCAGTGGACTAAATCTTATATTATGCAAAGGGAGGGTATATTTTGAGAATAAGAATGAACTGTTCTCACTTTACAAAATGAGAATCCACCTTGAGTAATACAGGAAAAACTCTGGGTTTGAATATGAATCTTTTAGTAAAGCCTATGAATCTGATACAGTTAACAATATTAAAAGGATGGGATTTTATTTTAACATTTCTTGCCTTTTATTTCTCCTTAATAAATGAAATGGCATGTCATTATGCACATTCAGGTGTGTCTTTCACTGAGACCTTTCACTGAGATACCTCCAAAGACGTATTTATTCCAAAGATTTTACTATCTCACCTATAATGAAACAATAGAGTATTTCTAGCCTACCCCTAAATCAGTTAAAATACTGTAGAGAGGCAGAGGACTATGCTACCTCCATGCATACATCTTCCGTTACATAAGTTCTTTGGGACTTTATTTTCTGCATCAATTATGCTGTCTAAAAATAACAATAATTATGCCATTTACAAATACAGTTGTATTTCAAAACAACCCTTATCTCGACCACGCTTAAGCTAACAGGAAGAAAAAAAATTATGAGAGGAAAATGCATAAGAATAATTATACCTAAATTTATACCCCCTTCTTGAAAAATACCACTACATTTAGAGAACTCAACCATTAGGTAATATGGCATATGAAATACAATTAGGTAATAGTCCTTGCAATGTCCTTGAAATTTCCCTCGTCCCTTCTGGAAAGTTAGATGGCAGCTTGACATTTAGTTCAAGTATTTACTTGTGGCACCTTGGAAAGTCTAGAGGAAAAAATTATACTTAATAGGTAGCTCCTGGTAAAAGTGACTGAATTGCAGTGCATTGCTGATAATATGGATCTATTTACTCAGTACTTGGTTAGGAGGAGAAAGGGGGAGGAGGATTTGTCTGGGAGGATTGTCATCCTGAAACAAAGCTGCTGAGATGGAGAGAATTCAAAAGGTCAGTAAGGCATCAGGGGAAGTAATTGTAAGACAGAAAACCAAACTAAGCAAACAAAAAGAAAGCTACCGCAAGTAAGCCCAGATCTGCCAGACACTTATTTAAAAACAATAAAAAAATATCCAAAATATCCAAATATCCAAAAGAAAAGTTTCTAGCTGGGACTTGTGTCATATTTCTTTTATTAAACTGAAAGATTATTAAGAAAGTTTTGTGTATGACTCATGTTGACTAAGGTTATCACATTGCATGTGGACCAACCAAGAGAGTAGAATGAGATACAGATTTCACCATATATATACTGAATTATACGGCTGTTTCCTATATGGTTGAGACTGAAAAATAAAGGATATAAGTAATGACTGACGTGCGGAATAAATCCTAATGCTTTTAGTCTTTTCTGACTTTATTCTTTTAGTCTCCTTTCTAGTCCCTCTCTGCTAAAATTCCTAATTTACCTTGTTGTGATTCTAAACTTTTCTCTCTTTTTTCCTCAACTTGTAATTCAGCTTCACCCTTTCTTCTACTCCTTTCCTGATTTCTGCCACAGCCTTGCCTTCCATCTCTCTCTCCTACCACTGATCCGTTCTTTTATTCTCTGTGTTACCTGCAAGCCCTAGTTTGTTTTATCTCTGTGTTTGACTGTCTCCTTTCAGTGGGGTCTGCTTCTGGATCATGCTCCTCCATTCCTGGACTCTGCTTTGGCCACCTACCCCTTCTCTCCTCACACCTTCTCCCCTTCCTCTGCCTGCGTTTGATTTCTTCTCCCCTGCCACCTGTTCCTTTCTTGCTGGACTCCAAAAGAGGGAGCAGTGAAATCACAGAGACAGTGTCCCTGCTCATAGTTATTGCTGAGACATGGGATTTCAGGGGAGACCAACCCATTAGCAGAGAGACCATGTTTGGGTCCTGAGGAGATGCAACATCTGCAGCAGCTCAGACAGCACAGCCCTCATGGAGCAGGCAGAAGGCAGAAGGCTTCCTGTCTGACCTCTGCTGCACACAGCCAAACTGCTTAGAGCTTGGCCACATTAAAGTTAAACTTCCATGCCCACAGTTGGCAGCATTCTTCAAATTAGCACCATTGTCTTGCCCATCCTAGATGTCTCAGGCCTCCTCTAGAATATAGAGAGGTACATAAAACTGTAAAGGTATGTGGAGTCAGAGAAATCTCACTCACTGTATCACCTGCTCTTCAGTATAAAAGAAACAAATGAAGACTACAATAAAGACTGGAATCCTTCGGCCATCAGTTCATTAAGTGCTCAGAGACAGCATTGAAGAGTGTCAATCATAACTCGTAACTGGTAAGAAGGAAAAACCAAGACTAGCTTTACTATTACCAGCTACTAAAGTGGGATAATTTGTAATAATTGTATAGGGTATTCAGACCACAGGCCAACAGTGGAGAAAAGGGAAGGATCAGAGTAGACTGGCAAGAAAAAAGTGCAGGAAAATAGAGAGGAGAGGGACAAAGGGTTGAAGTGAAAGAACTAAAATATGCATGAGTCAGGAACTGGAGAGGCAAGGATGATTGTATATATGCATGCATGTGTGAAAAGTCAAGGTGCCAGCAATGGAAAGACGTGTGTGCATTCATTTTTCCCACATAAATACAATCCTTTGCCCATGTGTGTGCATGTGTCATTTGATAGGACATTTTAAGCTTGACTAGGCAGCAAATAGGAGACTTGCACCAGGAATACTCATGATCTGAACCAGGGGCTATGAAAGGGGCTCAGGGCCCATGTAGGTATACTTGGTAGTCAGAGACCACCCTAATACTCGAGGAGTCTGTGATTGTGGGTGAATGTGTGAGAATGAAGCTAACAGAGGCAGCTGGCAGATGCTGTAGTTGAGTACCTGGATTCTGCTTCAGGACACAAGCTCCAAGACCCTTGGGAAACCCCTGGGAACCATCTGACAAACCTGAGGGATGTTAACTGTCTTGGAGGAGCTGTGCTGCCAGGTGGAGGAGCTAAGGAAAGAAGTGAGCAGGCAGAGCAGCATTCACAAAGGTGAAGGGGAGATAGGATTAGCTCTGAGACTCCACAATTTGAAGTGCTGAAGCTCTTATCTGCAGTGGAGAAGAAAACAGTGTCCAACCCCACTATCAAGGTAAGAGAAACTCCTTGAGACAGGGAAGATTGGCTCTGATGATTCTAAGAGTAAGGCTCTTGCCTCACCCCAGTGAGCTACACTGTCAGCACTGCTGCTGCCTGAACCTGCAAACAGCAACAGCAGCAGCCACCTGCATGACAGTGGGATGGAGAGACCCCAAGTTCCCCAAGTGCACCCAGCTGGGCATCTGCACTCAAGTAAGAAGAATTCAGAAGTCTGTTTCATCTGGCTGGTCCAGTAACATGCTTTCCAAAAGCTTCTTTGCTAAAATCTCACCCCTTATATGACTTTATAGTAGGAAAAAAACCCCACTCTAATAATATCTAGGCTTTGTCAAAATACCAGAGTGACATAATTCACTTTAAACAGTTCATATTAAACAAAGTTAGAAGCAGTGAAGAGGAGAAAGTGTGCCAGATGTATTTTTTCCTGCTTATAATATCATTAATCGTCTCAGAATGCAAAATGCATTAATTGTCCTTCTGATTCAACAGAGACTATTACATTCCTTTATACTTTTTAGGGTAACACAACTTTAAGATGCTAAGTGAATGATGATTTGAAGACTTCAAACACACAGGGTCAGAGTAGAAAAAGACCTCAGATAACTTCAATAAGCAATTCGTAGTACTTGAGAAGCAAGTGAACCATCTCATGAAGGTTTGTTGTTTTTTTTTCATGAAGCCTGTAACTGTAGATTTCCAGAACATGAAATCAATGCTTCTGCTAAGTAAAGGGATCTATAATTACCATGTGTTTTAATGTTGACAAGAAAAATTATTTCTGAGGAAAAAAAAGCTAGAATAATTCTGTTCTGGAGGGAATAATGAGTTGCTATGTGGAGGCTTCTGTCTGGTGTTCATTGTCTGTTTTTATCAAGTGGATGGCAGGTAGACTGATAATTTGATCCCATCAAGAAGCAGAAAAAAACAAGCAACATCACCCCATCCAGTGAACAAAACAAGTAGATATGGAGAAGAGGCAGGTGAGAGGAGTAAATAAGAACAGTCTTTTACAGGATTATGCCTGTCAGAATTTAAAATCAGTTTTGTACAATAAGCCTAAGGCTGACTTTCAGGTTGAGGAGCTGCACCATGTATACAGTGTTATGAAGCACGTCACTTCCACACAGTTTTACTACTTGCACTACTTTTATGTTTTATGAATAACCTCCCTCTCACCATAAACTTTTGAGGATAAATTGCACAGATAAGTCTTGCTTAATTTCTTTCAAATGAGAGGTGTTATCTTCTAATCTTCTCTGCTAGCAAAGAAATACCAGGAAATATGACCCGCTTTTGGATTCCGTGCTTTGCCTACCTGCTGGGCCTACTGTTGACAAGCCTGCTGAAATTACATTTTCTTTGGTTGGGAAAGTAATGTGCTGCTTATATCAGGGCTGTGACTGAAGCCCAGCACATCAGAGAAACATAGGAGTGCTGTGAAGTAATCATAGATAAAAACAGGACATATTTGTAAACAGGTTGTGTGAGCCTGTTGGTTTTCATTCACCTGTGGAGAGAGAATGAATACCTTATAAATAAAGCCAAAGGGGAAGATGTTAAACATCCTATATTTGCTTCGAAAATATATGCATCTAAAAATGAATTTGCATTTTTTGTGTTTAGCTCTATATTATTATATAAAGATCACTTTCTGCAGTACCCTGCTTGACAAATGAAGTGTACCACCAAAAATGAGGGTAGTCTCTAAAACAAATTTTTTTTTCAGCAGCAAGGTCCATGGTGATTTCTCACCATATATATGTATATATGTGCCAGATAAATGCTGTCGGTTTGTTTCAAGTGAAATGAAGTCATTGTGTCCTCTTACCCACATCTTCCATTCCCAGTCTGCACATCTTATATCCTCAGGAAAACAAGACTGTCATGTCTGAGAGACAGAGATCTCCCCAAACTGCTTTCTGCCCCTTGATGCATGGTGTGTGAGGGCCCTGCTCTATAATACCCAGCAGGAAACCTGAAACTAAGTTCTGAGTATGTTTCCTACATGGTTCATGAGCTGGTGTGATATGATAAATACAGACCATATTATTCTGTTGTGTGGTTCAGCTCCCAACAAGTGGATGTAGGGGAAATATCTGCAAAATTCCATTATTTGACTGGAATATGTCATCATATGTCTGAGATTGCAGAGATTTCCAGGGTCTTTTGTGTCTTTCTGTTTGGTTTTCCTCTCTCCTGTCCCCCTCCTTTGTACATGCCTTCATATTTCCTGGGATACATGGAAGGGAATTTACAACTTCATAATCCTTCTTGCAGGGCCATTTTTACTTCTAGTCAGGAAAGGAAAAAGAGAAGATTTCACCTTAGTGTTTATTTTTAGGGGCCAAGGATACTGACTGCAGCAGCTGCATTTTCCAGTATTTTCCTTGCAATGGCTTTGGGACAGTTTCTCTCTGGTCAGATTAAAAAGTTTTGGTCTTCCTTCATTCACATGAACCTCCCACTGTTTTCTCATATGTGAAGTTCTTGCAGCTGTCATCTAGGGATAAGGAAGGGAGACAAAGCTTTCCTGAAAATTATTTTAAAAGTATTTCTGTAATAAACTTCGCACAATCATTTTGAATCCTGAAGGAAAATTGGTTTTGGCTATTCCTTTTAGTAATGTATAAAAATTGTCATTCTAGCAGAGGGTTCATCTTCACAAAATAAATGATCATAATGGCTTCTTTATAAATGCTTATTGCATTGTATTACAGGAGAACCTCTTCTGAGATAACAAGTTACATGAAAAAACCCTTTGTGATTTTAGTTTTAGGGATTTAAATGTCAGCCTTCATGAAAAGTGGTTTTTTAAAAGCTGAAAAAGGCAACAGACCCTTCCATCAAGTGACCTCAAATGGAATTCTTTCTGGAAAGGAAAAAAAGTACATCTTAAATGTTAAAATAAAAGAAATTGAATTGATTCTATTTGAAAAGTTTAGGGTTATTTTCAAGTTATCAAATTAATTTATATATTATTTTCTACCATCCAGGCTCATAGCTTCTTTGCAATTATCGGTTATATCTGCATACTGATGAAGGGGAAAGTAAATACTTAATTCCTAAAATTATTATATTGATAAAAGTGGATTTTCACAATAAAGAAAAAGTTTAGTGAGTGTTAGAAGACATTGACTGTGCTCAGATATTCCACATTAGACCAATTTACAGTGTCCTCTGACCCAGAAGTAAAAATTCACTCTTAAATGTACCATGCTTCTGGGTTAATCCTTACGTCATGGTCCTTGGAGGGCTGTAAATGGATTGGTTTTCAAGTTAAAAATTAAGTGCTGGAATTGAGACTGAGTTTGCTTGTCAGGAAGGGAATAGACAAGCAACAACCACTTGTCTACATAAATCTATAGGGCCAGTTTTGCCAGGCTTGCCCCTTCTCATTTACACACGACATAGGAGGAAAGGTATTTTAGAACATAAATAGGTGAGTCCACCTCTTTACAGCACCATGTATCACAGAACTTGTCAGTGTTAAATACTATGTTTGAAAATGAACTAGAAGCTTCATAAATGAAAATTCCTCAACACTTGCATATGCATTTGCTGTGGTAACCAGTAGTGGTAGCAAGGAAGTTGGGACATCTTTGGCAGTGGCCCTGCCTGCCTGGCTGAGAGTCTGTTACAGCACGTGAGCCACCGAGAGCAGGAAGCTGAGGGGATGCTACATGCAACCTCTGCCACCAGAAATCAGTTAGGAGCCTCAGGACAGGAGTCTGTGTAAACTCAAATGAAAGATGATGAAAGTGAGAGGTATTGGGACAGTCAAGATGCTAATTCACAAAAGGGAAAACAAATCATCATCATTTAGGGGAAGTGCTCTGCAGTAATTGCAGCAAATTTTGTTTTTGCAACCTGCTTTCAAAGAACATCCTCTTTCTTCAAAATCATGCAGAGATTTTTGAAATCTCTCTAATTTTCAAAGAGGAACTGTTCCTAGTCCAGTTCTGTTTAGGGTATTGTGTTTTGACGTGCAAAATGCACATTTGTTTGGATATTTTTTCCTCTTAGTCTCAGATCTTAAGACAATCTTGTTTGTTCACTATGTATACCTATATACAAGAGAAAGCAAAAAAAAGTCTTGATGTCTTACAGTTACAGGAAATGCTCCTTCCTGAAAGAACTTCTTTCATTTCCACAACTAGAGAAAAACCCATGGTAATTCAGATCCAATTTGTAATTCTATTTCATTGATGTAATGATTGACAATGTACAATTAGCAAGATCAATGAAAATATTTGTAGATGTCAAAAAGGTCTGTGCATGATGCATCTTCTCCCTCTCTGGAGATCCAGGATAAATAGCAAAGCTGACACCTCGAACCCTCTCATAATATGTATGTTTCCATAATATTATCAACAAAAGATTTAGTGACTGCCTTTTTTGAATGCAGACAGTGAAGACACATGGTTTTGTTGACTTCCTTAACAGTCAGTGGTGACTGAAAACATCTCAGTAGAATATTCTGCTGTGACCTACTGGACACAGCTACCTCAGGGGGTGATGAATCCCCACACCTCTGCATCCAGCACTTCACTGCCATTTGGGGCAGCTTAGGTAACCTAGACTGCAAATTTGACTTTTCAATGCTTGCAGTTAAGTGACATGAATCCCATCCAAAGCGAATACTGTAGTCCTGATGAACTCAAGGGGAATGCTTACACCAGCATTTCCCTGTTAATTCTTCCACCTCTTGCAGAATCAGACCTTGCTAAATGAAAGGGCACATTGTAATGTATTTAGAATTCGAGGCCCTGTATGAACATGCAAAAGCCTTTTCTTTTGCAATATATCTGTAACTGCATTTTACAGCAGTTAGTCCTAATTTTGCCTGCCTGTATCAGTTTATGGTCATAATAAGATATTGACACATTAAACAACAGCTGTTTAAAATTTCATAAATATCACAAATGACAACCATTCTTTAAAAATAAAAACAGAACCAGAAGATATATAATATAAAAGACATAATAAAAAGATTTGCAATGTTTTAAAAAATAAAAGCAGTGCTTTAACCTCTAAACTGTGGTTTTCAGGACCTGCAGTATATTGCTATAGAAAATGCAGCAGTTAAATAAGAAAAAAAATAGGAAAAAATTCCGCAAAAAAAAAAAAAAATCCACAAATTGTAAAATTACAAAGTATATGAGAAGCCCTAATATATTTTCCCAGGATTAAAAAAAAATACCCTAGTCCTATAAAACCTTTAAGTCCTTTTCAGTAATAAAAAATCCCTAGATTTTCAAAATACTTTTTCCCACTGAAAATGAATCACGTGATGAAAATATACCAGTCATGTGCAGTGTCTATTGTTTAGTGAGAATAAGCTAGTGTCACTTATGATTATGTACAGAAATAGCTTGTTAATATCATCTCTGTATATACATAACCAAAGCTATTAAGATAGTGGATTACAAGAATCCATTTATTTATTTATTTTCCCCCTTAGGAATCCAGATGGATGATGGCTTCCTCTGTGGAATCATTTTATCCTGCACTCCAGGATAAATTCTGTCTTTCTCTATCACGTAACCTAGAAGATGAAGTGATCTGCAACAGAATCTGTAACTGTACTATTGATGTATCAGTGCAGAGGACAATCTTAATGATAGCAGGTTTCCTTCAAGAACATGTATGGATCATTTACTTTTACAGGTCTTTCACTTGTTAGAAGCTTGCAGTCATCATTACAGATGTGCTTGTGAGCAGACGTTATCCCAGTTAACACATTACCTCCCATGAAAGTACTGCCTGTTCAGTGCAAATTTATTTGAGTTGTAATCCAAACCAAGGGAGGAGCCCCAATGATTTAAATAGGATCAAATATGTGCCAGCTTTTAAATATGTTTATATAGCTAACAATTATCCAAGAAGACTGGCTAAAGAAACAATGAATTTCTTCGAAAGTAAAAGGTTAGAAGCTTATTTCTTACCTGTTTGGAAAGTTTTTTTTTTATTTGTTTGTTTTTTAATCACTTTTTAAAAGCATATAATATATAGGGAAGTTTTTGGATATTTTGATAGAAGAAATTAGGCAATATATTGTCTCATTTTTTCATTAAGTAACTCTTAATGTGGCTTAGCATTTACTGAAGAAATTATTTCAGTCTATTTGGCCATATCAGACTGAAGCCCTCTATACTCATGGTCCAGGTAAACATCACAAGCTCAAGTTTATTGATTTAGCCATTAGTGTAGCCCCTATCTATCCATTTCTAAGTAACTGCATATGAGGGAGCAGGATATGGGGAGACTGGGTGTGGGTACCAGGAGGAGAATGAAAAAAGGCATAGCTTATTCACTTGAAAACAGAGTTGAAGCCATGAATTTTTAAAGAAATTTAGATATCTAATTCTATCTTCCAGACTTCAGGGGAGTTCCAAGAACATTTACTGCATGTAAAGTGATATATTGGATGTAGTCCTGAATTGTCTTACGTTACAGAGCCAGGGGCAATAAGATACAATAGGAAATTCTCAATGTACTAATCTGCAAACAAAATGAACTTATCAAAATAAAGAAATAAATGAAATGGAAGCTTCAACTCTTTTAATCTTTTAATCAAAGGCTTAGTGACAGAATGTTTTAATGATGACCCCACATTAACAAGTCTTCATTACTTGAATGCTAAATTAATTAGTGTTACTATGAAGTTTCATAAATTCTTTAAACTAGCCTTGTCAAAATAAATGAACAAAGTATGTTCTGTGATATTCTAGCAATTTTTCCTTTTTTTCATCTCTTCTGTTGTTTTTTTTTTTTCTTCACATTTTACCTGCTTGTATGCTTGCTAGTTCACAGAACTGTTAGATCACATTGGAGACCTGCTTCAATCCCTGTCAGTGTTAGTCAGAGCCTCACTAAGATTGGTGGGGGTCTGAGTGGGCACCGAGTGTCCCAGTATCAGTGAAAATAAGTCATGTTCTATTGTTACAGCTAATTAGTCTGCAAGCATTGCAGAGCAGCTCCTGTCTTTGACAGTGTGATTGTACAGCACTTAACACAATGGGGCATCCATTCTGATTGGATTATCTCCATTAGTAGCACGGTTCTCTAGTGAATGCAACTATTGTAAATCTCTCTGCCATGTGCTCAGGGTATTTTTTTTTAATTATGTCCTTTTAGAAAGTTCTAATCTGTGCAAGACATTAGATAAATAAAGTATGCACTATAAAATCTGTCAGGTAGCTGTTATCAAGAATTGTGGCAATATTTTTAGATCATTTTATTAACATTCAAATGATAAAAACAGGAAAAATATGTAAGTGGTAATTTANATTTCTATTTATGCACACTTATGTAAAAAACTTTAGGCCAGACTGTAATCTACTAGTTCAAAAAGATGACCACCTGGCTGGGATCGCCATCAGAAATAACATTTCGTATAAAACTGGCACAGCAGACATCCCAAAGCGAGCAAGGAGGAGAGAGAAAAGTATTGCATAGATCAACAAGTGTGGCAATGGATATCTGATATCATAGTGAATTCCTATGACAACCTTTCTTTTAAGGTATTGTACCTACTATTGTATCTACTCCCCTCAACACGTGGTTCTGCCCAACAGCCATACTGTTGAAACAGTATTTTATTGCAAGAGGCATAAGTGAAAAAGCTCAGCAATGATCATTCCTGCAGTATACTCTATACCCTTCAATTTCAATGGCATTCTCATATAAAGTACATAGAAAACATAGTACTTGAACTTGATCTGCAAGAAGGCCGAGACAGACTTTATTCCTAAATATGATAAAGGAAAAAAAATTATATATATTTCAAAAAAATAATATCAGAAGATAGTGAAGAAAATTAGGTGTTTCATGTCATTGTGGATCATCTGCATTTCAGAAATGTACAGTACTCTCTTATTGACTTTATTCAGTATTGGAATTCCACTGGATAATTATGCACCTAGTGTGAGTACTGGGGAAAGGGGGATATCCTTAAATTACATTGTCTCTGTTTTGTTTGGTTGGATAAATTCCTATTAGAGTGTGCATGTGTGTGTAGGAGAGAAGCTGCTGATATGTTACTCAGCTCTTCATTAATCCCAAATTCAAAGTCTCAGAAAAGCCTAGTTTGCCTTTTTTCCCTTTTTGTAATCGGTGATACAGCAAATACTGTTGGCCAAAACATCACTGTTCTTCATTGCCAACAGCCTACTGATGTGAAAGGAAAATATTCCCCCTTCCACAGAGTTAAATGTTGAACCATCTCAGTGTCACTTTGACACCTTCATAGTGCATACAAATAACCTCTCACCTGACTATGCACTTTAATAGCAGATTAAATCAAAGCCCTCTTTCATGGGGGCAGTAGGACTCTGCAGTCACAGAGTGGTAGGCTCAAAAGCAATTTTCTCTGTACTGGAAAATGAATTTGTGGGGAGTCCCTTCATTTGTCCAAGCCCTTGGAAAATAGAATTGCAGCAATACATTTCATGCTTTTTATTTGTGTGGCACAGTGAAGGGACAGTTGCTTCCCTAAAGAACTGTTTCAATCTGTTTGCTTGGAGACTCAGTCCTGCATTGCTACCTGCCTGGAAATCTCATTCCAGACAGTAAGAACACAAGATTTCTTTTTCATGAAAGTTTGTCTTCTGCAGAAATTGATAAATATCCCAGAGAAGACTGGCATGGTGTAATGCCACATTTTGGCTCAGTTTGAACCCTTATAGTAAATAAATATGAAAAGTCATACCAGATGTCTGCTTAAAATCCAGGGGCTCTGTTGTGAATCTTATGTAAGGCTCAGCACCGCTTGTTCTCACAGTTGACTGTGAAGTGGGTCTGACTCCCAGCCAGGTCTCTCACACAATGATTAACCTGAGACTACAGGGCACCATCTGGCACTGTCTCAGGTAGGAAAGATATAAATGACTGAGTAGTTACACTTTTCCCTCTGTAAGCAGAGTAATATTTGAGAGATGGCACCCTTATCTTATTCCCCAGCAGAACTGCCATGAAATATTTCTTGTACAAATAAAATTTACCCTCTGTACTAAACCTCCTCCCCAGAATTTTTCTGGAAGTCTTTGCTTCCTGCTTTGGTTTATGTACTCTTTCTGTCTCCTTCTGTCTCTTTTCTCCCATTCCGCCCTTCCTCCATCTCATCTTGTCTCTGTTTCCACCCTTTCATTCTTTCCTTCTTTTGTTTTCTCTTGAAGTTTTTCTCAGTCTTCCCTGAATGTTTATCTTGAGTCTGGGAGCTTGATTATCAGCTAGAGACCTAGATCTCCTCTGTTTTCTGTTTTCTAGCTGGAGAAGTATTTCTGTGGGAGCTTTTGGTAAGTCAGGAGGTGAACTGAATAACCAGCTCAGAAAGAGTCATAACTCTTGGGGCTGACATAGAAGAAACACCCCTATTTCCTAATAGAAAACAGAAAATAAAAGTTCACTCAACACAGCAATATTAAAGGGGGAAAAACGTAAACAAAAAGAATCACAAGCTTCCATCTTTTCCTTATCTCTCTTTCTGCCTTGGGTGGTCATATTTTTAAGTGGTTTAAGAATAGTAGGACATGATCCTTTGCTGTCCTATGTTTTAAAACATAAAAGCTGACCCTCTCATCCTGCTCTGTGTTTCTGATGAATCTCTTCTAAAATGGCCCTTTAAAATCAAGAAGTGTTAAATATGAGGGTCCACAAAACGTGAAATAGCCAAGGACTTGAGATTTTGTAGATTCCACAGGCCTGGCTTCCTGTGATGCCTCCTGTGAGGCTTAAGTGGTGGTTTGGCAACTACTTCTCCAGCCATCAGTAGCCTCCCTATGTGGATGCTGGTGAGAGCCAGGGAAAACAGCAGTTTAAGTTTTCCCAAGCTTCTCAAAGGAAAACAGAAGGGAAAGAATTAATAACAAAGTTTTGCACCTGGTGTTGTGGACAGGAGGAGTGTGTGAGGAATGTGATGTTTTAGTAAGACCATGTTTATAAGAGGTGTTGCCTTCCTTGGACCAATGAGCTTATTCTATCCTTTGGTTCAGTGAACCAGTCTATAAAAATATACCTACACCTGCAATAAATCACTTCTTCTGCTTTCTGAAAGAAGTCTCTGTTACTGTGTTTCTTCGCCACTCCCTAGCCTTACAGTGACATCCCTACAGAGGTGGAGCTGATTCAACCTCTAAAATAGTTATTATTACTTTAATTTTCTCCTCACTGTTTTCCCTGTGTGTTTCACAAGCACAAAATCTGAAATAAGAGCAAACTTATCAGGTTCACAGACCTTGAGCCTACAGTTCTAATCCTTCACGAGAACCAAAACCCATGGAAATGAAAATAAAATAGCGAGAACACGGGATATTATGATGGGAAAGTTGTGGCAGAAAATAGCATCCCGAGAATGTGTTTAAGGCAAAAACTGGCTCTGACATAGCCTGGGAACTTAATACTATTAAATATTTCTTTAGGATTGATTCTTTCTTTCTTTCTCTCACTTTTTGCCAAAAGTACCATATTTTTCATAACTACTCATACATACCCTTTTTTAAAATAGAATTTATTTATTTTAAAAGCACGTGCATTTTAGAAAAAAATAACAGTTCTGTGTAGGCTTATTCTGGGTGTTGTAGATTAGTAACTGTTGGGCAGGTATAGTTGGGACTCTGTTTTTCTCTGGCTGCCAAAATCAACTGGTAAGATACTTTGACATCTGCTCCTAGAGGTTCCAAAAGACACGAGGTAGCTTTGAGAGATCTGTTGAACAGTGAAAGTAGCTAAAGACATTTAAACCAGCAAGGTAACACATCAAAGTAGGTTTTGAAGCTGGAACCTGAATAGTCATCCCTAACAGACAGGGAGGAGCCCCATAACACAGCAGGGTAGATGGAACAGCTCCCAGCTTCCTAACAAAAAGGCTATTTGTTCACATCAAAAAAACACTTACATTTTAAAAATTATTTTATTACATGCTAAAATTTCTCAGAAAGATGTTGTAACACTGGACAGGATTCAGTATTGTAGACCACAAAACAAGTCTGTACCTGTATCTTGATGCTGACATCAAGAAATTGAGGAAATGTTCACGGAGGTGTAAGGGATTGTCACTATGTTTAATGGACTGGAATTAAGAACAGTCAGATGCAGGCTGAAAAGCAACAAAACCTTCCTCATACTGATATGTCAGATAATATAGAAGAGACTCCAAAGGGAAGTTGTAAAAGAATAACCAGTGCTAAAAGCCAGAATATAATGATGAATTCTTCATTGGCAGCAACATGAACTAGGCAGCCCAACAGGGCTTTTCTATCCTTGGCTTCCATTATTCTATGGTAAAATTAGAAGGCAAATAAGCAGAATTGCTCAAGACAGCCTTATCTTTTATTGCCAGTAGGAGAATGCTTACCCAAGCTAATCATGCTGCAATATAACTTCAACATTTTATATTGGATATTATTATAGGTACATATCACTATAACATAGTGCTTTCATTTTGAGCCCATCATGGTGCTGTAACAGTTTTCTAGCAAAACACATCCAATTTAAAGGGGAAAATGAGTGGGAAGTATAGTACTCAATTATCTCTACCGTGGCTTCAGTTTTAGGGGTTTTATTGCTAGACTTGGTTTCTCTTACTAGTTCACAACAGCAGCTGGAATTTACTCTGTGCATGTATCATTTTAGTCTGAGGGTCTCCAGAGATTTTAAATGCAGTCAGCCTTTCCTATACTGTGGTATTTATTTTGCTTGCCTGCTTCTCTGTAATTTTTAATTTCATTGAAATGAATTGCTGTTTAGATCAATGACTTGCAAATGTCAGTATACTGATGGGATGCTGCGGATGAAAAAAATTTTCAGTGAGATTTCATGAGTTGTGGGGACACTGACTACCTACAAAATGTATCATTACTAAACATCAAGCAACTCCATTTGAGGTGGTAAAATAGAAACTTTAAACCCTTTCAAAACAATACTCAAAATTAGGTCCAGATTGCACAGAAGGGGTAATGCTCCTTAGATTGTTCATCACGTTCCTAGGAGCAAATTTATGGAGTCAAAGATGTATTGTTTTCTTGACTGCTGATTATTTTGGAAAATTAATTTATTTGAAGTGTCATAAATTATTTACATAAAATGGAGCTCCTTGTTCATCAAGGAATTAATCCACCACTCTGAATCCAGATCCAACCAGCAATTAGACATGTATTTCTGTAGGGATTAAAAATAATTTAGAGTCTAGATATAACCCTTAAAAATAATATAATACATGTAGAAAGTTGGCCAAAATCCAGGCTGGCAGATTGAGGGGCAGAGCACTGAGGTGCTTGAAAATATGAGCTCAGAGTTGCAGTTGTTACCCTTCTTCCACATGCCCACACCCGCTTCAGATTTCTCAAGTAAGGAATAGCCAAAGAAAAGCTTATTCATTTCTCTGGGTCTCAGAGGATGTGACTTCCATCTGAGAAGAGTTTTAGTCTCTCAGTGTTTCATTAAGAAAGCCTATCATGAAAGCCCTGTCCTAAAGGATGCAATAGATATGCCTAGAAAAAATTAGGTATGATCTGATTTTAATTTTTTCTTCTGGTAAATTTCTTTCTTCTACAAAATTTCTGTCCCAATGTGCACGTCAGTTAGCCTTGAAATCCAGAAGCAAAGGGCTAACCCGAAATTCAAGTGTATCATACTGCCAATAGATCTTTCATTTATTTAAAAAACAAGTTAAAGAGAGATGTAGAAGGTGCATCTGTTTCTGTGACACCCTTTTTCATTTGGCAATCACCAGTGAATAATGTGAAGGTGACTGAAGTAGGCTGCATTTATCTGCAAACAAGCTAGGACCTCTCCTACTCTTTCAGTGGGTGACTTCAATGGCTAGTCCATCTGAGTCCTCTGAATCACGATATGGATACATCACTACTTCAAATGGAACAAAGTAAGATTTTACAAAAACAGCTTGAATTATATAAAATATATACACAGCTTCTATCACTGTTGTGTCTAGTACTTTTGATTAAAAATTTCAACTGAAAATTCATAATGATGCCTTATTCTTGCAAATGTTCTATTTTCTATAACACAGAAGAATCACAGTCATAGAATAGTTTCTATTGAAAGGGACCTTAAAGATTTTCTAGTTCCAAGCACCCCTGTCATGGGCTGAGACATTTTTCATTAGACTAGGCTGCTCAGAGCCTTATCCAACCTGTCCTGAAACACTTCCAGGGTACAGTAGAAAGGCAGAATCACCTCTCTTGACCTGCTGACCACGCTGCTTTTTATGTAGCCCAGGATACCATTGGCTTTCTGGGATACAAGTACACATTGTTGGGTTGTGTCCAACCCTCTGTGCACCAGCACGTCCCCTACACCTCAGCTCCTGGGCAGGGCTGCTCTTGATCTGCCCATCCCCAGCCTGTGTTGATACTAGGGGTAGCCCTGACCCAGGTGCTGCACCTTGCACTTGGTCTTGCTGAACTTTATGAGATTCCCCTGGGCCCAATTCTTGAGCTTGTCCAGGTCCCTCTGGATGGCATCCCATCCTTCAGGTGTGTCAACCACACTGCTCAGCTTGGTTTCATCTGTAAATTGGCTAAGAGTGAACTCGGGTCCTCCAAGGGTGTACTCAATTCTTCTGTCTATGTCTTTAACAAAAATATTAAATAACAGTGGTCCCAATACAGACCTCTGAGGGACACCACTTGTCACTGATAGGCAAAGTTATATCAGGAGTCTGAGTTAGATGAGAATTATATAACTCAGGGTTAATTATTTTTTCATTTATTTCTACTGTCATTCTAATCCTACCTGAAGTCTATTGTAACCAGGAGAAGAACTATGCTATCAGAAACTATCAAGCTACATAATTCAACTGTGATAATATATGGAGATAATAATCAGGAATGGCTTAGCATTGGCGAGTTTGTATCACCATTGTAATATCTCCTCTTCCCACAGTCCTGCTCTGTACAAGCACCTGCTGGTATCTGAACCTTTGGTGGAACAAGGGAGGGTGTGAGTATTTGGGGAGAGGCATCAAAGCCTGACTTAATCTCCTTCCCCAAATATCTGTCCAGAATGCTCTCGAGAGTTTGAAGGAGAGATGTGGAGGGGGTGAGAAAGAAAAGGTCATTATAGAAGTGTAATGGAACTGGTGACTGGTCCTGGACACAAAACTAGTCTGGGCAAAACTGCAGTTCCATATTACTGACATAACAGCAAGTTTAGAAACATTAACATTGTTTAGCCCTGAATACAGTTAGAAGGGCAGTAATCCCAAAGATAAAAGTATATAATTAGAATGCATATATATGTATGCATACTCTCTCTCTGCCTCCACACACACCTTTGTGGTTATAGTTGAATATATGTACATCTACTCATCATACATGTATCTATACATACAAACCCATCTTCCTGTACATATAGAGAACAGGCCTGACATCTACACCAAACAGAAATAGAGGCACAAACTTAGCTAGTTCTTGTGATAAGATGTTAAGCCCAGCTGGATGGGAACAGAAGAGCTGTGTGACTGTGATCCATTGTCCTGTATCGTCTCTGTAGTAATAGAAGAGCAGTGTATCACAGCTTGTAAGAAAACTTACAATGCATAGAGAGTATTTGAAGAAAACATCAGCTAAGTCGTTCTTTTCAAATGTTATTACTTACAGAAAGTCACCAGTATGATAAGAATTTAAAATCCTATTAGGCAATTGAGATTTTTTTTCCCTGTAATTTGACATGAAAGTCTTTTTGTTGGTGACTTTCATATTGTATTAGCTATAAAGGGAGAAGGAAGAAGTAGGCTCTGGCTCTAAGCCAAGTCTGAGATGCAGTCCTACCACAATAAATTCCAGGGTGAGTGGCAGAAGCATGCAAATGAGCCAAGAACTCCGATGAGTAGATGTGGCACACACAGGCTGATAGGAAAGTGTGGTGTTAGCATCCTGCTTTTGTTATGACAAAATTGCTTGAAATCTGAGGTGCAGAACTGGTTGCAGGTTGGATAATGTCAGTTCCACATACCATTATTAAGGATCATTCTTACACAAATCCTTTCTTTTCCCAATTCATGGGCATAATCCCATCTTCCCATTGTAATTTGCTTCAGGCAGCTTACTGTCTAATATTTCTATTTTTTTAGAAATCTTAAATATTTAGCAGAATACTGTATTGCAAATCTTGTAATCCCTCTCTGTGCGCAAGGAAAGAGAATAAAGTTTGTGCATTGTCTAAATTGGGCTTCAGAATGACGTATCTTCTTTTTAAGGAGTAAATGAAAAGATAGAATCAAAAGATTATGATTCTAGTTAGTAAACCTATCTAGAGAAGGACCTACCTCAAAAAGAAAATCCATATCAAATGAAATTGAAAATTGCAGGGCAAATTATACATGAAGAAAAAAGAGAAATGATTAATGTGTATATTTATGCATTCAATGCTTGATGAAAACATCTGGTCTTGGGTGGATGTGGGTGTGTCAGTTTCCTTGTTTTGCTTTTTATTTTTTTTTTTTTGATGTGTGCATTGCAGCATTTATAAAGCTTGTCTTCCTAGAGCCTACAACAGAAATTCACAATTTAAGTGGTATAATGAGCAGATTTATGCAATTCAATTGTTATGTCACTAAACCATAACATAAAATTATACTGCTGAAAGTGAAAAGAGCTCAGAGAAGACAACAGCCAGCATTTATCTGGTAATCAAGGTACTGTACTGATACTGCCCTGAATGCATGATATAGAACAAGTATTGAAAAGCCATTTCTTCTGTTCTATTTTCACAAATGACACATTTAAAACAGCATCATGTAGTGAAGAAATCAAAGAAATGTGCACACATATTATCAAATTTTCTATGTCCTATTTTAATGGGATAAAGGCTTAATTCTTAAATTAAGAATTCTTTACTGTAAATTAATTCTTTACTGTAAAGCAGACTTTGGATATAAATTTAGCATCCCATCTAAATAAAAATAAAATTTTAGCACTGTATTTGAGTATTTGTTGTCAACGTCTGAAAGTACTGAACCAGACAAAATTTACTTCCATCCTTTTTATGGCTTTCCCTGTAACTGTCCTGATAAATTGCAAATTATTTTCAAGTGCCTCAGTGTCCCCATTTATAAAATAAGAATAATCTTCTCGTGAAGATATATAACAGAAAAGGACAACTAGAAACCTAGATATAGTAATATGTGCCTTGAGTGAAAGAGGCTTATACAGATGAAAAAGAAGAAAAACACGTAATTATACTACCAGGAGAAGTCACTAATAGATTTGGGTTAAAATCTAGTTAGTCACTGGGCTTTCTGATTTAACATCAGCATGACCAGAACATTTATTTACATAATGTTATTTGACAAGTAAATGATCTAAACTGCTGATTATAGTATTTCTTTAACACAGAAATACACATGTATTTATAAAATATATATGCTAGCATATATAGTGCATAGCAAAAAATAGCAATAAAAGATAATGCTAAATAGAAGTGTTGTGAAAGAGGGGAAACACATTAAAGAGAAAGCTCATGCCTTAAAGTAATATTGAACTTTTTTTCAAAGTACTTTAATATCTATATTACTATCTGAGATACAGAAATTCAAAGCCTTTGGTAAAAATGTCGATAAATAGATTACTTTTATGCTGCTGAAGTGACTCATCATCATTTCAACAACACTTGCGATATTTTTCTGGATTTCCATCTCAAATTGCTTGAGTTCTGTCTTATAAAAGATATGTTCTTTTCATCTACATTATTTTTATCTTCTCACTGAATGGAACCCCCCCACACACCTTATCATCCCCTGCAGTACATTGTTTGATGTCATCATTAGACAACTCAAGAAATGTAGAAAGGTATGATTACTACAGCATTTGAAAGACTTATGATAGTCACTACAATGATTTTTACTTATCTAAAAGAAAATAAGTAAAAATAGAAAAAAATTCTTAAAGAAAAAAATGTATTATGATCTTGGAGCAAAACTAGAGGCTGCATATTTTGGTTGTTGATTTATTATTGCTACATGGGAGCTATAGCAATTGATTTTATAATCTTTTTTATTTGGAAGCCACCTGGCAACCACTCTCCCTCTATGTTCTTGAACTCATTGTTTAATGATGTGCATAGTAAATGATGCCACATCTTGAGATGCCCTTAGCACTAACTAAAAAAGATAACTGGTAGTTAAGGTAAAAGATAATGCATATCTGAAGCTCAAACCTGACAAACACACAGACTCGAATGGAAATTAGGCACTTGACTCTGGAATCAGTGGGATATAGGTACCTGAATACATTTGAGGACCTGGCTTTGCATTTAAGGGCACTGCTTTCTTGTTTAGGGATGTGATCCCACATGCCATTAGGTTTTAGGAAGAAATGAAGTGAGAAAGCTGTTAGTTTTCCTTATTGCTTTGAATATTTCTGTGTGTCTCTTTTAGAGTGTTTTGCATTGATTGCATGGTATAATTGCTTGCATAAAAACTGTTTTAATAACCCAGAATGCTTTTGATAGAAGTATTTAAAATATATCTCCAGATAGATTGTATCTTTCCAATACATTATAATTCTTCCAGGAGACAGCAAGCATAAGTGCTGGGAGAAGCTTTCAAACACATTATAAAAGATCCCAGTAATGACAGTTCTTTCAAAACATACTTATTCATTAAAATCCTCTGTAGAGTTTGTGGAGAATATTACATTCAGATTCACACTCCTCACCTACAAAAACCCCCAAGCATCATCACGCCATGGGAGAGTACAACAAAATGCATGTTTCCATCAAAATCAAAACAAACAAATAATCCCTCCTAACACATTGATTTAAAAAAAAAAAATTAAAACCTCCTTTACTTCCAAACCTTTATCAAGGGAAGATATTCACATGGTTAGTATAATTTCCTTCTAGAAATATGGATAAAATATTTCTAGAAATTTTATTCACATTGCTATTCTTCCAAGCACAATAGGGGGAAAACCCCCTTCAATTACTATTCACAATATTAGCAAAATTGGTATTTATGGAAAATGCATGGGCACAATCTAGATCTGAATATGACACCCCGTCACAATATACCACTTCTCTCCAAAATGCTTTTGTTGACAGTTTCGCTTGCTTTCTGGATTAATCTTTTCCCTTTAAAATCTCAGAAAAATCCCCACTGAAAAAAGAACAGTATAAAACCTTCTGAAAAATTAGTAAAATGCTCCGAGATGATCCAACTGCTTTAAAGCTGAAGATATACTAACATTTATATAATCAGCTTTCTGAGGGAAAACTTCAAAGCTTCCGAGCTACCTGCAAAACAGCACTGCCTGTAGCAGCAGGGTGAGGAGAAGGGGAGAGGATTGACAGGAAGAAGGACAGATGGTAGGTGGGAAAAAGAATTACAGGCTTTTGCTCCCTTGTGGCTAAACTTAGCAGTATTTACTTTTTTTAAGAGAATTAGGAGAAAGAAATGGATGCTGCTGTTTTATCACTGTCCATAACTATATAATAAGAATTATGTGCTCTGATCTGTTTGTGGAACTTGGTGAAAAGGGTATAAGAATATATATTCCACCCCCTGCTCCATTTTCAGTCCCCATTTCAGGACAGCCACAGTCCTCTCACCCTGTGTAAAGGAAGAGTTTTATCCCAGAGAGCACTTTCCCTTATTCCCTGTGAGAAAAGTAGGAATTTGTCTCCCTTCTGGATAGCACCTGCTACACCTTGGTGCAAAGACTGTATTGTCTTGGAAAACAAACAATGCCTGGTGGGGAGGAGAGGCACTGACCCCTCCTGAGCTCCCTGGGAAGAAGGATGTTCTACCTTTCATCTGGCTGGGCCTCTGCCTAGGGCATACATTTTCCCTTTGTAAGTGAGCTGAGTTGGTGTTGAGGCAGACTTTGTTTCAGAGATTTATCACTAAAAACATAATCATCAAGTAAGAGCATATCTTTGAACAACATGTGCACAAACCCATTTTTTTATCTTTTCTAAGAAAAGCATATCTTTTCTATTGCTTGTATTTGCAGCTGTGTATTTGTGTATTTGCTTACACAAAGAAACAGGCAGAAAATAACAGGAATAGCCTTTAGTTACTTGTGCACTGGGGTATGTATTCCTAGGGTGGGCTTCAAAGAACACTGCTCATTAACACAGCTCAAGTAATTTAAAACTGGCAATATGTCCTTTTTGTTTATTTATAATTGTTTTTAGCCTAGACAACTGTTTCCACCCCCCCTCCCCGCCCCGGTAAAACAAAGTCTGTGTTTTGGGTGGGCTATAGAATTCTAAGCCAGTTCCTCAGCTGGCCTAGTTAAAGCCTATTTGCATGAGGTCAGTGGGGCTAAGCCAGTTTGCACCAGCTGTGAAGCCAGGCCTCCATGTATTTGTATTCACAGGAATGAATGTCTGGTGCAGTTTTGATTGGTGATTGAATACGGTCAGGTTCCAAAACACTGGCTTCTCATTAATCACAGCAGAGATAATTATTACTCCAGGCTTGATTCAGTCTCTCTTAAATAATTTCTAAATTGTAATTTGGTCACATCTAGGCACTTAACTGTGAGTCTGTGTATTTTGCTCAGCACACTGGGCATCCAGCTATAGTCATATGCACCATGTCCTGTGTCATGTTTGGGCAGCATGGTGGCCTCCCTCACAATAAGGTTGCACACAGCAGAGCTGCTTTGTGCAGGCCAGGCACACAGTAGGGACAGAATCAAGAAACAACTATTTGCATTTGTCCACTAGTGTTTCAGACAATGTTTCAGTTAACGCCCATTTACAAACATCACCTAACCCACAGAACCACCTAAAAATCTCACACACCTACCTTATCCTTCAGATCTTTTTGATTGAAGCCATGCAAATTCTCCCTGCAGGGCTCTGGCAACATTATGCTCCTACCAAATGCATAGGTCTCTTAGCAAACACTAAGTGCTCCAAGAAGCTCCCTAAGTCCTATTCCTTAGAAAATGCATATTCAGGAGCTTGATGGCTTGGACATTCCTGCAGTACACTAGTGACTCCTGATTTTTGGTGCCTTTGTCTTAGTGCTACGCCACACAGCTACCTTGAAAATGAGACTACAAACAAGATGGGTAACGTGAAATGTTAGGAATAGATTAAAGAACAGAACGCTGTCTGATCTGATTTGCTTTTGTTGTTGTTAATGCAGATATTATTGCAATCATGAGATCAGCCTTGAAGAACTAATCAAATTTTCAACAGTCCATTCAACAAAATTGAATGCAAGAACCTTGTGTCTAAGAGAAGTCTGCTCCCTGCTTCAGCAGCTTCCTTTATTTCTTAAAGACACTGAGAACTTTTAAAATACTCGGTTTATAAGTCTATAAGTCATGCCCTATGGGCTATCTTGCGTTGATGGTGGCATATCTGAACTATGAATTTAACAAAATTATTGAAGCACTGGATTTTAGAAGCTTTGTGCTGATCCACATAATGTTCCACAACTACAGCCATTTTCAATTACTAACTAACCCGTGTTGATGTTGTCTAGTAGCTGAATGTTAATCTTGGAGGGTTGGGGAAAGATGTGTATGCACTGCATAAAGAGCTGTGAAGTTGAAATTGCTGCTTCTGAGATAAGAGATTCAAATCTCTCTGATAGTGAGAATATTTGTTTCATCCATTCACTTTTAAGAAAAACAGGGAAGGAAAAAGAAGGATGTAAGCTTTAAAACTTCACAGTTTTATTTGGATTCTAAGAAGAATACAGAAGAGAAATGTGAGGATTAAGGGAAAAATATAAATGAGAATGAATATTTAAAGCCAGCTTTGAGGCTGCGAGGCTCTACCAGAATTATCAGGTGTTCTTGCAAGGAAGTATTAGCATATGCATTGCAAAGCAGTGGAAGTGTAATTGTGTTGACAGTTATGAGCCCATAAGAAATGTACAGAGAAAGATAGGACTTTGGGGGGAAATTCAGTTTTAGCACAGTACAGCCTGGTCCGTTCCATCCCTAATAGTGAGTATTTTTTTAGCTAGTGCATTTGGATTATGGCTTTCCTGATTCTTCAGTCTGCTCTCAGCCTTTGCAAAAATTATGATGGCTGTGGGGCTGATATCACTTGCATCAGCTGTCAATAGGTTGCTGAAGAATCTGTCAGAGGAAGCACAGCCAGGGTGCTTTGTGTCCTGACCGCTCCTGCCCTGTCTCTTATGCGCTTCTGAGAAGCCTTCAAGGCAGGCAGGGAAAAGAGTTGCTGGGAAAGCCATGGGATGTGCAGCTTCCATAGTGCCTCCTGCAGAGCGAGATCACCTAAGGAGGTGTCTGTGCATTCTTGCTTACACCCGCTAAAGGCAGTAGGACTGGGAGCTGAAGCAATTTGGTCACTGGCATTGCAATGCCTGAAGGCAAATATGAATACATTTAATGTGAAAACCACTTGTGTGAGTACAGCCTGAAAACAAAACTCAAGACAGAGTGATGAAGAAGAAAGGGAAGGACACAGAACAAAAGGACTGTAACCTCTTGAGAGACTTCTGTTTAGTCCCAAGAGACTGAAGAAGACATTTTATTTCCCTACTCAAGCTGCTTTAGCATCAGATTTCTATGCAAAATTTGTCTACAGTGGGAGCCTTGACCAAGTCCTTCTTGAACATTATTTCAGGCATACCCCAAGAGTGGAAGCCCCAGGCAGAAAGGCAGAATATAGGGCCAGCTGATAGCTCTGAGGAGCAGGTAGGCAGCAAGACATTACTCTGTTCCACCGTGGAAAATATAAGAGCAAAAGTTGAAGTGCATCTTGCAGCTAAACCACCCAAACAACTCAGGTGTCAGTTTTGCGGACCATTTGGTCAGCAAGGCACAATCAATTTGTGGTGAGACTTTGCAGCCTAACTCTCTCTGTAGATCTAGACTAGACACTACCTTAGGATATAGGTTGTGAAAAGCTGGCAGCAAGGTGGAAGGATTAAATGGGATACTATAATCTTTCTCTCTACCACCTATCTTTATCTCCTTGTATTTCTTCTTTATTTGCATTTTTACCTAGTCATTCCCTCCTGGTCTTCCCTCTCCCCCTAGTTGCACTTTTCCTTACCCCAGTTGCTCTGTTCCATATGCACAACTTGGCTGGAAGCAAAACTAATAAGATTTTCAATCTACAAAGCCCAGATGGCACTTTCCGTGCTTCAGAGGCTGTCAATCTTGTTCGTCTCACTTTCTGGTCATTAGCAGAGGGAAGGGAGGAATGGGAGGAGCAGCAAATCTCCTGTTGGGCTGGGAGAGGAAAATACTCCCTATCAGGGTTGCTGGGGTGTGAAGGTAGTTGCAGAATAGGCAGAAGAATAGAGAAGCAAGACTGTTTCACAGTGCAGGAATCTGATCTAGTAATGATGTAAAAAAAATAAAACCAAAATAGTATAAAAGGAAACTCACTAAAAAGAGAATAAAGTATATTTTAATCAAATAAACAATGTAAATAAACGTGATATGAGGAATGTGTGGAGAAGCAAGATCCAGGTGTTTGGAGAGGGAAGAGAAGCAGAGCCTTATGGCAAGAGATAGAACTGTAAAGGAATATCAATCAGCTTGTTGTGTGGGTAGGTGTGACATTCATGAGTCTGGAGTCCTAGGGCTGGAGCTGTGAATGGGAAGGCAGAAATTAGTTGTGAGAGGAATGAAGACATGGCCCAAAAGGACTAATTCTATATAGAAAATCGCCTATATTTTATAGCTTTTGTTCTCTTAACCAATTGTAAACAACTTTAAAAGATGGGTAAATGTCTCAGATAATATTATGCTAGAGATGTGGGGGAAAAAAAACCCCAAAACCAAAAACAACAACAATAAAGAAGCCAGAAATAGGAACAACTTTATATGGCGGGCTAAAATGACCCCCAGCATAGAGCTGCAATGCAGATGGGACAGAGAGCTACCTCATCCCTTCTTTCAGACAGCAGAGCTGACCAGCTGAGGTGTTCAGGGCCCACACAGGGGAAGGAAATGCTTGCAGGCTCACTGGTGCTACTAAGAAACATTGCTGAAACAGACATTGAACTCTTCTTTCCTCTACTCATAATGTAAAAAGTCCAGAAGACTGTCCTAAATACACAGCCAAGGCATCTCATTCTTTGTTTCTTGTACCTTGTGATTTGAGTTCTTTTACTGGCATCAAGTTTAAAAATAACTCCTGTGAGGCATAAAAATATTTACATGTTATAATTTTTATCTATGGGAAATTAGGCTGAAATGAATTGACCTGAGCTGAGGGCTTACTTCACCAGTGTCTCACTCCTCTCCTTAACAGGACAAGAGGGGAAAATAAGATGAAAAGCTGTTGGGTTGAGATAAAGGCAGTTTAACAAAATAAAGCAAAAAGCCACATGTGGAAGAAAAACAAACAAACAAAACCCCCTCAAAAACCCCAAACAACCAGAAGATGTACTCTGTACATTCCATTAGCAGATGTCCAGTCACTTCAGAGGAAAGAGGGCCTCACTATAGGTAGGAGTTGCATTGTACAACAAATACCTTGGTAGCAAATACCCCATCCCTGTACCTTTCTTAGCATTTCTCACTGAGCCTGACATCACATGGTGTGGAACATCTCTTTGATCAGATGGGGTCATCTGTGTCAGATGCACCCTCCCAGCCTCTTGCCCACCCTCAGCCTCCTGGCCTTTGATGTGATGTTGGGAGAGGGAGCCTTGATGTTTTGAAGACACTGCTCAGCAGCAGCCAGCAGATTGGTGTGGCATCAACACCTTTCCAGCTACAAATACAAAACACCACAGCATGGCATGGGTTGCTAAGAGAAAATGTAGCTCCACTCCAGGCAGACGTAGTACATAGGCAAAAATCATTAATGATCATACAACCAAAGAAATGTTGGTCAGAAGGGACCTCTAGAGACTGCTTTTCCAGTCTCCCACACAAAACGAGAGCAGATGACGTAAACTATGGTTTTACCTAACCAGGTCTTGAAACCTTTCAAGTCAGAATGTTCCACAACCCCTCTGGACTGCTCAGTCCAGTACTGCACCATTTTCTTGAGAATTTTTTTTTCCTGGGGTCTGATCTGAACCTCCTGAGCCACAGCTTATGGTCATTGCCCTTTGTTGTATATCTGTGTTCACAAAGAAATGTTTGCCAGGAACCCCTATCTCAGAATATCAATTACCTTAAAGGAATTCTGAGTCCATGGTGCTCAACTTTTGCTCAGTAGATACTGAGGGAGGATAGTTTCTTGTTAAGTTAGACCCCTATGTATTTTCATCTTCTTCTTTAGGATGAGGTACTTTCTGGTTAGCTGTAAAAATAGAATGGGCTACTTCAGCTGAATAAAAACAGGTATTTGTTGTAAATTATTTCAATATTAATTGAGACTAAAATGTGAGATAGAAAAGTAGATACAAAACCAACACCTTAATGCTTTAGAAAGCTGAAGTATATGCACATTATATGTTTTTTTCTGCCCGGTATGGAGTATCTTATATCACTTGGCTTACAGAGAGTTAAACTGTACAGCTGGGTAACAATAAAATCTTTCTACAGATTAAATACACAAAATATGGCTGCTGCTTACTTGCTTTGTAATTTCCACTGACAGTGATGTCCTGTACGTAAATAGGAAACTTGCTATGGTGCATATCTCTGCTTCATCTATTCAATTCTATACTGCAACATTAAAAAGCATTATATTCCTCCTCTTCTGTGGGTGATTGATACTAAAGCTGTAAATTTAGAATTTTTCAAAGAAATACAAATTTTTGTTATTTCAGCATGCTTTTAAAAAGTACAACTAAGCCTTCACTTGTTTCCTTCTGCATTAATTTAGCCTGTCAAATTCCTAACTCCTCATTTTAATTCAAGATGTGATTACTGAGAAAATATCTTCATCTCTGTCTGGAAAAAAAATGTCTACTTAAAATAGACAAAATCCTTTAGTCTACAGATTTTGTCATTATCATTTTGCTCACTCTTACTGTTACACATAAATATTGATTTTCTTTCTGTGCTTAAGTCTTCAAAGAATTATTTGATATATCTCCAAAAATATCACAGAATACAAAAGAAATCTCAGAAACTGAGATTTGAGAAGGAATGTCTGTAAAATGAATTGTGTATTTGTGTAAAAAAAACCCAAAAAATAGATTGCAAAACATTCTCAAGAATAAGAAAAAAAACAAGCATGTATGTGGTTAAGCAAAGTTTTTTTGAGTCTATGCGAGCCTATCTTAGGTGAGAGAAGTTCCCTATTTTAGAGCAGTTAATAACTCATTGTTCAGAAGGAATGTTGGACACAATTCAGAACAGCAATATGAACATGAAATATTCTGACCCAAATTTCTCAGCTACCTACTGGTTTCTCCTGGTCTAAGAATTATTTGATTACATACATTAGCAGTTGATGAGCTCCCAAAGAGAAGATGGGAATTGTCAGATTCATCTCACCTAAAGCTGGGTGACTCATAATGTGGAGGGTTATATCTGATCTGCATTACAGTGTCCAGTCCTAGAAGAAGAATGTGTACTGAGAGACCATGGTCTCGTACAGTGGATCTACCATAGCTGAATAGGGAGATTTTTATTTTAATCTAGCCCAGAACGACAGAAAATATTGCAAAACAGGTTTTGGGAAATAGATGATATTTTTTTCCAAGTGCATGCTAACTTTAAATCAACTGTATCAGTCAAAGAGATGAAGTAAAACATGTTGAATGGATACGTGGAATCAAAGACATACAAGAAGATGAAAATGTGTTTGGTTTAAACGCTATTTATCTGTTTAAAATTTTCCACTGCACATTAACCAGCTCCTTTCAGTGTTGTGCTCTTTCTTTTTGTTACATGGCATCCCCATCAATGCTTGGAAATGAGATTTTGGCACTTGTGATCTTCAGTGTTCTGTGTCCTAGGCTGAGCACTCGAATGAGTTTGCTTGTTTTTGTTATTTGCTTGTTTTTGTTATTTGGTTTCTCTTTTCTTTACACTTTTTTCATTTACCCTGTTTCATGTTGTGCCATGTTCCTGTTGCCAAGGAAAGTGGAACAATTTTAGAAGTTATTATGCTCAGCAGTGAAAATGTCCCAGTGCAGATAGATCCAGCTGGTGTGATTTGCTATGTATATCCGTTCCCTTCCAATGTGCCCCTGTTCATAACATCTCTGGAAATCTCTTTCTCTGCATTCTTTTACTGATAATGAAGAATGAACAAGAGTCTGAAAGGTGTCTTTAAGCAAACAGGGAATTTTTCTTCCTCCCGTTTAATGCTACATTTTCCTTTTCAAACTGGGTAGAATGAAACAGACTGTTCAGTTTAAAAATCTATTTTCAGATTTATTTTGCAAAAAAACACCCAAAATTTGAACAGATTTTAAAGCCAGCAAAATGTTTTTTTTAAAGTAAAATGGAATAAAATTTTGTTAATAGTTAAAAGAAATTTGAAATATTTATAAATAAAGAAGTTGTTTATAATGTACATGTGTACATTTAGATACATGTTTCAAAAGTAAAGAAAAAATTAACCTTTTAATTTAAAATTTATTTTCATAAACTGGGAAAAAGCAATTTCTTTATAGTGCACCTAAGTCTTAAATCTACTTCTTATTTCTTTTATTCAGCTTGTGTATCTAATATTTGCAAGACATATAATAAAAGCAAATTCACTTAATCACCTAAGGTCACTGCTTGGTTTACAATACTGGAGTCTTCAAATCTCCTGCTATGGAAAAAGGGAAAAACACTAGTTCAAAATTATTCTGTATTATCAAACAGACTTGTTCTGCAGTGCAGTTTGTTTCTGCAAGAATGGATTGAATTTAAGCCTCTATCATTATTTATAGAGCTAGGTTTTCTGCTGTTTTTGCCTGATTGTCATTTACATTGATGCAGAGTCATTGCTACTTGGGTGTAAAATGCTGTCATTCTGAGCTGGTTGATATTTATCCTACTTTGCATATCTATACATCAATAGATGTTGAGGAAAACAGTGCAGAATTAGGTGAGCAGTTTTACAGATACAGTTAGAGGGACACTAAGGTTATTTTTCATGCGTTTTTGTACTGCTAAAATACATGTTAGATTTTCAAAAGGAGGTTAAGTGTCTTTTTTCACTGCGAAAAAAAAATCCCAAGCCCCTAAGATGCACAGCGACAGAAACACAAACAGCATTATGTTAATGTACTTTAAATTCTTACAGTTTACAGACATCACACAAAATTATTTTCATATCCCTCAGTAGATTGTCTTCTGTAGGTGTTAGGCATTCTCCCATTTAATCAGTGCAATGTGGGAGGGAATAAATTCCAATGAAGGAAGAAAATATCAACTTTGATCAGAGCCTTTTTCACATTTTTTCTAGTTTCAGCATTTAAAGGCTCAGCTCAGTTGCCTAAAGACAGAAATCTTTTAGTGTTTGAAATGCCAGAGACAATATGAGATATCCTCTCAACACTGTAAAATAAAATAGAAAACTATACCTTACTGGAAGAGCAGCTGAAGGACAGGTGGGACAGCTTAGGTCGTCTCAAACCTGTGTAGTGATGTTTATGCAGCTCAAGACAACTCCAAGAGTTTCAGAAGTACAGAGAAAAAGTAGTAGTATTTGTTGTCATTTAAAGGGAAATGTTGCCTCAGAATAATCCTGTCTCTCTGAAGACAGATCAAAGACTTCATTCGCTAGAGATCTGATCTCAGGCTGTCATGAGAGGTAAAAACATTAACTTAAAGAACCTTTGTGCATTTTGTTTCATAACTGGAGCAGACTTTAAGGACGTACACAGTCAGTTGCTACAACTAGCATGACAAGCACTCTTAAGAACTCTACAAGGTGGCCAAATTCTTCTGGTAAAACTATTGCTGCATTTTGAAATGTGAAAAACCCAAATCTGAGTTTCAGCAGCCGTGCTAAATAACAGCTTATGTAAAGTTGCCATAGATCAGGTTTTCTGCTAGGGAATGAAGTGGAATTAATGGGAAAGTCTTGGGGCCAGATATGACCAGATCTAAACCAATTTTTGTGTGTCCTGCAGCTACTGCTGTAGCTTGCAATCAAGAGAGATCCCTCACCCTGGTAAAACAAGCATGTTCCTCCAGATTACCTGTCATTTCTAAATAAAGATGTGGCTGTCTCTGAGTCTGAGCTGTAGACCCATCTGTAGTTCTCTTCCTCAAGCTTAACAATATAATATTTGGGAGAGGGTAGTCTGGACTACAACGCTGCAGACAGGGATCTGGGAGCGTTGGTTGGCAGGAGCTCAATGTGAGCCAGCCCTGTCAGCCAAGAGGGTGAAAGAAGCACCAAACACTGGGGTACACCAAACACATCATGACCAGATGGTGAAAAGAGGTGATTATTCTGCTGTATGCATACAAGCTTCTCAGAGAGATGGGTAATACCCCAACCAGCATTTAAGAGGCATTTGGACAATGCCGTTAATAAAATGCTTTAACTTTTGGTCATTCCTGAAGTAGTTAGATGGTTGCACTAGATGGATATTGTAGGTTACTCCCAACTGAAATATTCTACTCTATTCTATTCTATCCAAAAAAACCCACCAACCAACCATCATGAATTCTTGTATGACTTGAAGATTGTAAGGGTTAAATTCTCATAAGATTTTGTAGACCAGAGAAAGTTTGACTAAGCATCCAAACCTCCCAAGATTGTCTAACTAGTGATGTTAATGCATGTACCTTGAAAAGACAGAACTCTTTTACAGAGGGACTTCTGTCTTAAAGCAAAATTAGGCTACTTGCCTAAGGTTCTGGGTACTGTTCTGCTTTCAAAAAATCAGTAGGGCAGCAAAATGCCTTTGATGATTGTGTCACTTCAAACCATATTGACATTTTCAGTCATCTTAAGGTTTTCTTATCTACAAGATTTAATGTCAATGTTAATGTCTTCTCTCTTCTCTTTTCCTTTCTCCCTCTTTCCCATCCCTACGCTGTTTACAGGACTTGAGAATAGGTTCTGACTCCTTATATGGCCCTCATTGGTATCAGATGTCTGTAGGACATGATTATCAATTTAGGGGATAAGGCTGGTATTCTTTTCAGTTCCAAGTGTACAAAATAACTTGAAGGTTGTGCTGAGTCAGCAGGCTGGGACTTTCACAGCATGACACCGAGGCTATGTGTTTTACACTCAGATGACATTCATGGAGTTATGTGCATGCATCCAAAGTCATGATCCTACAGCCTGTGGGTGGCTATGCAGGGCACAGAAAGACAAACATGGCGTGTCATTGTTCAGATTGCCTGTAGTAAGGAAAGCAGTCTGAAGTCTTCCCAAAAGCACATCTCTCTTCAGAGAGAGATTCTGGTCGGGAGTTTGGCAGAAGGTGGGAATAACCTAGACAGAAGCTAGGGACAAGCTTAATCTATCCCATCTGGAATGTTTTCAAGCAACATTGCTTCTCTCCTGTTGTTTCCAATGAATTACTAGACCCAAGTTTCCCTACTAATCAGTATTCTGCCTTTTCTCCAACATCAGAGCTTTATGTACCTCTTTGATTAAATTAGAGAAATAACACAACTGCCAGGGTAAATAAACAAAGTCCAGGGAATCAACCCTTTCCCACTGGCTCCTGTGTCTTCCTCTCCTCTGTTCCACTCCAAATTTTTACCCGAAAATATTGATTTTGCTAGCATTACTTATTTATGTGTTTTTTTTTTTTTCCAGTGGGAAAATTGAAATTAAAAGTTTTGTGCCAGCTTGACATTCATTTGTGCTGGCTGAGCTCCCTTGGAGACTCACGGGACATGTAGCTTGTGTGCTTTATGACCCCTTCCTCCCTGTGGGTTGCCTTCCACTCTGAACTGCATCTTCAATAAGGAGAAACCCAACACCTTTTCTCACAATCTGTATGGGTCTCTTTATCTCCTTGTCTTGCTCTTTTTTCAGAGAGATCCTATTCCTTCTTTTCCTCCAAATTTCCCACCCCCCCCCCAGGAAAGCTCATTTTTCTCCTTTCTGCTTCTGTCTAATATACCTGAGCTTTATTGCTGTCAAATCCACAAGATCTTTACCTTCCACCAAATCTATTCTTTGGATGCCTTGTTCTGGGCTGATAATGAGGACATGCTTTGCTCCACAGATCTCTTTATAAATAGTCTTCCCCCACCCCTTCTTTCATCCCAAACTAAACTTTACTCACGATGTCCTTTGTCTCCTCCACCTGTAATGATGCAGAAGAACAGGGAATGGCGCCTGTGGTGAGTTCATAATGCGTTGTCTCTGCTGCTGCTCCTGCCTAAGGGGAGGAACTTCCCACATTCTTCCATTGCTCCAGTGTGTGGTCCTCCACAAGCTGCAGGGGAATCTCTGCTCTGCCATTGGGCTCCATGGGCTGCAGGGGCACAGCTGCCTCACCATGGTCTGCACCACGGAATGCAGGGGAATCTCAGCTCTGGCACCTGGAGCAGCTCCTTCTCCTCTTCTTCACTAACCTGCAGTGTCTGCGGGGTATGGGGCTGTTTCCCTCACATATTCTCACTCCTCTCTACAGGTGTTGTGCATTTCACCCCCCTCCCCTGCCTCTTTCTTAACTCTGTTGCCTGAGAGGTGCTGCCACTGTGGCTGATGGCCTCAGCTTTGGCCAGAGGCAGGTCTATCCTGGAGCTGGCTGGCATTGGCTCTGCTGGACACAGGTAAAGCTTCTGGAAGCTTTTTATAGCAGATGCCCCTGTGGACCCCTTGCCCCAGCATGCAAACCCAATAGAAGCAAAAACATCAGACTGTCATAACAATGATATTACTGCTAATAATAATCAACATAATTTCTTCACTGTTAGCCTTTATCCTGCAGTAGTGTAGTATGTTTCCACATAGCAGTGTGCCATACTTAAAAGCTTTGTTTATTCAGCTATGTTTATTTATATCATCCTGTAAATCAACACAATTTTTAAGGAAACCTCCCAGGAAAAATGTTCAGGTAGAATTTCAGTATTTTTATTTTATATTCAACTTAGGAAACACATAAATAAAATGTCTTTAAGGTGTTAACCTTCAAGTTAATGACCTCCTTAGGTCAAGGAACAATGAAAGAGGTAGCTGCACGGAAAGTACATAAATGCACGAAGTTTCTAATTCAACAAATTGAGTTCAACTCTTGCTGACTAAAAAATAGCTGCCTTTTTAATTTTTTATGTCCATATGTTTATGCATATGTGAATGACACAACTGTATGTTCAGTTAAAAACTTACACAGGTTCTCAGGAGCACTCACATAAGCAGGTTGCCTCTGTCAGTGGAATAGGGCATGTGAGGAAAGTGGGCTGTATGGAGCTATAGCTTTCTTCCACGCTCAAGGGGACATTGAGAGAAAATGAAAAGGTAAGGAGAGTGAAACAACAAAGCTCAAAAGATGTTATCATACAGGAGGAATTAATGTACAACAGCGAATACTGACAACAGTTGGTTGAAAAGATATTTTTATCAGCAGCAGGCAAGGAATCAGTGCTTAACTACCATTCAAGGCTGAAAGAGTGCCAACAAAAAATACCACTACAGGTCAGATAAATCAGTACATGCTAGTGATTCATCCACCAATAAAATTACACTTATTCATTCAGATGCAATGATAAAGGAAATAATAAAGATTGTGATATCATGGAATAGACATGTGAAAAAGTAAAGATAATGGGTTAATGATGTGCTCTTAAAGCATAAGGACAAAGAACAATATTTAAGCAAGACATAAAATATGCATCTTGTCTGACTGAAGCTTGTGAAGAGGTCCCAGTTGAGTCTATAGAAGAAAAATACCAGATGCAGTCTGGAAAGGAATGCTGGGTAAATCCAGGTTAAAAGTCACTATTTGGATGTCATTTATTTTAGTGAATACACTGAAATGAAAGTTCTACTCCCAAGATATTTCTGAGATTAATTGGGTAGATCTAAGAGAGCTAGAAAGCTTCCAAAGTTTGCAATGTATGATTTTTTAATTTCACTTGGGGAGTTTAAATTTTGCAATGAGAGATTTTTTAAAGTTCTCAGAGAAGAAGAAGTAAACCAAAGACTTAGGTTAATCTGGCAAATGTCCTATTCATTAGACAGATAGGACTAATGCTTTACTGGTTTGTGCCCTCACTATAATTTTGAGTAACAGTAAGGAGAACTCTGCATTTGTAGCAGAGTACAAAGGTCATTACTGGTATATTAAGCATAATGTAGGTTTTAGAATAATAATTTAAAAGTCTTTTAAATTTTACCTTTTTGTGGGAAAAAAATCAATTTTTTTCTGTTTGAAATACCTTTTATTTGTGTGGTAAACTGGAATGGAAGTCTGGAATTCATCATTAAAATCCATTTAAAACTATGTGAATTTGAGACAGCAGACTAATAGAATAGTGTTTTCACAATGAGTTATAGAGAAACTATTTAAATTACTACATGAGATGAGACAGTTCCATCGGTAAAAAACCAATTTCTTTTAAGTAAAATATCAGAACAAATGTGATATTGCCATTTCAACATCAAACTGCCTCTCTTCAGCTATTTACAATGTAATTGCCATCCCAATTTCAGTGAAGTTCTGAAATATTTTTCTTTCATGCTCTATCAAAGAGTTGTAAGGGTTTTATAAAACTTCAAACACATTTGGGGCAGTAGGGAATGGGAGGAAAACAAGTAACACCCTTGCCCAAGGTCATAGGCTGAAGGAGGCTATGTTTTATAGATTACTATAACTCCACCCTTGGATGAAAGGAGAAAGATATCTTTCTTTCCCATCATATATTCCTGGAGCTCACTACGTCATCTCTATCTGCAAATCTCCCTTAGCTTTAGAAATCTGTAGAGAAACATGCAATAAATATAGACAGGATATTCTGAGTTGGAAGGAACACACAGCGATCTTCAAGTTCAGCTCTCAAGTGAACGGCCCATATGGACCCACAACCTTGGTGTTATTAGCAGCATGCTGTAACCAACTGAGATAATTTCACTGGTATATTTGTGCATGAAAAGTGCTTAATAAGTCAGTCTCCCTATTTTCTTAGGTTACAAAATATAATTTGAATAAGAAACAAGTAACTAATTGGTATGTATGGAAAACAAATAGTTGTCCACAATTCAGTACCATAAATATTTCCAATTAACGTTTTAGCATGAAGCATATGGTTAAGAACCTAGGTTCATTTCAAGCAGAACTCCATTTGGGATTTAACTGATAGGTATTCTGCAAAACTCTACAGCATGTTTAGCAAACAGCAGCAAAAAATGTGTGACCAATTTAATCAGCATGTGCATTGGGAGTGGCTATAAATATGTTTCTAATGAATACCCAACAACCCTTGTGAAATCAACATTTATGTGCTGCTTTTTCTCTCCCACCTCCACCTGTCTTCTGAACCTTGCAGTCTGTGTGTATTCATTGGTGAAAACAAAAACAAAGAAATAAAAGCAAACCTACATGCAAGGGCGAGAGAGGAGCTCTTTCAGTTGAGCAGTCTGACAGAGAGGAAGGCAGGTTACCTCCTCACCACCTTCACCTGGATTAATGTGTGCACTCACATGCACACAAATATTTGCACTTGTAAACAGATGTGTGTGGAGTAGTACCGAAGCTTCTCTTGCCCATGGAGTTTTGAAAATCTTTGTTGTAACATGTGGATGATGGGACAGGCATTAGGGAAGTGCTCCACTGGCTCTGTTCCTCTGAAACAAGTCAGGTCAGAATATAGCCCTGAACCTGGCAGGAATGGGGAAGGGATTTATGTCACCACTCTTTGCTAGATCCTTTCAGAAGAGGACAGCTGTCTATAGACTGATCTCCTACTCAGACTATTGTGAAAAATTTGTCCTGGATCTATTACCAAAATGACAGCAGTCTTTCATCCATTATGGTATGTTTCTACACTCTCTTTAATAGAGCAGTATTCCATTTACTCAGGGTAGCAGAGCACCGTTTTGAAGGTCTTTTGTCTTCACAGTGCCACAGTAAAAGCCTGTGATGCTGGAGTGGTTTCTGGTACTTGGAAAACAGTGTAACAAATCTCTGTAGCTGCATGCCAGAGAAGGGAAAAGAGGACTAAGTAGCTGTTCAGGACTTGAGACTGTGCTTTTCATATTTACTGACATTAAGTAAAATATTCTTGCTTGGGAGAAGAATTTAATCAATCAAGAAATGATTTTAAGTACCTTTAAAATTGCTTGTTGTCTCAATTCTATATGCTAATGCAATGATTCATGTGGCTTCAGTTCTGCAGGTTGCAATCAGCCTTTCCAGTAACTAAACACAATCCTTTTAACTAGCATCCTGTAAAATCCACATTAAGAGTCTGCAAGCCCACTTCATTAATCTTTTCATTAATCTTCCATTCACCCATGAGACAAGAGGGGTACTAGGCATCTGTGGGCTATTATATGCTGATTTTACCCCTTAAATATTTAGAACACATAACAATAATAGTTTAGTGTGCATTGTTGCAAATGTGCCTGGCAGAATTTCTATCTTCATCTGATCAAAAAAAAATATGTAAGCCAATTAAAATTCTATTCTAGGGGATTGGTTCACATTTAAAATTTTTCTGAAGTATTTGAAACACTTGCTTTTAGGAAAAAAATATGAGATATGGGCTGACAGCTTGTATGACAAGTTTTAACCCAATGGGATTTTAAAAAAGATGATAAATTAATCCTGGAAATCCAGGTTTATAGCAGAAAGCCTTTTAGTCTCTTACCTGTATTGCTAGTGAGAGCTGTTAGAATACTAACGCTTCTTTAAAAAGCCCTTCAAAATGTTTTCTTTTCAAAATTCAAACTTTAAAATAGTTTAGTTGTAACAAGGTGCCAAAGCTCTATCACTGGAAAGGAGAAAAAACCCTTCTTTATATTTTTTAAATTTTATTTTATTCATCAGAAACATTTTCAAATTATTTTAAAATAAAATTCTGCATTAAAAAATAATCATTTAACTTCTGTGCATCACTACGACTAAAGATCTTGGAGTCTTTGCCAACATTTATGAACTTAGGCTCTCAACCATTATGTGGAACATATAATTGGTCTCATTTACAAAGAATAAACTGAGTGCATTCAAAGTGACTTTTAGGTGTTACAGCCCTTCTTCCTCCCTCAGCTTCCACTGTGCATTTCAAAAATTAGTTAGTCAATGCCCACATTCACATGAAAATTATTTATATTCCCATTCACTTAGGAGATCAATTAATCTGCTACATTTATGTGAAAGATTTGTTTTCTGTTCCATATTTCACGAGAGACATGGGAATATACCATCCAAAATAGTTACTAGGGAGCAACAGAAATATCAACCAGCAAACTAGCAAAGGCTGGAGTTCATTCCAACTCACTTGTGAGCCACTTAAGCTAGGAGTTTAACTGTCTTGCACTTCTATAGGTAGCAGAGGAAGATGATAATTCAAGTCCAAAATTAAGAAGATCTTCAGCCACAAAGTGAAAGGATGACGGATTTTTCCCCCTAAAGGTAGCATCTCAGAGAACCAAAGTCAAATGTCTTTTAATTTAGCTCTTTGGGTTTTTTTTTTGTTTGTTTGTCTTGTTTGTTTGTTTGTTTTTTGCTTAGAAATCTTGGATGGTTCTTCTCCCTATAAAGTTATGCAAACAACTCCAAGAATCTCACTGAGGGCTATGGAAAGACCTGGAATTTCCCCATGAGATAATTCCTTTTTTTCAGAGAGCAATCACATATGGATGAGTAGCAACATTAAGGATAGGATGGGATAAGATAGGACAGGATAGGATAGAATAGATTTAGATAAAAAGAATAACTCATTTATTCCTGGTCTTATCTTGTTTCTAAAATACATCAAATACCTTTATAATATTGTTTTAATACCATATTTTCTTCCTACTCTTACTAATGATAGACTGTAGGCATCTACAATCTAGCCTCCTTTTGAATCCTTTCTCCCCATTATGTAGTTTCCAAACAGACCCAAAAATTTTACTACTAAATCAAAGTGAATTCAACTTACTCAATCTTTGTTCTCTGACTGGAACCTTCTTAAGTAGCTGCAGATTTGAACTTTCTTAAGTAACTGGAATCAAACAGGAAAAGGAGAAATCTAATCTCCCTACACATCTCTGTGGATAAAATATGGTTAGCAGCATAACCTTGGTGCATTTTCACTGTCCAGAAAGGTAGCATTGCTAGATTTATTCCATCTATACACTGCAGAGCTCTGCCCATGTTAAGTAACTATTTGGTTGTATTCAGCAATTGCTGTCTGATCATCAATGTCTGTGAATCCATTTGTGGCACCACATAAAATTCTCCCTCACTACCAGCATTTTCAGCTATTGTAATTTCCCTAAAGAGATGGGAGATTTATTTTAGCTAGCTACAGTACTTGAGAGATTTATCAGTGCTGGACCTAGTACAGCTGCTAAATGACCCTCCTGGAATACATGACAAACCAAATCAATCTCTTTCTTTTCTTTTTCTTTTATTTTTCTTTTCTCTTTCTTTTCTTTTTCTCCTTCCTTCCTTCCTTCCTTCCTTCCTTCCTTCCTTCCTTCCTTCCTCTCTCCCCTTTTCACTTTTTTTTCCTTCCTTGCTGAGAATGACTAAGAAAAATGGAAATGTATGGGAGCCTAAATAAATGTCCAAAGCATCACACTGGGCCATTATGTTCCTTCAGCGCTCTGCTGTGTTGACATTCAGGCTCATATTGTCATTTACAAGGCACTGAGGCATTCAGTGGATCATATGATGATCTGAATCTCATGACTTGCAGGCCATGTGTCAGTTGCTCCAGTCGACAGGGATTTTTTCAGAGCAGAATGTCAGCCAGTGAGGGATGTCAAAGTGTTTGAAAGACTATGTCATTGTTCCAGCCACATTAAACAAAACTGTTTTCAGAGTTTCTGTGGCTGCTCTGCTGTCACCAGTCAGCATCTACCTGTCTAGTGGCTTAGAACTTGAGGAAAGGCAAAAAGAGAGCATAAAGGAAAGCATTTCTAAAGATTGTGGGACTAACATAATTACTCATGGCTGTGCAAAGGGGACAATTTTCCATTTTCAGGTCATGTTTTACTATTATATGAGGGTTTTTCCTCTCCTAAAAGATTAAAGGGAAATAAAATATGTTCAGAAACATAAATATATGCATTGAGTATTCATATTCAAAACCACCTGGGAAAACAGCTTCAGCAATTTCCCATTAATGCACTTCTAAGTACCGAGAAACTTGTATTTGTGACTTTTCCACCAGAAGTATCATTATTTTGCTCAGCATCCCTTCTGCAATTGTAAAATGCTGCTCTTGCATCCCCTTTTTTCCAATGATTGTTTCATGCTGTCCAGAAAGTCTTCAAGCTGTTTTAAATTGATTTGCAAATGCAACTGATTGCTCACACTAGCTCTTTATATATATGTTATGCTCAATTTCTGGGTTTTGGTCAAAGATGAAGCATACTATATAAATATATACATCAAATTGAGAATTTATTGTTACTGTAACTGATATTTTAGCAGTTTAAGAACCATATTTTGTCCTAATTTTACAGAAGAAGAAAGAAGGAATGATAATGCTGCTATAATGCTTGTATGGAGAAAGAAGTTTCAGTAGTATTAAAAATGCAATTAAAATTGTAACACACACTTCTTAATTTATGTTTCTTTCTCAGATGTTATGTCTTTCCTTCCACTACTTTTTGGGATCTTATAGTACTGAGTACTTAAAATAGCTTCTTAAAAGAGCTTTGAACTGCTAGAGAGGGAAACACCAGTTATCAGCTTGTTCTTTTTGGTCTGGCAGGAATATGATGTTAGTGGCTTCACCATTCTAGAATCCAATTTGAATAATTTTTATGTTTGTTAGCATGCTTTAAAACTTTTACTCTGTCTTCATTGATCATCAGCTCTGTGTTATATCCAAATTGACTGTATATTGGGGCTTTTATGCTATTTTTGTTCTCTTTATTACCCCTGAAAGAGTTTTACCCCAATGAAGCTCTGGGCTGGATCCAGCTCTGACCATGGATGAGTTAAGAGTCATGAGGGGTTTTTAGCTGTGGGTTTGTTGGTGCCAGCCTTTTCCCTGTGCCTCATCGCATGCCAGATCACCTTTTCATTGGTCTTGAAGACCTTTGCTATCATACCAGGGCTGCATTTCTGCACTTTGTTCTGTTAGGGCCAAAAAAATCTCTCCTTCTGCAAATAGTGATGTCTCACTGCTTTAATTTATACTACAAGGAAATGTAGCCATAGAAATCAGGGCACAGAGAAATTGTGTCCGTGATTACCCAGGAGAAACAAAGCTGTGGGCAGGTCAAGAAAAGCTCAAGCAGAGCAGGTTTGGCAAGCCACCCCCTTGCAAACCAGGTAAACTCAGAGAAAACCTATGGCCTTGTACTAGCAATGGCAATGCCATGTTACAGGGCATAAATATTGCATGTGTCAGATACACCACAGCGTAGGAAGTCAGGCCTTGTTTCAGGCAGACAAACTGGGCAGTTCAGCAACATCAAGCAGGGTTAATTTTTCGCCTGTTTCAGTTTCCCCAGTGTGGTGTTGCTGAGGAGACTGATGGGGGATTTGCAGCTGATTCCAATTAGTTCAAGGATCAATATATCAAGTGCAAAAATTTTATAATTCTACATGTGCTTAAATTCTTACTACAAAACTGTATAATGAAATCTTTTGTGAGAAAACCCCAGAGGCATTGATGCAAATGGCTCTAAAATATTTTTATTTCTGTTCTGAATGAAAAGCAGTGCTTCAAAGTCTGGTACATTGTACCATGGCTGTGATCTGATTGAAGACGCCTCAGTTCTGGTCATTTTATACAGAATAATGATACCATTATTTCAGAGCAGCAGAACCCATCTGGTAGCATTTAAACTATGGAGGAGTTGTTTTTTCTAAAACAAAATAAAAAAAATACTCCTTTTTTTCATTAATTATGAGAATGTGTGGGCTCTTTCTGTCATTTTCTTTTCTGAGTTCAGCAACAGATACAAGATACAATAAATAATAAAATAACTTGTGGATTGGAAGATGGCCTTGTGCATCCATGGTTTCTGATGAAAAATTTGTGGCATTTTTTTATTTCTGCATAGCATATGAATTCATCCTGATCCCTGATGAGATTCAACATAGCATAAGAACATCCATCTTAAAAAAGGTGTATGTTGAAATACCTCATATATTCTATCTAGTTGTTGTTAGGTTTTATCAGTTATGAGTGAGCTCCCTAAGGATGTAAACATATGACTGGAACTAATTTGATGCACTAAAAATTAATATTCCTAACTTTTGACCCTTTCTATCTCTGAATAAACGTGTTATTACTGATAAAGGTGACATGAACTAAGATTACTTTTTTTCTCAACATTAAACAAAACCTATAACATTTAAATATAAATATTTTAGTCACAACTTCATTTTGTGGTTTTCTTTTTAATTTTATTTTCATGCTAGTTAAATTGCAAAATAATAAAAACCTGCAAACTGAATATTATTCTTAAGCCTGACAGAGGTGAATCTTCCAAATCTGAGTCTGAAATGACAAGCACATCAGTCACTGACACAAACCAGCTGCCAGGCCTCTTTATATGCAAGTCATTCAGTGAGATATCAAAACGTGGAACATATAATACTCCTACCAACATTTCTTGTTGAATTAATGCCCAGGTGAGTTCTTCTGAAATGCTGTAGTTGTATCTTAGAAAAAACAAGAACCAGTAAAGCATCATGCTTATTAGGACCCAATTTGCCACAGCAGCAGTCAAGTGCTTCAGCCTTTCCCAGAGGCAATGGTGAGGGAGGACTGGGGATTGGGAAACTTAGATTAAATTCATACTGTGCTGTGCATTTAGAATTCGATACTGACAGCTCTAATTACATACACCTTTCCATCACAAGTTCATCAGCTAAGAGGAAAACACTAGAAACAACAGTATCAACTTTTCACGAAAATAAATATATAAGTGCAGAGCCAAGCACTCCAAAGCTTCTGATATTTCACCTTTCTTTCTGGCAAATCCCCACATGTTTTCCCCTGTGGTTTTTTCTGGTGTGTATTTTTTTTTTTTTTGGTGGTTGTTGTTTTTGGTTTTAAATTTTTCAGATACGAAGAAGAAGAAAAAAAAAAGCTGGCTAGATATTAAGCCTTCATTCAAAATATAACCTTAAAATATTACAGTCAGAGTGTAGGGAGTGATGTATTCTTAGGATATTTGCCTTCCAGTAGCTTTTCAAAAACAAGAAATCTCAGCTACTCTTCAGGCTACTTCCAACACTGATAGAGAACTAAGGACCTGGAGAAGGAAAATATTTTAGAATTGGTTGGACCATTTCATGGAAACAATTAATTCTCTGTCAGCAAAAGAGAGAGCTTGGATAACTAAATGATGGTTGAGATGGATCCTGCTCTTTCAGAATATACCACTTAGAACACAAGAAGTCCTGTATGACATTAGGGATACTTATGTCCTCTGTGCAACTGCATGTGTCAGCCGTACTCCAAATGCAGCACTTTACAGCATTGGAACAGATGTTACAGTCAGTTAATTTTAAATATGTTTTCCACCAGCACAGAAGCTGATTGAAGTAATTCATCAGCATATCCCAAGTCAAGTAAGTGAGAACTTGCTCAGTCAAGTTACAATTCACAAGCTACACATAATGAGAGATGGGGTTTTATTTTATAGGATATTGTTCTCAGTAAGAACAACTTATTCATTGTTCCAACAAACAGTTTTTGTGAGTGATTACATGTAGGTAATTCTAAACCTCACTAGTGTGGGAACAGTTCTCTGCTTTTCTTCTCTGAGTCTAGTTCTGTGTATTTAGTAAAATTTGTTGAATTTTGAACCCTTACAAAATATGGCTATATCTTTTTGTTTTAGCACCATGTCTCCAGGGAAATTAAAGTTCCATTTTGAGTTAGGCTTTGAATTAACTACTGTGAAATCTTGGTTTAGATCTAGCATCAATTTGAGGGTGTATAATCCACATGAGCTGTATTGTCGCAGCCAGCCCTTATGTAGTAAATTCCCTGTGATATGGAAGTGTGCCAGGAAGTTTAAGGAAAGGGTCACTGGTGCCCAAATAAGATGGAGATATGCCTACCTCAGGATGAGTTAGGGCAAGGTGAGCACAGTCAGTAAAGAATTCCTTGTCTGATTTTCCATTTTATAACCATTTATTCGAACGTTCATAAAATATGGAGGTATTATAAAATTGCTATGGATGAACTCTCCAGTCATTTAAATTTCAAATAATTTGTCCATGTGAGTAATAGTGGAGCACAAACTTCTTGTGTATGTTCATGGAAACCATGATGCATTTTCCTTGTTCATTTTACAATATTACTTCTCTAGTGCATGAGTCAGATTTGTTTAGTGACATACATGTCTTAAAAGAGAAAATAAGAATCAATCTTTATTGACATGTAAATCTGTTTTTTATCTATGGATATGGCATGAAATGTATTTGACATTTTTGTCTTTATAGAAGCAATAAACCCTAGAACTTTGCAAGCCAGCAGAAGTTTCTACGTTCAAAAATGTCCAAGACTTTGCTATATCTTCAGAAAAAATAATCTTTTTATCAGCACTATGAATATTTTAATATGCATATGATTCAGTTCCTCACAGCTAGTTGCAGGGTTCAGTTGTTGCCATGCAGACTGCAGTAAAGATTACTGTATCTCCTACTAAAAATTTACTTTTGTTTCATTCCAAATATTATTCATTACAAAGCAAATTTTCTCAATAGGTGCTTTAATGTTCTGACATGCCAAACACTCTTCTGTTAAAACATTCTGATACTTGGACAAAATACATTATTTTTTGAAATAAGATGAAGCATCACACATCCAGCAGGACTCCATATTTTGTTTATCTGACAATCTTTCTGTTACTTAACAGGCACAAAGTACTTGACAAGAAGCATTCAAACAGTTTTCACATTAGGTTGTTTGGAGCTGTGCTTCTGTCTTGAGGTTTGATTTTTTGGTTTTTGAGGGTTTTTTTTGTGTCTTTTTATGTTGTTTTTTTGTCTGTTTGTTTGCTGGGTTTTTTTTTTCTTTTTTAATTTGTGGCTCGTGGTTGCTGTTTTTTAATAGTGGTGTCCCTGAATGAATGTCTGACAGATAAGAAGCTCTCTATATGTTCTGGTCATTTACAAACTCTTTGGGAATTCTGCACCCTGTCTGGGGACAGATTGTTAACAGAATTATGTCCTCAGTTTTCTATGTAGACACATATATGTCTAGTCTAGGGTGTTGCTTGCTTTAGTCAGTAAATTTTCCATAGTACTGAAGTACCAGCTAGCATTTTTCAGATGAAAGCACGAGATGTCATTTTCTCCAAAGTCAATGAGTGCAGCGGGTCTAAAAACCCATTTATTTTCCTTAATCCATGTGTAATAATAAAAGTCCCTAAATATTATACAGAAAGCCTAACTGGGTTACTTATTTCATGTCCATCCAGAGCTATGAAGAATAGGAGCAATTACCAGTTGGTTTGAGTGAACATGTTGGCTGCATCATGTGGAGCCATTCTCTGACTGGATGCTTCTATCTCCAAAGTAAGTACCATGTTCATAGTTTGGTATTTCCTTTTAGAAGGCATTGTTTGAAAGGTGTGCATGTGAGTGGATTTGTAGAAACTTTTAAAAGCATCCATTTTCCAAAAATAGGAAATGCAAAACAGAACTGCAAGTTTGTGCAATATAATCAAATAATGTTTTTTTTCTAATATTTACATGGAGGCTTATTTATATATCATTTGACTTTTAAAGAAGTTAGCCTAAGTGTGGGCAAGTCCCTGATTCAAAACTGCAGCGGCTTTGTATTTATCCCTAGGTTAGATTTTGTTTCAAATCTTCCTTTGGTTTGTACGTGCTCTTATAATTACATCAGCAGAGCCTCTAAAAACTATTTCTCCTTTTAAATATGCAAAATTTATCAGTGATTAGTAAACATCTGTTACCAAGTATGTTGTAGAATATCGTCTCTGCATCATGATAGGAGGACTGCATTTAATCTGTTCTAACAGCTCAAAAGATTAAAGGTATAAGTACTTCAAGAAAAGTTAGTTTTCTTGTTTACAATATTTTCATCATGTAAAAGAGTTTCAAATTTTCAAATATCGACATTGATATGTGTTATGTTGACAAAATCCATCTGATGATTTCTGTAATCTTTCAGTAACAGTGGAGTGATGCTTTTACTCTCTATACAAGAAATTAGATAAGGTGAGCGAATACTCTTGGTCCTGTATTAGCAATACCTGATGGAGTGCTCTTTCCAGGTCACAGGATACCCTCACCACCATGACAGCACTGCCAAAATTGTTACAATGTGTGAAAACTGTTAGTCTGGGGTAAATGCACAGACGGCTCTAAAAACTGTCTTTTCAAAAGCTCTGTGTGAAGTAGAAGATCTCAAGAAGAATGCAAGAGTGGATAAATTAATTCACACAGGTTGTCTAGTGATAAACTGAGTAGTTAGCAGTGTTTAAATAAATTACTGAAATAGTTGTTTAACTGTGAGCCTGTTCCCCACAATCACAGCCATTCAAGTTTTGAAGTGAACCGTATGTTGATAAATGCTCAGATGCTCAGACACTGCAGCAGAACTAACATGCCAGATGTATCCAGTTTTGTTTTGCTCCAGTGAGGAACTTAGGTGTCCCAAGTCAACCAAGTAGTTAATCACAGTCTTATGTCTTCTTTAAGCATTTTGTTGAACTTAAGTACTGAATTCAAAACTTCTCTTGCCACATACACTCCCCTGAGACCCTAATGAAGTTAGAGGACCGTAGATTTCACAGGAGTGGACTGTAACACCCTCACCTCAATCTTTCTGAAAGAACTGCTGCTAAAAATTCCTGTACTTTAACACCAGCCTGCAACTCAGCACCACAGATTTACTCACTCACTCCCAACAGTGGGATAAAGGGGAGGATTGAAAGAGCAAAAGTGAGAAAATACATGGGTTGAGATGAAGGCAGTTTAAAAAGTAAAGAAGTCACCAGCAAAGTAAAACAAGGAATTCATTCATCACTTCCCGTGGGCAGGCAGGTGTTCAGCCATCCCCAGGATAGCAGGGGTCCCTCGTGTTAATAGTGACTTGGGAAGACAAATGTCATCACTCCAAACATTCTCCCTCTTCCTTCTTCTTTCCCCCAGCTTTATGTGCTAAGCATGATGCTACATAGAACAGGATATTCCTTTGGCCATTTGGGGTCAGCTGTTGAGGCTGCATGCCCTCCCAGCTCCTTGTGTACCCCCAACCCACTCTCTGTTGGGGTGGGTTGAGAGGCAGAAAAGGCCTTGACTTGGTACAAGCACAGGCCAGCAGTAACAAAAACATCCCTGTGATATCAGCCGTATTTCCAGCACAAATCTAACACAGCCCCCTACCAGCTACTGTTGAGAAAATTAACTTTATCCCAGTGATAAACAGCACAAAAACCCTTATAGCTGTGGGATGTTCCACTGAGAGATGCCCAAATTATCTATTATGCTGAGCACAGGTTTTATCCGTGCATGGAATCCAGTGTCACTCCATTTGGATGAAAGTGGTTACTCCTGGAAATTCTTGCAAAATGTGATTTGAGTTCAATTTTTATGATCTACTAAATGTGTGATGATTTTTTTCATTATTTTAGATGCCTTGAGTTTAATTCCTTCAACTCTATATGTATTACTCTTACAGTTAGAGTCTGTGTGCATTGGTCCACAAATGCAATTCAGTTATGATTGCTTTCCTTATAGTGTTAAATTCTAATTTCTTTCAGTTGCTCCAGTAGCATTCCCCACTTTCCTTGAGGTTAAATGTATTTAATTGTGTGTATTTTGATGAAATAATTTACCCTCACAAATCTCTTTAATGACGTGTGAAGTAAATTTTTTTGTAGGTGTGGCAATGATGAACAGAGTTTGGTTCACTTTGGCTTCATCCATAATGTCTTTCTAGTGCATACCAGACAGCTAACTCGATCTCTGTGCTAAGAGGTGTTGGCTGAATCATTAATTTTTTTGCTGGCTACAGGTCTTTAGAGAGCTTACCCATTTTACTTTCCAAGGGAACTAGATGATTCACTTGTACAAAAAAAATCCAGAAAATCATATACAATGTGAGGGACAAATGGACTATGACTGGATAAAACAGGTGGACTACATACTTTTCAGTGAAACTGTACTTTTGAACACTTCGGAATCCTGATTACAATATTTTGGTGTTATTTTTTATCTAAGTAGCTTAGAATATAAGTTGAGTGTGTTTAGGCTGTGTGACTATCTGCCTACCCTCTATGGAGTGTTGAAACACCTTGGTATTCCCAGAGCATATCCATTAGATAAGGCTTTACGTTAAAGACAGATGGAGTATAACAAAGTATGTGTATTCATTTCCAAACTAAGTAATGGCAAGGAAATAATCTGACATTTGAAGAACTCAAATAAAACCTAATTTCCATTTGATAGATAATTAAGCAAAAACTGAGTATATTTAGCACAAAACAGATTGAGAGCCACTTCTCTCAGATTAGGCAATAACCTGGGATCTGATGAAACTAAATTTTTAGGATTTGATCCACATAAGACAATTTGCAGATATGCAAATATGGTTTTTAAGTCTTCTCAACTGAAATGTCCATATCATTTTTCTAGTCAGCAAAGTGAGATATACTAGAGGAGAAAACGGTGTCAGTGTCTGTCTTGTATTTCAGGAAAAAGTGATTTTGTGTCTTAGGTACCTAATTTAAGTGTAAGGTTTATATCTGAGAAGGATGAACAGAGATAAACAGTTCTCTCCAAGTTAAGACACCATCTATCTTCAAATACCAGGATTTAAGAGCCAGATCCTGTGAATTTTGGCATGAATAAGTTAACAGCTATCTGTTCATGATCAAAACTTCTGCATGTTTCATAATTAGATTCCAAATTTTTTTACCTGAAAGTTGGATATTAAAACATTTTTCTTTTGGCATTTAGCTGTGCCAACATATTCAATAAGACTGCTATAGTGGCAATAGCTAAATTCAAGTCTTCTATTTGAGGTCACTGTCTATAGTTTTGTAGGTTTTCCCTGCTCTGTAGGCTTCTGCCTCTGTAATAGAGCGAGCAAATGCATCTGTGGTAGCTGCAATTTCAAAGGTTTATTTCTCTTCTGGTATCTTTTCTGTATGTGTTCTTGAAAGAAAATAGTAAGTTGTTCACCTTCTTATGTTTGTGCATACAGAAAGCACAAGAACAGTAACAAAAACTCTGTGGTCTGTTTGGATTATAGAAATAAAGGTTTTTTCTCTGGTTTTTAAAATATCAGTCATACCTGTACATTTTTTACAGGGGTCTTATGCCTGCTAACTAAATTTCATTTTGAAAACATCAACTTAAGATAACAGTCACAGTCAAGAATTGCATCCTTATTCAATTTTGTTTGACATACAGACGTAGATTTGGCTCTTTCATTCCCCTTTACTAAAATTCTAACTCTATAGATCTGTGCAGCTAAAAAAAAAATAAAAATCCACTTCTTTTGTGTCCACAAGTAAATATAAAAAATTATAGCACATATATCTATGTTCATGCAGACATAGATTCATCTGACTTAATTTCAGCCTAATTTGCTTTCTCCTTCATTTTGAAAATGTCATAACCTTCTCTTATTAGCCCACCATGAGCCCTTTTCCTCTGGCACATGTTCTTTTCTTGAGGTCAGAACAGGTCATGCATTTCCCTCAAAAGATATGGCTATCAAAGCTCCAATCATCCAACAGATACGTGTTGTAGCTACGGAGCAGCTCCTAGGTGTCCCTGTCATAATGCACTGGTGAAGGTCACCAGCACCATGACTTGCCTTGTACCAAGGTCAGTGTCCCATTAGCAGTCACGCACCCTGGCTTTCTCAGTCCCTGGCAGTGCACCTAATAGCAATAATTAACTACACCCTCAGAAATTCCCTTTACTTTGAATGTTCCGGTTGAGTAGTAGCAATACATTTTTTTCTGTTGATATTTAACAATAAAAAATAGTTTGTCCAAAATAAGCAGTACAGTATTCTTCAACTTCTTGCTAAAGGTCATTTTGACCAATTACATTACAAAAGCAAGGTGAAAAAAGAATGAAGTAACACTTATTGTAAATACTAATTGTGGTTCATCACAAACTGGGTTTCATCTGCCAATGTAATTTTGCTTCCTTACTTATAAGAATGGGTTTATATGTTGAATTGTGCTATTTTTATAAAATATGCAGATGTAAATGGGAATAAATGTGATGATTTATAGGAACACAGAACTATAGAAAGGCTTGGGTTGGAAATCACATGGAACTGGATACAGTTCCAACTCCCCTGACATGGACAGAGATGCCGCTCACTAGATCAAGTTGCTCAGATCACCATCTAACCTGGTATTGAACACTTCCAGAGATGGAGAATCCACAGCTTCTCTGGGCAACATGTTCCAGTGCCTCACCACCCTCTGAGTAAAGAATTTTTCTCTAACATCTGGTCTAAATCTTCTCTTTTAGTAAACACTGTTTCTGTCTTGACCTATGAATATCAGCCCATGTAATAAAGTCAGTCTTGCACTTCATTGTAAGACCCCTTTTGGTACCTCAAGGACACAATAAGGTCTTCCCAGAGCCTTCTCTTCTCTGGGTTGAACAACCCCAGTTCCCACATCCTGTTTTCATAGGAGAGGTGCTTTAACCATCACATCATCTTTGTGGCCTCCTCTGGACCTGCTCCAACAGGTCTTCCTGTGCTGAGGACCCCAGAGATGGTTGCAGCATTCCAGGTGGGGTTTCAGGAGAGCAGTGCAGAGATGTATGTTTTCATTGAGGCAATTAAGTAAGGCTATATCTTATCTCCTTTCTTTCTTCCTTTTAATAATTATAGATTTTGAGTTGCAATCTTCCTGAACTCTATCTCACTAAAAAATATTTCAGCATGAATTCTTTCAAAAACTGCAGTAGTAGAACATAACCCTCCAACAAATGCTGGCTTTATTGAAAATAAATTCTTTACAATGTTCTTGCAATCCATCTGATCTGGCCAGACTTTGTGAAAAAAACTGGGAGAAAAAAGAGATCAAGTAAATTTTATACACAATTAATTGGGTGTTTTAGAGTAGATATACCCTTTCTGTAGGAAAAAAAATTCTAAATCAGCTCTAACAGTAATATCTTCTAAACCTTTCATACTCTAAAGAGTTGATGACTGTTTTCTAAATAATTTTAAAGATAATTTTGCTACCTTTACGTATTTCACTGAATGTATATTCTACCTACTAGGGTCTGTCTGCTTTACTGTTCGGAATATTTTTTTTTTATTTTCCACTTGGGCAATTATATTTCTCTTAAGGAGATGAAAGATAGAGCACTGTAACAGGAGTTGCACAGTAGCAACACTCCTGTTGGTGTTGAACAGCTGCCATAGTCCATACCGAGGGTGTCTGTATTTAAAAGCTGAGTGGAAAGAAGAAGATGAATACAGTAATTTTAATTTCTGCACTTGTGTGCCTCTGTGTGTGGTTAGTGAAAACTTCGGAGAGTTTTTTGCAGTTCCTAGGGAATTTGGTTGGGCTTATGTACATGAAAACTGGAGAAAGTTCACAATGCAAAATGGTATGAAAAGCAGAGAAGAGGGAGGTGCTTTTTAGGAAGGACACTGGTGTGTAGCTGACTGATGGTGAATGTGAACAGCCTGACCAGCCCAGGTGCTCATCTGAAAATTAAAACTGTTTTTGGGATTTTATTTATTACAGAGAAGTTTGTGCTTCTTGTAGATATCTTGTAGGTTTCTGAATAGCACACAAAAGGGAAAAGTGTATATCTTCAATATGCCTTAGGAGAACAACTTGCAGATACAAAGTTTTGTAGGTAATAAATATGTCAGTCACATTTAGCCTGCAAACAGCTCTTGCTCCTATATTGTTATTCTTCACTTTTGCTTACCAGGCTCTGAGTTCTAAATCACTGTGAGAAGCATATTGTTTTTGATTTGGGGATATGTGCATATGCTCCACAGTGAGCATAGCCCCTTTCTCTGGTTATTTCTATAGCATATAGGAACTTGGTTTCAATCTGTAGTCTTTTACAGCATGATGCTCTCATATGACAACTTGGCCAAGTTTGTGTCATTTTATTGTATTGTGTTGCAGAACAAACATTCAGAAATTTTTACTCCAACCTGAGAAAATCACAACATTTACGGTGGCTTTTTGACTGATCCTAACAGTTAATTCATGTCTTTAAGAAAAGACATCTCACTTAGCTGTGAAAGTTGTGAATATGCTTAATGAGAAATTAAAATCGAGAATCTGCTATAATCACTTGATTCCAGAAACTGAGGTTATAAGACAAAAAAATCAAAAACATATACTCCCATTCCCCCACACCATCCCCCAAACAACCAGTTAACAGAAGATAAAGTTGAATCACAGGATGTTATGATTGCTGTGAATGCCAGTCACTGATTTTCATGGTGTTTTGTTTTTCTCTGCCACACACCTCAAAACATTATACTTTAAAGCCATCCTCAGAGCCATAAGGGAACTTAAGGATTGTCTGTTTCTTACATCCTTGTCCCTAAACTGAAGAATGAAAAAGATAATCTGTTTCTGACAAAACATAGGCTTGATGTCTTGTATCGTTTTCAGGTATTATAATATATTAATATTAATGAATTTTTTGGAATAGAAAACATTAACATAAAATAAATCATTTTCCCATATGGGAAGAGAAGAGCTGAAAAACATTTTGAAAGAAAATCAAGAACAAGATAATTCTGGTTTGGTTTGGTTTTTTGTTTTTTTCTATGAAGAAACACTATAATAATTGACCTAATTTTAAGAAAATTTTTATGAAGATCAACCTAATATTCCAGATGTTTAAAGGATGAAGTATTTTTTTCTCTTTTTCATACTGTACAAATAAGTCGATATTCACCTTTCACTCTAAAAGAACTTAATTCAGTAAAGTGATATCTATACAGCAGAGCCTAAGAGCACATCCCGATTCCCAGGTCTCTGCCAGTGCTGGACATCTCCTGTATCCACACTAGGATGCTGCATATGCATATGAGTCACTCCTTTCTGCTGTGGTTTCATCATAAAGAAATAGTTAGCAAAGGATGAGATTGGAACTGATGTGCAGTGGCCAGGTCTACCATACTGATTAAAACAGGATTAGAAACCACATCACAGGGTTCAGGACTGTTGGTATCCATGTTACTGAAACATTTTGTTATCAGATGTGTCTTGGAGAGGCGTTTGGGAAAAAGAAGAAAATAAGAAAAGATAAATCCAACAATTCAGTGGTGTAGATGAGCAAGGATTTATGTCTCAGCTTCACCCCCTCACAGCTTGCTTTTATTTAATAGTGCACATGTACCTCTATGTCTGCTTTGGATGGTCAGTGAACCTGAGATGGGTCACAGCAGGCATCAACAAATACAGCCAAAGCTGAAGATGTGGCCAGTATAGAAGAAGAAATAACATTTGGGTTCAAAGCTCTGAGTGTAAACAAGAGAAACATAATTGGTTTGGAGCTCAGCATGTGCAAAAAAAAACCCATGTGCAAAAAAAACACACGGTGTCTATATTTTGTGTTGTGCTCCCATCTGAAAGTCCTGGCTTAGAGTTAGGGCCTGAATGAGGAGCCACTGGCCTGCACCCTGAATGCTGTGGGTAAGGGCAGTGCAACAGGCATGGGGAAAGAAAAGGAGATCTGAGATGAAAGCTTGGGCTCTTCCAGCATTCTTAGCCTCTCTTATCTTTAGGCACACTTGGGATCTGAGCTGTCAAGAAACCAAAATTGTGATCTCTGAAGAAACCAGGCTAAAGTTGAACCACTTCTGCATCTGCTTAAAATACACTGATTTTTCAAAAGCTCTGCAAAATTCAACTGAAAAAGTTCTCCTGTGTGTGGCTACATGGCTTGTTGAACTCATTTTTTTTAATAGTTTTGATGAGTCTGAATATTGTTTGCAAGCCTGATCTATGAAATCTTTCTGCCTGACCTTGTTCTATGTAATTGGGGGTGTAATAGGCAGATGTTTTGGGAAATTGCAGCTTTGCTCAGCTGGCAGGCAGATTCCAATCAGATTTTGTTCATCATGCCTCTGAGTTTTGCTTAGCTCTCATCCCCCTTTCCTTTGTGCTTGTGACTGCTTAAATATAAAAATGGTAAGGCAAGCTCTCTGGAAAAGGGAATCAAGGCATCTATTCATGGGCAAGTAGTGATGTATGATGCAAAGATGGCACCAGCACACTTCTTGCCATTGCTCCTTTGCCCTGAGCAAAACGAGAACATCTTGTGAGTGTAAGGGAAAGCTGCTTCAAATTATGTGTTAAATTATGCTCTAAATTACATACATTTGTTAGATGCTGCTGGAAGCCTACTCTGCCTCTTTGTCCAAGATGCTATCTTAGCACAGGTCAAGCAGACCTAGAGTCTGTTTCTGTAAAGAGAGCTCATCTCAATGTAATCTCCTGAGGCTAAATAGTTAATGCAAATGCTCTTCTGAGTTTTTAGGGGGTTTTTGAGTGTTTGATTTTTGCTTTTGTCTTTTTCTCTTTTTAGGTTTGTTTTTGGGGTTTTGTTTTTTTTGTGGGGTTGGTTTGTTTGTTTTTAAATAAATATAGCTAATATTTGCTTCTTCTGTGCTTAGAGATCATAGGCTTTTTTTTGCTTGATCCATTAAATTTTATTTTGAGCAACAGAGCAGTACTATGAAATCTGAACTCAGTATAAGTCAATGCAGTTAATTTTATGAGACACTTAAAGGATGTAGTTACATTACATGTAATCCCTAAGCATATATGTCGGTGGAGACTTTCAGTACATCTGTGTAAAACATTTCTGGGTTTAAATTTAGTCATTACTTTCCATAATAAGGTATTTTTAATTTGCAGATGAGGTAAAACCAGAATTTTTAGATCATATGTTATGCAACAGTAATTACTTTCCTAAGAGTGTCTCCCTTAGCAATCAGTGGGATTCCTCAGGCTAGGATGTCTGCTATCAGTTTGAGCCATCACTGCAGTGGGTCCTCGCAGCCTTTCAGCAGCAGCTCTGGACTGGCTAAGGAAGCCAATGGTATATTTGTGCTTGCTCCCTGCAAAACAAGGATTATTTGTGAGAAGTTAAACACTAAAAGGCACAAGAAGACTTAACAAGCTAGTATCATAACAAAGAAGAACTTTTTCTCACACTAGAGTTCTGAAAACAAATATACTATTCTTAAATACCTACAAAGATCACAAGACATTGTTGGAACTAATTTTTTATCCTTTACTTTGCTGAGCTTTCAAATTAAAATGTTTTTGTTTTTTTTCTGAGACACAAATATAATCTCCTTTGTAATTTAAAGTCCTGGTAATATTGTTAGGCCCAATAACAGCTGTGATTTCTTTAGGGAAAGTTTAATCAGTTTGTTGTGACACGGTACAAGGAACTCAATTGTGATTGATCACTATTGCTCAAAAACTGGCTAGAAGTGAGTCTGAGCAAATCATTTAAAGAGTGCCTCAGAGCTGCAGAACCTCATACAATGAGAGGCCTCTTGAAGCTGGCAGAAATATTAGCAGGCTTCAGGAATGGTTTCCAGTGGCTCTGTAAATACTGCCTTCAGCATGGCCAGGGGAACTTCTGTTATCCCTTTACTCTGTGCATTGGTTCTCGAAATTGGATGAAAGGTAAAGCACATCACTTTCTGAAGCCACCTTACTACTAGGACAGTGTCAGAATTTTCAGGAAATTTTAATAATATTCTTTTAATGAAAAATAATTTTCTGTAGTTCTACTGGTCTGTATCAGTAGGTTTTTTTTCCTCTTTTCATAGATTCAGAATACCCAAGAGATATTTATGCACATTGATGGTTAACATTGATGTATCCTGACCATAAAATGTCTTCAGTGATGTTGTATTAAATCAATGTTTCATGGCTGATCTAGAGATTGCTCTTTAAAACAGCATTGAATCCAAGGCATCAAGTCATCAGGGTAAATTAGTCCTAGGTAATTTATTTTAGTGGCTATTTGCCTTTGTAGTGGTTACATAGTAGATCCCACTGTCAGTCACTAGATCTTGTTACACTTCTACATCATACCTTTTCTGACTGAAATCTTCTTTGATGTAACTAACAAGCCATAGGACAAAAGGAAGCAGCCTCAAGTAGTGCCAAGGAAAAGATTCTTCATTGAAAGGGTTATCAAGCATTGGAGCTGGCTCCTCAGGGAAGTGGTTGAGCCACCATGCCTGCAGCTATTTAAGAGACATGTATGTAGCACTTGGAGGCACGGTGTAGTAGTAGGTTTGGCAGTGCTGGGTTAACAGTTGGACTTGATGGTCCTAAAGGTTGTTTTACAACCTACATGATTCTATGACTCATGTTACTCATACAAAAAGATCCCTGAAGAAATTTTCTCTGGTTGCTAGCAGATACTAATCTCCATGCCATCATACTTTAACCAGTATTTTTACCAGTGCTGTAAAATGGTTTACGTCGGGCTCCTTCTTTTGAGACGATCCAAAATCATTATACTGTAAAATATCCTGATATGGACAGAATCATAACATCAACATTTGCCCTATGCCTTTCAGAATCTACTTGTGTCTCAATAGATGTCTGCACTTACTACAGTAATGTCCCAGTTCTGCTGACAGTAATCAAATCTGCTTTTTTTTGCCTTTTTTAGGTAATTTAACCAAATCAAACTCCTTTAATAACTGATTAAAAAAATGTTTTTCTGACCCAATAAATTTTTGTCTGAGCCCTAATTTCCATTTTCAACTTATTTTTCTTTTTTTCCTTTGTAATCTGGACATTAGAATCACACATAATATTCTAGTAGTAGCTTTACCAGTGCTGTACATCAGCTTTTTATTTCTACTCAATATTTTTTTATTTATGCATACAAGGATCACGGCTGCTTATCCAAATGTCATATTAAAGTAAGAGCTCATCACCATGAGCTACTTAGTTTCCCCAAATACCTGTTTCCTAAGGAATTTATTTCTAAAATACTGTCCTTTATGCTATATATTTTTTGTCTTGAAATGGTAAAATGGAAAAACAGGAAGAGATAAGGGATAAGAAAAAAAACTCTGAAAAGAAGAAATATTGAAAAATTTTAAATACCATTTAAAAAATAAAGAGGGGTGGGAAGTACTTTCAAATGTAAGAGAAAAAGCTACTTTCTCGGTCACCTTTCTAAATGTCAGAGGCAAGAAACTATATACCAGCAATTCTTTCCCAAATGATTCAAATGTTTGTAAAGCTCAAAGACTTTAGGAGTTGGATGCCCACAATATTTTATTCCATTTCCTGTGAAACAAATATTTAGCTCCCTCTACCAATTAATCTTCTCCTAGGCTGTTAATTTTACATAATGCAGTTTGGGTTTTACATATTTAAACCACATAATTTTGTATATATTATAAAAATTTGCACATCTCCTCAAACATTATGACTCTTCTGTAATGGAATGCTCTCACTATATTTCAGCAGGCCTAGGTAGAAAAGAGCAGCTTTCTAATTCCCCACTGGAAGCACTTATTCAAGAAGGTAACAAGGAACAAGCAAAAGTTATAAGACAGGAGAACTGCTGACAGCAGAGGACCTGAAAACAGGAGGAGAATGAAAGAAGATTCTGGTAACTTATCACCACTTTTGTTGATTTGCATCTAGCTTTGAAATGACAGATCATAATAATGTAAAAAAACCCAACAGGCATCAATGGGAGCTTGCCAGGAACATGCTCAAGATGGTATTTCTAGAGTAACAATATTGCAACTAAATTGGGATGTAATGGTAAAAAATGCTCCAGACAACCCTGCAGAGACACAAGGGAAAAGAGAGAGAAGAGGGAAAGAAAAAGATAACAGCCACATTTTTCAGAATAGTTAAATTTAGATGAGGTGAAAAGTACAGCAGAGTTATATTGGTCTAGGAGAAGGACTGGAAGATATTAATATTGAAGACATTTATTTTTCATTAGACAAATCCAATCCTTTTATTTCTCCTGTTAAAATTGGACTCTATTCACAGATTACTTTGGTATCTTTCTGTCCATTTATTTCCTTGATATTCAACATTACATTTTTTGGAAGCTATTGAGATTAATTTTTGTGTTTTCTGACTGAATTAAGTAATAGTTTTGGTGTGGTTTTGTTTAATGAAAAAATGTAGAATTTTCCCTTTTACAGTTTGACTGGCAAATCTCTTTTGAGAATGCTTATTTGTAAATATCCTACTGGTCCTACATTTGATATAACCTCTTCCAGGCTTTGAAGTGGTAACTAAGACAGGGAGAAAGAGCAGGGATGAGAACATAGGTGAGTTTATAAACAATGCACATATGTTTGGTAGTTAACAAAAATATTAATAACAGGAGTGCACATTAAAGTCTATGTCACAATTCAAATGAGTAACTACAAAAGTGTTTTCTATTATGAACAAGACCCAAAATTCCACTGAAGCAGTTTTTGGGTTTTTTTTTGTGACTGCATAGATATAATGAGGCATCTTATATTCTCAGTTTGTTAAAAATAAAGACAATCATTTTCTTTTGCAGATGTGATATGATTCACATAGTTTCAACACACTTTGGGTCTTCATATGAAAGGAGATAAGTAAATTGTATTCACTGGTGTCATCACTATTAAATTACTTGAACTGAGATTGCCAGCTTTTCAATAATTTCATTCTTAAGATATGCATTTCCTATTGAAAACAAAATAGATGAGCAAGTGGCTAGCATGGAAGAGGCATATGACAGAATATGTCGTAATAAAAGCTTGCAAAGAACCAGAGAAAATGGATTATAAATAAATAAATTTCTTTACTCCTTCTGGGAGTGTTTTGAACTGTGGGAACCAAAAGGTCTCAAGGAACAGATTTTTTTAAAAAAAAGAAAAAAGAAAAGCTATTGGTAGAAGAATGGGAAGATTAGACAGTAATGACCTTCAAAGAGATAGAGAGAGAGAGAGTGAGAGGGAAAGAGGGAAAAAGGAAAATTTGTCCTAAGGGAATTTGTGTGTTAGACAATGAAAAAAAGTATTGACGCTAGCAAGTAGAACTCTGAAGCTAAGTCTGGCAAAGGGGAAGCAGAAAAGATAAGCTCTTGGCAAAGAAGAGAAAAGGAAACTGACCCTGTTTTCTGAGAACAGGCTGGCAGAGAAAGACAAATCCATTATATATATCCATGGGCAATGCTGCATGCCTGAAGGGACAGATATGGGTTTGAAAGGATGAAAGACCTGGATAGTTGTAAATAGAGGATATGAGGACTAGAGTAAGGTATGGAGGTTAAAGAAATGGATACAGAGTAGAAAAGTTTGTCAGTAGGAAGTTGTTTGAGGTGGTGCTGAGAGAGATTATAACTCTTTGGGAAAGAAAATTGAACTGCTATAAGGAGCAGGATACAAAGTCTGCTAAGAAGAAACCAAAGAAAACATAAGAGAAGAATAAAGGCTGACAAATGGGAGAGAAAAGACCAGAAAATCAGAAAAAGAAATGTAAGCTAGGTGAAAGACTGGAAAGCTGAAGAATTCTCAAATCTTGTTATCTGGAGTTAGGCAACAAAATAGTTGTATGGTTCAAACATAGAAAGAAACTCAAAGAAACTAAAGAAGATGCACAACACAGGATTCTTAACAGTTTAGTTAAAAAAAGGCATGCCAGTCTAATGGAGGGAGGGAATCTTCAGAATATGTTCATTGCTGAAAAAAGGCAAAAATAGGAAATATAGTGAAGCATTCAATGCATTTTCACCAATTTTTTTTCATAATCTACCATAGACATTGCAAAATGGTTCCCAGAAGACATTCTCATATGCTTTTGATCTCACCCAACTCTGTTTATGCAATATCTATTTGATGCAAGTAACTCTTTATTATCCAAAGGTAACTTTCTAGTTACCTTTCTGTTAATATTACTTTAATATATGAGCCAGAGTACATTATTTATACCTTCTCTGAACACTGGAAAAAAAAAATGTCTTATGCATTCTGTGACTTGAAAGATGTCCAAAATTAGCTGGACTGAGGTATGAAAGTACCAGAATGATTTATCATTTTCAAAGTGAAATTGAGGCTTTGTGATGTCATTCTTGTGCCAAGCATTGCAGTATTTTCCCATTGCAAAATGAAATGCATCTTTGCAATTGGGATGAAGTGATTTCTAAGGAGCTTAGTTCTTAAGTGCTGCATTTTCAGACTCGAGGAGATATTGGGAATTTTGAAGTGGCTTAAGCAAACATTTCTTAAAGAAATCTGTGTAATGAAAATTGCTGCCTTTCTGCTAATATGTAATCATTCAGCCACTTCCATCCATGACAGGAGGGCTGCAGTACATGGGAAATACACTCCTAACCATCAGTACCCACTGGAGATCCATGGTGTACGAGAGTAGATGTTTGAGGCTACACGCTTAAAATAGTACCCAGAGACCCTCATCTGGAAAAATGAACTGAGGATCCTTTAAACAGCCAATGATGTCTGGAGAGCTGAAGACTTGACCAAATCTGAGTGTCTATGTTCAGGTAGGCTGAGGAGCTCAGCAGTCTGCATTAGCAGCAATCACTAGATCTCCTCTGTTTGTAGTAGAAGTTTAAATGCTATGGTTGCTAGGCAGACAGCTATATTGAGACACCCAGAGAATCTAAAATCTGCAGAAGAATCTGGAGAGTGCCTGACCACATCATGGTACACCTTTTGGGATATTCCAGTGTGTCCTAGCTATGCTTCAGTTGCTGATTTAGAAAGTGGCCTATGAGCATCTCTCATAGGCCCTGTTTTTAATTTCTGTTCATTTTATGGTAAACTTATTTTAATGTCTTCGCTTAGATCAGTAATGCACTTTTGGAATGTACCTCCTGGTTATTTTCATCTACTATATTTGGGTTTGTATTATGAAGCTGTCCTAGATTAAATAAAACCTGTTTTCTTTTGCATTAAATTTAACTGGAATATAACTGCAGTAAATGTATTTGAAGCTTTGTAGCCACAAATGTGAATTTTGTCACCAGACAAGATTATAGAACTCTGAAATGTGTGCTCACCACCCACTGTTTCACCCTACAGATTTACCTCTGTAAATTAGGACTGTACCTTGTGTTGCATCAAAAGAAGCATCACTAGCAGGTCAAGGGAGATGATTTTTCCCCTCTTCTCCATCCTCATGAAACCCCACCTGAGTACTGCCTCCAGCTCTGGAGCCCCAGCACAAGAAAGACACAAATCTGTTGGAATGGGTCCGGAGGAGACCTCAAAAGTGCTGAAACATTGGTACAGGAATGTAGACATGGTTTCAAGCATTTCTGCTTCTCTCAGTAGGATCAGCTAGAGGCTTATGATGGGAAGATTTATTATAAGAAACCTAAAGTGGCATTCAGGTCTCCTTCTGTGTGAAAGAATTTAACCTTCCCGTGACATCTTCCCGTTTTACACTATTTTTTGAGTCTATGTATGTTGGTCAGACAACTCTGAGCATGGTAGTATCTCTGCATACAACTGTGAAAAATTTTATTGAATGCAACTAATCTGTATAATGGTTTATGAACAGGATTAGGCATTAACTGTTCCTGTCTCTTTGACTTTTTCTCTCCTTCCTTTGTTTCCTCTGTTTCCTCTGTAGTAATTTTCAATTATTTAATTATCAGTTCCTTCTCTTCAGCTCATCACACTGCGTTGTGGTGGAGATACCCAAGTGACAGTGTACATTTCTCTGTATTTCCTTCTACTGCTTGTTATTCCTCTATCTCTCTCTAAATCATACATTTCTACTGCAGAAACAAAGACTACAGAGTAATTTTCAGCATAAAGAGGCTTTCAGTAAAGACACATGTTTACCATTTTCTTAGCAAAAATTGATTGCATTACTAAAATTAAAACTTAAAGTGCAATTTTCACCAACTTATAAAGCACACATTGTCTTTGTTGGAGATAATTTCTGTTGCTGCTACTTCCCACCAGTATCTTTATTTATCTTGAAAAACTGAGCAGTGGGAATCTACTACTAGAGAAAAGCAAAATAAGTTTTCATATTGTAGGTTTTCTTTTCTGTAAGCTTCCTATTTTTCAAGAAATAATGTTCTGGTAGCCTTGCTGAGAACTGTAGTAGCAATTAAAAGCCAAACATATGCTAGTGCTTGTGTGATACACATCACTTATGCTACCTGAGTGTTTTTGCACTTCGTAGACTCACTGTGTCTTCAGGCATTTAGTTCCTGATTCAGCAAAATTATTATTCATACTAAGTATGTAGCATAAAATTAAGTGTATTGACTTTACTAAGACTACTGAATAATAAAGGAAATATGTGTTGGTCAAGACTCTTGATTCAACAGGCTGAACATGTGTGTTGCCATATATTTGTATGACCTTGAACAATTTAAACTTAAATTGCTTGTAAAGCAAATGTGAATATTTAAATGCCTTCACATTTCTTTAAGGAACAGAAATTGCTTCACTACTGCTCAAAGCACTGTTGTAGTCTTCTCTCTTTTTTTTTTCCCCTCCATTAATCTTTACTACAAAATTACTTGTGTTGTCAGGTGGGCACCTAAGTTGCAGGCTCTATTTGGCTTGAATTTTTCCTACTTCACGTCTCCCTGGACAGCACTTTCATTACAAGATTATGGAAAAGATTGGGATTCTTAAACCTGCACCGGAAAAGTAAGATTCATAATGCTAATTGCCAGATCTTATTCAGAAATGCAGCTGATTTATGGCTAAGTCCTCATCAGGAATGATGATTTTAGAAATGCAGCCAAGTCTCATATCACAGGCTTTGTGGTTCCACTCAAAAATTGTGAGCAATAATAATTTCCAACCCTAAAACAGCACTGTGAGGACAACTATATTAAAATGGGTTTTTCATAGATCCCATCATAGCTGAGGGGTATAAATATCTTAAAAAAGATGTGTATTTGGGTACTAATATAAATGTAAACTTTAATGCCAATGTAAAGTGACTATAAATGTATCAGATCCAAAGATAGTGTCTTACCTCCAGTTTATGTTTAGAGTGGCCAGAACTGGAGAAGATATAATGAAATCAAGGTATGAGATCTGTAGAGCCATGATACAGTACTTTTATGCCACTGATTTATGTTATCCACAGACTTCATGTCACTGTGAAGCTGAGCATCTTATTGGTTAAGATAGGTTTGCTGTATTTTGGGCTCTGTGTCTAAGGTGGGGTAAAAGCTGCTCAAAGAAGAATAATAAATAGATTTGTAAACTGCAATACTATAGATTCAGTGAAATACACTGGGCCCCCTGGACCTTGGTTCTGTCCTTTTGACTGTTTCCCCATCTGCAAAACAAAGGGAGTATCTCCTCCATTACTGTGTAAAGCACTTTACAGAGAAACAAAGCAAAATTTTGTAAAATGTTGACATTATCAATTAGCCAGTCTCCCTTACCCTTAGCCACATGATGGTCATAGATCATGAAAACTTTTCAACAAGCAGCTCTGTAGTCAGAATTGTGCTTTGCTTATTAACATGCATGCCTCTGCCAAACTTCTCTCATTTGCATGATATAAACCGTTTTTCACAGCTTATTTCCCCTTATTCAAACAAACAATGACCTTTGTAACAATGAAATGTATTAGCAGGAGAAAAGTTATTTTATGACAGAAAAGACCAATTTTTTTGCAAGTGTGTGACCAATGTTTTTTCTCCCTTAATTCCTCATGCATAGGTTATGCTGTTTTCATTCTCAGCAATAGTTTTCTGCTCTTTCAAAAGATGACAAAATTAGGTCTTTGTATGCATATTTCAGACTTTTTGGGATGTATAGTCACATATGAAGCGCTGGATTTTATGTAGATGGGCTTAGCAACATTTCCATACTGATGTGAACTTCGAGAAAGAAGTGCATTTGTTTGTGTCTGTCTCAAACCATTTGTGTTGAGAATAACAGTTCACAATTAATTTCCAGGAGGAGCCTTGCTCCTTTTGTAGCCAGATAAACAAGTTCAAAGTGAGTGTTAAAAAAAATCCTTCCTTGCTTTCATAAACATGGTAAGGAATCAGAAATTCAGGGCCAAGCCTATTAAAAATATCTTTCTTGAATTTTATCTTTATATTTTTTATAGAGGTGATAAGATTTGATGTTTGACTGATTAAATTGGTGGATATCCCGCAATTCTGTAATTCCGTTCCAGTAAAAAACTTTGCTTTTTTTTTTTTGTTTGTTTGGTTTTTTTGTTTGTTTGGTTTTTTTTTTGTTCCAATAGAAATGAACTTAAGTTTTATATTACAAGAAACAAACATTTTCCCAGTAAAGAAATAAAGAAATAGCTGAACACTTATCTCTTTGTAAAATAACTTACTATTGGTATTTTCTGTAAATACAGCTTCTGTTTTTTAAATTCATTCCCAAGGAGGAATCCCATGCCTGGAAAAAAAACAATCCCAACCTAACTAACTAAATTTAAGTAAGGCACTTTAGTGGGAGGAGCTGAAAAGTTTGCAGCTTTCCAGGAAGCTCAAAGCTAAATTTTCCCTTCTTACGTTAATATTTTTATTATAGCAAGTGCATTTAAATATACACATTAATTTGATTATATGACTGGTTTTTTGACTATGAGAATGTGGGACTGACATTAGGGATTGATGCCATCATGCAGTTGTGCATTTTGTAGACCCACAATCACAAATCATCTGTCACTGATGACCTGAATTTTTTTCTAAAAGATGTTGCGAATAAGGTGAAAACCATTTGTCATAAGCTGTGAATTTTGATCTAGCTAAGCTTTCCTGAAAGTGCAGAAGTGAGTTATTTGAAATATGCCTATGGATAATTTGTTAGGCAGCAATTTCAATGCATTCATAGCTTTAATATAAATTTAAAATTAGTTTTGGTAGACATATTGAGGTCTTAAGAAAATTAATGCATTTTTTGGAGATAATTCTGCTTTCCTAAACAGATCATCATTTGTTGGGAAGTAAAGAAGAAATTGGTATTGCACTTTTCTCCTTGCTTGTCTCAAGTACCGTATATTCTAAAAAGTTATAGCAATGTAGCATGCAAGCACATGATGGGATGTTGTGACTAGAACATATACTTCCTCGCTCATATGGAGGAAAACATAAAAGAAAGCTGAAGAAAATGCTTCCAAGCATCTCACTAATTCTTCTTTTGAAATTTTGCTATTGGCAGCATTTTAATTTTCCCAAAGTAAGCATCTGTGAAAATCAGCATAAATGGATGCTCACTAAATGGTCAAATAAAGTTAAGCAGCTCTAAATTATTGAGTAGTGTAATAATGTATCACCATCTAAATCTAAATGTCTTTTAATTGGAGATTGACGCTGTTTTAAGCTGGGATTTGGACAATTTGACTACCAGAGTCCTATTCTAACTTGAATTAATCTACTAAAAGTAAAAGAAGACCTAAAATATAGCCTCAAGACCTTGAAAAGATTGGTTTTTCTTTTTGCCTTTTTTTTCCAATGTGCAACTAGCAGTTTTTTAGCTATGGAACCTAAATGAGGCTTTACAAGTGGTAAGACAGTTGTTCCTTTAACAGAAGCAACAGGCACAATACTTTCTTCAATTCTACATCCTTTTAAGAAAATAAGTCTACTTTAATCTGGCTTCTGTTTTCACTAGTGACAGGTGTGTTTTTAACATGAGTAGCTGCCACTACTGCTCCACATGTGTGAAATCCTGTAAGAAATAAAATCCAACATATTTTGCAAGTTGGACATAATAATTGTCATTCTAGATTTTCCACAATATCTAGGATTATTTTACTGAGTCAAGCCATATGTGTTCCAGCCTGGTATTTGCAGGCAGATCTCTTGCAAACTGTGGAAGATTAACATATTTTCTAATTGGAGTGAATTAACTGATAGAGCCAACATAAAAGTTCCCTAAAAGGGGTTACACCTATTTAGCTGAATCTGTTTCAATATTACTTCAAGCTGTGGGATTTGACTGGCATAAATTTTTAAAATTAAACTATGGTATATGTTCCATTATAGACATTCTTAAAGACATTTTGTGAATATATTAAACTGATATGTAATCAGCTTAGGCTACACTGAAAAAAACCTGGTTTCAGTGAAAAATTTTCACTCCCTGTAATTTATATTACTGTAATTCAATATATAAATAATGACAAAAAAAAAGTGGGGAAATGTTATGTACTTCATGGATAATAAAAGACTAGAAATGTAACTGAAAACTTCCTGGCAATTACCTCGAATAGAGAAAGTCTATGCACAACCTATGCTAAAATATGATGTAAAAAAAGGCAGCTATATTTTTGTCTGTGTTTGTAAACTATAATAGTCATAGTAAATAGTAAAGTAATCTGAGCCCTCACAATCAAATGAGAAGACTATGTGTTCACTGTAAATGAACAGTATACACATATAGGCTTTTGTACTTAACTTTAGAAATGAATTATTAGATTCTGTAGTGGTTTGACCCTGGCAGGATGCCAGGTGTCCACTAAAGCTACTTTATCACTCACCTTCACAACTGGACAGGGAAGAGAAAATATTGCAAAAGGCTTACGAGTTGAAAGAAGGGCAGGGAGAGATCACTCAGCAATTGCCATCATGGGCAAACCAGACTTGACTTAGGGAAATTAATTAAATTTATTACCAATCAAAATCAAGAGTAGGATAATAAGGAGAAGAACAATCTTAAAAAACACCTTTCCCCTACCCCTTCCTCCTTCCCGGGTTTAACTTTATTGTCAATTCTCTACCTCCTCCCTCCCAGCTGCACAGGGAATGGAGGTTACAGTCTGTTCATCACATACAGTTTCTGCCATTGCTTCCTCCTCAGGGAGAAGTGTCCTTCCCCTGCTCCAGCATGGGTTCCCTCCTATGGGGGACCATCCTCCTTGAACTTCTCCAACATAAGTCCTTCCCATGGGCTACAGTTCATCATGAACTGCTCCAGCATGGGTCCTTTTCTGTGGAGTGCAGCCCTTCAGGAACAAGCTACTTCCATGTGGACTCGTTTCATTTTCTTGAATGTGTTAACTCTGAGGCATTGCTACCATCACTGATTGGCTTGGCCTTGGCCAGTGGTGAGTCTGTCTTGAAGTCAGCTGCCATGGGCTCTGTTGGACATCGGGGAATCTTCTGGCAGCTTCTCAGAGAACCCACCCCTGTAGCCCCCTCACTACCAAAACCTGGCCACACAAACACAATGAAGATTCAGAGAATTCAGATTCAAGGCATAGCTTCAAAAATAAGAGTAATGACTACAGAGTTCTAAAAACCTATTCCCATACTTCTCCTCATTTGTTTAATAAATCAAATGTGGTTCTGAAGAATGTGAAATGCTGTGGCACTGCTTGGGTTGAGGAACACAAACCCAAGATCAAATGTCCATCCTGTGCAAGAAGTGAAAGCTAAATGCAGCTTGCAGGTGTAGTACAGACCCTAATACAGGCTCTGTGGATATTTTACGCTTGAAGGGTCTTATTTTAGTCCTTAATGAACTTAAGAGCAACTTTCCAGCCAAGTGACACTTTGAGACCAGCGTAATAGTGAGCTTTACTAGGAAGAAGTTTGTATCAATAAAAGCATTCAGCACTGAAGTCGTCCAGCAAGGTGACTAATTGCATAAAGAATAATCAGATGGAATAGTGCCCCAGAAAAACCTTAACATTCCAGATAAATAATATTGTATAAATGCAGCCTCAATTTTAATTTCCTCAAAAGCTACTCTCCCCTTTACTACTCAGTGTCTTTGAGGAAGACACAATTGTTTTTCTGTTTTCTGACATGATCCACAGCTGAATCAAAGGCACAGCTTTTAAACTTTTTATTTAGTCCTCTATGCTAACTCCAGATTCACAGTAATGAGTTTTAAATTTTTTTCTGATTACCAGTTTCCTGTTTATCCAGTGGTGATCAGTTTCCTCAGGACCATTTACAGGATTACTTTTGTTGCTTTAATCTCTGTGAATTTTCACATTCACTTTAAAAGTGCACATGTTTATTAAATCATGAGGAGAAGATAGGGCCTTTGGGGGTTTTTGAAAAAGTTGATGAAAGTAGTAAAATGTTCCAGTGATTTCTCTTGATTTTCACTAATATTTCTGCTGCATTTTAGTATAAAGCGATCATCCCATTTCACAGGACCAATCCGCATTTTGAATGAGCCTAAATATTTGATACTTTTGATCAGACTTTAACACATATCCTTCTTATCTGAAAATTCTGTTAAAAACATTACTGGGATTATAAGCAGAGCTTTAATTTGTACAGCCCATGGCTGTCTGTGTCATAAATATGCACATCTCTTCCTCAGCAAGACTTTTCTAAGCACATTTCATGGCCCTTTTCATATGCGCTGGATTTGATTTGTTTTAGGGCATAATATAAATTCTTGCTGTGATACAGGATAAAAAAACTCCTTAAAAATGGCTTAGTTACAAGGCTGCACTCATCTGATAGAGCCCTAAGTTTTATTAACAATCCAAATAACTTGTTATCGTTGTTTTTGCACTCATTTGGTTCTGAGTATTGTATCTACCTTTCTTGAAATATCTTTGAGTCTATACGTTTGCCCTCAGTTAGTGGTGTGAATTCCTTCAGCACATAATGATAGTGTTTCACATTCCGAGCCATGAGCCCGTGCTACCTGCCACAGAATACAAATGTGCACAAGGTGGTAGTTTCATTATCTTGGGGTCAGTAGAATTTCAAGAGCTCTGAAATTACCTCTATCAGTGATGCAAGTGTCAACTTAGTTTTAATAAATCTTTGGAAACAGCCATGAGTTACTTCTAGGACATCTTCCTGTTTCCGGAAATACATCATTCAGCTGCCAAACCTGCTATCAGTTTGTAGCAAATAGAATTTCATCCATTAAATGCAAAGTCTCACTTCAGCTTCTGCATGCCATCACTCTCTGATAGCTAAAAGTGTGATTAACCTGAAGTTTAGCTGATATCAAGCCACAAGTACGCTATTCCATTTTACCTGGAACAAGGTCTTGAAATATTGTATTTTCTGCAGCATATGCACAAGGAATGTCATATTTACCATACTTCTGATTAATCCGTATTCTGATTATTCTGATTATTGTATGAGCTCTCAATGCCATCATGTTGTGTAGGGAGAAGTTGACAGTTTCTTAGTTTCCATTTATTCATTCTTTTGGCTGTTTAAAACTGAACAAAAGCATCAAATCAAATAATAAAAAAAGAAAATCCAGACTCCCATTAAGAGGAGAATCAAAATATAGCAGAACATCTTGTTTGCTGATAATAAACTAATATTGTGTTATGTATTCAGGCAAAAATCTAGCTGAAGTTAATGGGACAGCTGTATTTTACTCAATGCTGTCTTAAAATAACAAATTCTTTTTATTCCTGGTAGCTACACTAATTATTCCTGACAACAGCTCAAGTGGAAAAAAAAGAAATATTAGTGTACTGCTTTTGAAAATGTGAAGCTGGTATATGTGGATATTAGGTGGTTTCCTAAAGTGGTAGAGACAATATAAGTGAAATGAAATGAAATAAAATAAAATAAAATAAAATAAAATAAAATAAAATAAAATAAAATAAATTTCAGGATGCAGAACAAAAAAATAAAAAATACAGAACTTAACCCTGATTGTTACATGGCAACCACCAGAGTATTTTACAATCCTGATATATCAATTTGATGGAAGTCCAGAGATATTTCTATTAACTTTAATTAATCTTTTAAATGTGAAGGTTTTTTTGGTGGTTTTTCTTTAAAGACAGTCTTTCAGTCTTTTGGCTTGTTTATAAGTTCCTGAACAGTGAGTGTAAGCCTAAAGTAGTACAATCATTTAAATATATCAGGTCTATATATAAACAAAATGAATTTCTAATTTTCCTTATTGTAACTTAGGTACTGTTCATGTTCACTTTTCTGTTTGGCAAAGGTTTCAGTGGCTAGTGTCTTATTGTGTGTTTTACATATTTCCCAAACATTTTTCTATCTTCTGTTGAATAATTAATGGCCAAGGATATGGGGATCTCTGGAAGTCATGTAGTCCCACTTCCCTCTAAGTGGGAGTATTACTAGCAACAGAATACAGCAACTGTGTTTTTATTCAGTCAAATCTTGAAAAACCCTCAGGATGGATATTCAACAGTCTCCTCAGATATTATCTCACAAGATTTCATGTGAAACTGAGGCAATACATTTCTTATTGAAAATCAAAATTTTCACAACATACACCATTTTCAGTGATTTGTTGCAAAGTATTTTGCAACTACAGAGACAGAAAAAATCAAAATTTGTGAAATTTGTCTATTTTTTTGGTGGAACATTGTTTAAAATTAGTGAACCTCCTTTAACCTTGATTCATGACATTAAATATAATTAGCAACTATCCTGGTTTGAAACAGCAACTACCAGAGATATATATAACCATTAATGTTAACATTAATATTGTTTCTCATTTTATTTACTGTGTACTTGCTAGTTACTATTTTTAAGCTTTTTTGTTTATGCTAGCTCTGAATTTAAATTAGCATAAATATTATATGTGAGAATTGTTTTTTTCAGGGCAAAATCTCAGTTTGGAATGAACAGCAGGGTACTTAAGTTGTCAGATATTCCATGTTACCTTGTAAAGCTCCGCATATCTTTGTTTTACCTTCATCCTTATCCTGCCATTTTTAGAGATTGTGCAGTGGTGTGTGTCAGGTTTATTTTCCTTCCCTTTTTTCTTTCAGATGACTGCAATGTGTTAAACACCTCTAAACAATAATTACTATCCTTTTAAAAAGAGCCAGCTTCCAGCTTCATGAATTAGGTTAAACTTTCTGCATTATTTCAGTGTTTTCTTATATCAAAGTGCCCTTTTCTTCACAACAAAAAGCATTAATAAACTTTTTACTGTATTTCTCTAGCATAATTTAATTACTTAGCTGCAATACCACTATTTTTATTGCTACTAGACTGTCTAATGTCACAAAGGGCAGACTGCATGTGGTCTATGAAAAATTTTAAGCAGCTTGCAAAACGACTTCTCAGTTGTGGTCCCTTTTGGCCAGAACCAGTTGATTGTTAATGTTGTGGTAATTACAGGACCCTTTTCAGCTCAGCTGCAATGCACAGCTGTTCAGGTCCAAAAGCTGCAGGAGCTGCCAATCACCCTGAGCTTGAGACTGTCCCTTGTCAGGGGATTTGTCAGATGGTGAAAGACCCCACTTCACACACCACAACATACCCTTCCACCCTTCCAGTTAAACTTACAAAGTGGCCAAAGGCTCTTTAAATTACTATTTCAGCAGAGCAGACCTTCTGGAGTCATAGCTGAATTAAATTTAAACTCTAGGGACACCAAAGTGAATGTACTCACAGTAATAAGGGTATGGAGAATTATAAATATGAGATACTCAAAATATAAACAGCTATGCTGTGAGAAAAAAAAAGCAAAACAAAAAAAACCCAAAAAGAATTACTGAAGCTGAAGTACATAAACTACTCAAATTATGTGAAGTTAGTTGTGTTTGTAGATATTTTGTTATATTAGATATTAGGTTTTGGTAGCGCATTGTAAAATTGAAACAATTCCATGTGTTTGAAGTTAATAGTTTGGAATTCTAGTTTAGTGGGTGTTTTTTTAATTACTTTTTAAAGAAAACTTACATGTTTTCTGAAGACATTATAAAGTAATTATAAATAGCACCTGGTGAAAGGTAAAGATACTGCCAAATTTTGAAATCTTCTCCCCTATTTGTTTTAACTGGGTTAAAACAGAGTTATATACAGTGTAATAAATTACCTGTGCTTTTAAATAGAGCTTGAATGTGTATGAGTCCCTGACATGAACTACTATAACATATACAGATTTATATTTTTGACCTTTACTTTAAATTACTGACTATCAAGAACAGCAGTAGCGAAATATTAGTATCTTTCTATTTCATTAACTGGAAAATACAGGAGATCTGTGCTGAGAGTAAAATAATGTATCTATATATTCTAAAAATGGCAAAAAGAAAGACTAGGAGGACTTATGTATGAATGTCAATATCATAGTTGAAAGACTGGTTGTTCAAATCCTGCTAAGGTTATACTCATTAAAATTTGGGTGTGTTCATCAAAGCAGTTACAAATTAATCCTTTCTACTTTTGTAGAGAAATGAAATATCAGATTAAAACATTTCATATGGAAAGAAGCCAAGCAAGAATATAATCTCTGAGACCATTTAGAAAGGTAATATCTGTACAATGTCCAAAAGAATGGACTGCTGGTTTAAGCCACATAGCCTGCTCAATGTCTCAGTCCAACTTCCTTCACGAATTCCCCAAGATGTGGAAGAAGCTGATTGCTCTGGACTCCAAATGGAACTGAAGGCAGCATTACCCCTGCTACACGACCTAGACTGATCATATATAATCTGCCACATGGCAGATTGTGCATCACTATGTTGCGAGCTACTGTAAGAATTATACAGTATAATTTTACCAGACTGCAACACGTCTGTATCTTTACCTTTGTGGTAGGATGACCATGGCTAGCTACCAGGTGCCCACCTGTGCTATCACTCCTCTCCTAAGCAGGATAGGGCAAAAAGAAAATATCATGAAAGGCTCATAGGTCAAGATAAAGGCAGGGAGAGATTACTCACCAATTACTGTTAAGGCGAAACATTCCACTTGGGGAAATTATTTTAATTTCTTGACAATCTAAATTAGATTAGTACAATGAGAAATAAAGCTAGATCTTAGAGCATTTTCCCTCACCCTTCACCTCTCTATGCTGCCTCAACTTTACTCCCAATTTCTCCCTCTCCTTTCCACCAGCAGGGTCAGGGCACAGGAGTTATTCACATATCACTGCCTCTTTCCTCCTCACACTCTTCCCCTGCTGCAGTGTGGGGTCCCTCCAACAGAACACTCCCTAAACTTCTCCAATCTGGGTCCTTCCCCCTGACTTCAGTTCTTCATGAACTGCTCTGGAGTGGGTCCCTTCCATGGGGTGCAGTCCTTTAGGAACTCCAGCATGGGTCCCCCCTGGGGTCACAAGTCCTTCCAGTGAGCCAGCTCCAGTATGGGCTTCTCTCTCCATGGACCTGCACGTCCTGCCAAGGGCCAGCACTAGTGTGGGCTTCCCACATGGTCACATCTTCCTTCAGGGCACGTCCACCTTCTCCTGTGAGGTGTTTCTGATGGACTGTGAGATGGATACCTGTTCTATTGTGGACCTCCACTGGCTGCAGGTGACAGCCTGCCTCACCATGGGCTGCAGGGGAATCTGCTCCAGTGCCTGGAGCATCTCCTCCTCCTCTTTCTTCATGGACCTGAGCATCTGCAGAATTTTTACATATATTTTAAATCCTCTCTCCTGCTGATGTTGCACTGCATGTTTTTCCCCTTAAATTTGTTATCCCAGAGGTGCTACCACCATTACTGATGGCCTCAGCTTTTACAACTGGGGAGGAACAACCACGATGAATGAATATATTTTGTGGGATGCCTGGTTGGAAAATAACTCTGCAAGAAAGGTCCTGGCAGTGCTGGTGAACATGGACCAGCAAACTGAACATGAGCCAGCAGTGTGCCTGTGATACAAAGAAGGCAAATGATAAACTAAGCTGCCTTATGGGGTGTAGCCAGCAGGTGAAGGGAAATGATCCTTTCCCTTTTCTCAGCTCTAGTGAGACCATACTGGGAGTTCTGTGTCTGGTTCTGGGCTCTCCAGTACAAGACAGACATGAGCATACTAAACACAGTCCAGCAAAGGGCCGTGGAAAAGATGGAGAGGCTGGAGTATGTCTTGTAGGTCAGAAGGTTGAGAGACTGTCCAGCCTAGAGCAGAGAAGGCTTAGAGGCAGTTTATCAGTGCATATAAATGCCTGAAGGGAAGGTCTAAAGAAGACAGAACTCAGGTCTTTTCAAATGTATCTGGTCACAGGATCAGAGTCGATGGGCACAAACTGCAACACAGGAGGTTCACCCAGAATATCAGAGAACTTTTCTCTAGAGACCCCTTCCATCGTCAAATGTTGTTTTATTTTGTGATATGCTTTGCGTCTAAATAAACAAGCCTAAGTACCCTGAATAGGTTAGGCAACTATGTGAGCAGGATACAAAGCCTGCTTCATTTAATAACCTCACTTTCTAATCAGTCAATTTTGTAATCTTTATGGTCAGGTGAAATTATATCCAGTTACAAATGCCTAATATGAAGAGTATGGAGATAATTAGCTCAGATTCTCCATCCTTTTGTTTCTATATATTTTCATTAAAAGCACTTACACTGCTTACACATTTTCCATGTGAATAACAACAATAGAACTGAGTTTATTATCTGTCAATAATTTGTTGTCTGCCCAGCAGTCCGTGTTTTCTATATCATAATAAATTTGATATTATATTGCTATTCTTCCATTGCAATTGGAGGAGAGATTTCAGATTTTGTATGGGAGACTGGGAGTATGTGAGTTATCCTTGCTTCCAGAGCAGCTAGCACAGTAGTCACTACATCATAGACTTTGAAGCACAGTATTATGCTTCAGATATACAGAAGTGTATTGTGAAGTCTGGGTTTAAGCCAGTGGCAAGACAGTTTCATCTCTGAGGGCCCCTGAACTAGTTAAAAGTGAGTGAGGAGTGCTTAACCCTGTTTCATATTCATGTCTCTGCCTGCTATATAGCTGTAGCCAGAGAGAATTATGGACCAGTCTGTATAATCTGTACCATCTACAATAATTTCCAAATGCAGCTCAGCAAATTATTTTCTGTATTTACAGACATTTATTATTTTCTGCTTGTTGTCTCTGCATTTCTGTCACTTGATTTGCTGGAAATCCGTGAAAATTGCATTAATAAAATTATGGCTGCTGTGTTGTGAAGTAAAGTTTAAAAGTTGCTTTAGTATGGTCATCTGCTTGTTTTATATAAATGTATATTATGTTCATGAAATCACTTTAATTCTGATGAAGAATTTTGATATTTTTTCTCAGCCATTTAGTAGACAAACAAGCAAACCAACAAAGAGACTAAGAAACACCTACTGCACACAGCCAAATAGCTTTAAATATGAAGAATTTAATCCTGATAGAAGAAGTTAATATATGTGGATAGACTACCTGTTTTAGGGTTACTAAATTCTAAATAATCTGTTTGGCAAATAGTTTTCAAATGAAGTGCAAACCAAGAGAGCTACTGCAGTAGCAGAAAAGCATTCTTTGGGGCTTGTAAAGTCTGCAAGTTCTGGTAGATCCCATCTGCAAGACAAATGCAACAAATATATTTGTCATATCTGACAAGTATAAATCTTCAAGTGAAGCACACCTTTAATTTGCTGCTGAGCAACAACAGAGTGTTGCACATGAAATTTCATGGTAGCTTGAATTTCAAATTGACATTAAGGTTGGAAAGATTTTAGTGTCTCAAAGATATTTTTTAGGGGAGAATTTATGCTCTGAAATACAGACTACTGTGTGATTTAATGCTGATTGTCTTACCTTGTGATGTAACTGGCAGAGTGGGAGGCGAGTGCCGTAATTTTCAGGCACTACAGAAGGCATGGTGCTATCCAAATCCCAATGGAGCTCCACTGAATTGATGAAATGACCAGGAAGGCCTAATTAAAGCTGTTCAGCTCAAATGTATTGATGTATTACATCTATTGTGGTTTCGTTCAATAGGTCTACCCTATGAATGCTGGCATGCCTATAAAGTAAACTAAACAAATTGCATAAATAATGCTGCAAGGTAAAGAGACACCCATGGAATCAGAGCTGAGTCATGCAGAATCCAACAGGCTGCCCTTTGAGCTTATTTTCATACAATATTATATAAAAACAAATACTGTTTATATCTTATCAAGTGAGAAGAGAGACAGGCTCCAGTACTTAAAATGGTTATGTATTTAGTGAGCATATATTTAATTTTGTTATTCAAAAATATAATTCCTGAGTATTAAAAGGTTCTTCAGAGATTGCTTCCCTTTCTATGACTAAAATATCTCTGAATAGTATATCCATTATAATGAAGAGGAGTTCTAGCTGTAAGGCGTTTCATTTATGTCTGAGTTCTTTGGGCAATATTTTGTTAAAATCTGGTAATTTTTTAAACTATTTCAACAGGGATATATAACTTCAAATTTATTTATATTTTGGCTGCACAGTTTTAGCTGAAAACTGATGCAGAATGTAATTTGGCATATTCTGCTGGTGGGTAGTGAATTTGACAAAATATATAGAATGAGAAAAACCAATATTATTCATAAAATGGGACTGAAATTGTTTGCTTGTCTTTGTCTACAAGAAGTTAGATAAGCCTCATCAAGACTTATAAAACATCAAACTTTAATTTAATACTTAGATTTATAGAAATGTTAAAACATTTCTGCTTCCTGTTTAATAAGTATGTGAGTTTTTTTCTTCTTTATAATTTGGCAATAAATAGAAAATGAAAACTATTATAAAAATACCTAGCCTGGAAATGAGCCCTTTCATTTCAAATAGACCAGAACATCTGTGACATCTTCAGGTTTAATTTTTGTTCTTGTTAAGCTAAAAACTTTACATACATAAGTTTTTCTTCAACCTAATCAACTTCAACCTTTTCTTGCCTTTTTTATTTTTTTTTTTTTTAGTGTAAAACTGAAAAATGCATGATTTCCCTAGCTCTTCTGTAAAGTGTATGAAAGAATTCTCGGTCTTAGTATCGACAGGTAACCTGGGTGAATTTATAAGTCCTTTTTAAAGATAGGATGCATAAATATACCTGACAGGAAATTTATACCAAAAATTAATAAAAGGTATGACTATTTTTTTTCTCTTCGAATGGATTTCTTCTTTCAAAGAGGGATTGAGTGCACTCTCAGTTTGCTGATGACATCAAGTTGGGCAGGAGTGTTGATCTGCTGTGGGGTGGGAAGGCTCTGCAGAAGGAACTGGACAGGCTGGATCAGTGGGCTGAGGCCAACTGGTATGAGAATAAACAAGACGAAGTGCTGGGTCCTGCTCTTGGGTCACAACAACCATGTGCAACACTACAGGCTGGAGGAGGAGTGGATTCCCAGTGGAAAAGGACCTGGTGGTGCTGGTTGACAGATGTTGAACATGAGCCAGCTGTGGCTCATGTTCACATGAGCTGTGAACAGGAGGTTAAGGCCAATGGCACCCTGGCTTGTGTCAGAAGCAGTGTGGCCAGGAGGATGAAGGTCTGACAAAAAAGAGGCAAATTCTGCTGTTGGACACAAAACAGACAATCAGGATTTCTCAAAGTACAGGCTAATAAGAGACTTATCTAAAGCAGGCCTACAAAATACTTAACGACTGTACTGAAAGAGACTTTGGAATGATACCGAATAGTCATGCCCTTTGGCAGATATATATGCTATATATGCTCACTATGTGCTAGAGCTGTATATTTTTCTAAGATAAGACACTTCTTGTGTCTTCAGTTCTAAGCAAAAGAGCTGCTCCGAGCCTTCATGGAGAAACATACTCTCACTCAAATGGAAAATAATTATTTCTTTGCAGAATGACAGATCTGCACCTATTTAAAAGACAGTAGGAAGAAGAAGATCTTCTCAAATTTTAGTGGCCACCAGTACTTTATAAAAATATTAGTATGCCTTCAAAGTCATGACAAAGACTTTTATAAGAGGCTAGCAATTTTGAGTTCCCAAACATATGAGTACCCAAGCAAACATATTTAAAGAAACTGTTTTTCAGTTGAGATTGCTTAGAATATTTCTGGACAAAGGGTTCCTTAAAATCACCTCAAATGGGGACTGAATGAATACAATACTTCTTTCTAAAGAGCTTACATTTTCATTTTTTTGCGTCCCTCTTGCCCCCCATCTCTTTTCTCCTTTTTCTCTCCCTTTACCATGGCAGTGTTGGTATCAAACATTATTCCACAACTGCAGTATTCAGTGAGAATCTCCATCTCTAAGTCCCATCTATCTTATGAGTGGAAATCATACCTCACTTTTTTTCAAAATTATTCTAAAAAAATTCTCTTGTTGACACAACTTGATGGATCAGTTCTTCATACAGCTGCTCATGTAGAAATGTGCTTATAGCACATTTTGTTTTGCAGAGTTTCCTAAGTGGCTCAGTAGGGGTCAGGACACTTGGAATTACACACATAATTATTAATAAAACTGATTAGCAATTTTTCAGTTCTGTTAGTGGAATGTTATAATTGTATTTGTATCAATATTCAAGCTGTGCCAGTTTTGAACAATCTTATCTCCAGCTGAGATCACAGAAAATGATGCACAACCTCGAGCTAGCATATTCTTCATCTCAATATCAAGTATAATGACACTGCAGTACACACTAACATAACATTACTCAATAAAATTTTGAAAGGTACCATCTGCCTTTCCTTTGAACCTTTCAAGACATACTGGTACAGTAGTGTGGCAGGGAAGGAAGAGGAAAAAGAAGGCAGAACTAGAATTTCACTTTATTTAAAACAGTTTTTTTTTCGCATTTCAGTCAGAGGGCTTTCATGCTCTAGCCTTGTCTAAAAAAGCCACTCACCGCATGACCCAAATTTAATTCAACCAATTAATTTAAGCTCTAATCAATATGTCACTTGGAGGTGTTATACTGTGATGTTGTTTATATATTCAGTTTGAACTATTTTTCACTTCCATGAAATAATGCTTCAAAAATAGGGCTGTTTATGAACATCACAGCTGTCACTTGTCATGGAAGTATTGCTTCCAAAGTGCAGCCAATTAGATTAATATTTGCGTTTATTCACACTTATTAGGTCCTCAGAAAACTAACTAGAAAGTTGTTTCCTTGTGTGTTTCTCCTTCACAAAACATGAGTCAGAAGGTCACTCGCATTGCCCAGTTCTCAGCTCATTCCCTAAGGACCCCCTTCAAAACAGGGAAATAAAACTCCACTCTATCATGCAGAATAAACCCCCAATGTACCATGTAAAAGTCTGATAGGAATGTCTTTCAAATAACCACAGCTGCACAGACAGTGTCCAGTTTATATTGACAGTGATTTGGTGATGATCACAGAACAAGAATTAACCTTGCTTTGACAATGTTGTTTTATTTTTTTTTCTTATTTGCATTTCAGGTCAGCAACTGAATGATACCTGTCAAACTTTATATGATCACGTCTGAGTAAATAATGATTTCTGCATGCCAGGCTTTGTTTGACAGTACTTCTATCTGAGAAATGCCAGCAGCAAAAACCCCATTAACTGCTTCCACCCACTGTTCTTATATAATTCTCTGTATCTTTGCTCTCCGGGCTGATGGGGAGCAGCAGGGACACAAGCCATTTGTAACAGGCTTCACATTGCTGTGGGTTAGAGTCTGCTCTACCACATGGCACAAAGCAAACCTAAGATATTAGAACATGCAATGGTCTCATCTTTGCTTAAGAAATATAAAGTGACATCATGGCAATTTTTTTATTTATTGAAAGAGGCAGCCACTTCTGCACAATGAAAAACTGAATTAAAAAAGTAAATTAAAAAAACCCCACCAAGCTCTCACCTCTAAGTTTTCAACAGCTGTACTATAGATTTTTCCTATATTATAAAGATGCTTCATGCTAGAATAATGATGGGAAATTACTGGTTGCCTAGTCATAAGTGCTTCCATAAGTCTCACTTTCATTAACAGGCAGTGTGTGCCTCTGGCTTACAGTAAATCCATGTGGGGAAGAATTACATCCCTGTCACATTGGTACACAAAAGAACTTAGAGAATACATGTAAACTGCCAATAATTCCTCAAGAGGTTCAGGTGACTTACTGAAATACTTAACACTAACTCTTACAATGCATATTTATTTCTTCCTTTAAAATCTCATTCCCCACAGCAAATACATTTAGACATATTAGTAAGTGGCCAAAACCAGAACTGTTTATTGTACCAACTAATCCTATGGATTTTACTGCAGTGGGATTCAGCCCTGTGCCATCCACGATTAACATTATCCTCTGCAAAATAAAGACCCCAGTTGCCAAAGCTAATCAAAGTATAATCTTTTTCAGATTTTTTCTTCAGTCCCAAATCATCAAAAGCAAATATTAAGATAGATGAAATGATTACAACTATCTTAGAACAAGGTAGGTGAATCTGAGTTTCATGTAACTTTATATAAATGAAGTTTTGGTTCATTTAATTTATCTTTACAAAATTTCTCTTTGCACTGAACAATGCTTGAATCCAGAGTCAATGTCATTGAAAACAATGGTATAGATTGGTGTTTGGACTTTGATCTTTTTCAGATACAGATTTGTTTGATATTTATTAATAAATATTTTTGTGTAAAATGGGATTTTATGGATCAGATGTTTTCTACTCACTGAAATGCATTAGTGAGAATGGCATAATAGACTTCGGAGATTTATTTGGTTATCTGAATACAAGGATACTGAACTTTGAAACACCCTTAACTCTCCCTTCAGATCACCAGCTGCTGCTCCAAGAATTCAGAAATCTTAATGCCAGCCTTATATAGGTGCCTTATACCTATATACAGAGATTCTGCACATCTTATGTCTTAGTCTTTTGCATTTCTCAGATGCCTCATCACATCTCAGCTCAAGATCCCTGTGTTTTAGTGCATGATTCAAGTCATATTTCCTTTGCTTATGCAGGGAATTTACATACACAGCTCACATGTTGATACATAAAATGCACATGGATATCTTAATTTGGCTCTAAGCCATATTTATCTGTACTGTAAAAAGGTACCCTTGTAGACATTATTGTCAAGAGTTGTAAGACTGGGTGAAGAAAGAAACACTGCCTTAACTCCCCAGAAGGAACTGTGGTTCTCAATCCGACTCAATCAAGCTTGTGTAGTTTCATTTGTATGTTTAAGTGCTGTGTTTTAGGAATGGTATTTCCAAATGTAGCATTCCAACTGAAACACTCCAATCTGTTCTCCACTCACTCGCTCCCCCTTGTTATTAATAAAAGAGTGCAGAAGAGAGGTGAATTATTCACATCTGAATGCTCACCATGTGGAAGCTGGCAATACTCCAACATCTCTACTACATTACCCAACCAGAAAGCACTACTTTCCCCCACCCTATGTGCATGATGTCAGATGGTATAGAATAACCCCTAGCCATGCTTCTCCTTCTATTACAAAAATTCACCCTGTTCTAACCAGGACAGTTACACAGCACTAATTCTTCCCTCCTTCTAAAATTATTTGGGCCTTGATTTAGCAGAATATATAATGTCTCGGTTAATATTTGTCCTGGTTTCATCTTCTTCTTAGTAGCTGTAACAGTGGTTGAAGACTAATGTTAAAAACCCACTGATATTTTAGTTGTTGCTATGTGGTGCTGACTCCAAGTCAAGAACTTTTCAGCTTCCCATGCTCTGTCAGCAAGCACAAAGTGCTGATAGGGAGCAAACCTGGGACAGGTGACCCAAACTGGCCAAAAGAATATTAAATATTCAATGCCATAGAATGTCACATTCAGTGTATAGACTGGGGGAAGTTGGTTGTGAAGAATTGATCTCTGCTCAGAGACAGGATATGCATTGATCAAGGAGTGGTGAGCAAATGTACTCTGCATCACTTGGATTTTATTATTTTTCTCTCATTATAAAACTATTTTTTAAGTGTTAAACTGTTCTCAGCTCAATCCATGAGTTTTACTTTTTTATCTGTTCTCCTCCTATTTTGGGGCTCCTGCACGGTACTTAGTTGATGGCTGGAGTTAAACCATGACAATATTTTGCATGTGATTCAGTTTGATGCTTAATTTAGGACTTTTAGATCAGATTAATCTCACCTAATGGGCTATAGATGCAGACTTTCAAAGGTAATCATTTAGGTCAAAAGACACTTCTAAGATCGAGTCCAGCCATTAACCTAGCAATGAATGCCAAGTCCACCACCACTAAACCAAGTTATTAAGTACCACATTTAAGTAGATGTTGCTTCTTATGCTCAGGGACAGTCTGAATCTTGATTTAATTGCTGAACATTGATATCTAATGTCAACTGAGTTTTCTTAAGTTTCCCTGGTGGGCTATCAGCTGCCTCTTGAAAAGATCAGGAGTCTTCTGGACATTCTTGGTCTCATGAGCTATATTTGGGCATATTCAATGGTACTGTGTCCTTATGTGTGGGCAGCAGAATAAACAATCAGTTGAAAAAAAGAAATCTGCAGAGGGTAACTAAGATCTCTTTTAATCACCCTTTAAAATGTCTTTCTTGCTCTGGATCTATGACAACATGGACATGTAACTTAGTCTTAGATGGGAAAGCTTAAGGGACCTAAATCCTTCACTTAGATAGTAAAACATAACAAATCAATTGTCTTTGTGCCAGCATTTTTTTTTCTCTCACTAGGAAGGACTTTTGTTTTGAGAGACTGAATTATATAGCAATTCATGAATAACCATTAGTGCCATCTGGCAAGTTTTCAAGATGACTTGTTTTACTACACAATGCTTGCACTGGCTTTGATATAGTGACCTGCATAGTGTTGTTTTTGACCCAGCTTAACTGAGCAGAAACAGGACCAGAAATTGCATTACTCATTTATCTGAGAAAGCATTTTTATAAGGTGAGACAAGATAATATCATTATGTCATGATCTGAGGTTTGGTGAATTAGAAATAATAAGAAGAAATCTTCTCAGAGTCTGATTTAAACTCTTACGTGTTATGAATTCCTTCATTTTATTGCAAAGGTAACATAAAATTTCAAAACTTGAGGCGATAAGGAACTTTCTATAAATATCAAGGCAATAAATTTCAAATCTGCATTTTTTTCTATGACAAGTCATATTGTAAAAGAAAGGAACTGAATCCTGATATGATGAACTTTAGGAAAAAATATTACTTCCTTTTTTAAATAACAAAAAATAATTAATTTATTTTAGTAATACAGGATATACTAATGCGCATGCAAAACTCTACTAATGAGCATGCAAAACATGCAGTATTAAACTCACAGGTGCATCTATCTGAATAGATTGGGCAAGATCCAGGAGTTTAAGACAGAAATAATATTTTATCACTGCCTTAAGGAAGGTCTCATGCATGGCTGCTTTAGTTCCTCTGAACAGAAGAATGATCTCTGGAGTCTTTAGATCCATCCTCTAGACTCTTTCAGGATGACTGAACTGTGATTCATCATATTTACTACAGCATTAATGTGCCTGTTCCACCTCAGGGATGAGATACAACAGCAAGTTCTACTGTGTTCAGTGGAAGGTTTTGGTACAGCTGCATTCAAATACTGCATGAGAGTAAACCTTAGTGTATACCCTTTGCAACTGTTACAACAAATCAAAGATAATTGTTCTCATTTATTTTTAAATAAAATGCATAGAGCATGAGTATTCAGTCAGTGTTATAGAAAGCCACCACAGTAAGGACCTAGAAACTTTCTGTAGAGTACGTTAGTAATAAAATGACCAGTCTGGATCAAATAAAGCCCTCAGCTATGCTTCACGCTTAATTACACTCAAAGTGATTCAAAGCTATTTGCTAGCTGTGTCTACTCTAATTTCTAAACTGATCTTCACAGGGCTGACTGAATGCTAAAAAAACAGCTCACATTGCTGAGTGGGATGACCAGCAGCAGCACCAGAAACTAAAGGAGTTTGCTTTTCTGTATTTTGCTTTCACTGACAGTGGTTAGCTGATGTATGGCTTTGCTGTCAAACAGCATAAGTCCTTTTGGTGCACTTGTAGCAGAATGGGCACGATGTGACTTGGAAGAAACCAGCTGACATAAGGTGGAATTGTCTGTGAAAGGGAAGAGGTTGTTATTGGCTGGTTTTGTTAGATGTCGCAGGAAGAGAAAGAAAAGCGTCAGTCCCTGCATGGATCCTTATGGCTCTCTGGGATGGTGAGCCACTGACAATGGCAAGATGCCATCTGTTAAGAAGCTATTCTGGAAGAAAAACAGAGCTGCTGGAGGATTTCACTGCACTGCAGTGAGCAAGGGGCACATTTTTGTCATATCAGGGGCCCAAGCACGCCTGCAGGCAAATATACTGTGGCTTTATACACACCAGCTTTCTGACTCAAGTAGATAGCAAGAGTGGTGAATCTATGTTAATTATTTTAGTAATTCTATCTGTTATTCTAAATAGAAATATCTGTGCTAAATTAGTGATCTCCACTTCTAATATATTCCAGGAGAAACACATTTTTTCTGCTGGAAGTGCTATGAAGATCACAGGCTTCTCTGGTAGAGGTGGTGATGTGAAAAAAATATAACTGTCACACTGTCGGGGTAATCGATATCTTATGTATTCATAGAATCAAAATATGTTAAGGGGTTGGAATGGACCTTAAAGAGTATCTAATACCAGCCCCCACTGCCATGTACAGGGACAACTTCCACTAGACCAGGTTATTCAAGGCCTTATCCAACCTGGCTTTGAACACTGCCAGGGTTAGGGCAACCACAACTCTTCCTTTTAGATACATTTCTGTCAAATTTTATGATAAACGTGGCAAACTTTCAATATTAAACCCCAACCAAATATATTTCATGTATATGAACCTTGGAAAATGTCAGATAAATTAAATAAGCTTGCCCACATGAGTTGGTGGTTTGCAGATATATTCACATATCACCTTTTTTATCTTAGAAAAAATCCAGTTAAGTCTTGTGCATTTAATTATTTAGGTTTAAGGAAAATAAAATTTTAAAAAATTTCAATTCTTCCACTCCTTCTATTATAAACATGAATTAAAGAAATCTGTATATTCTGTAGAAAAGAACCCATTAAACCAAAGAATCCACATGTACAGTATGTTAAAGAGCTTTTTATTAAGGCAGGTTTTGTTTTAAAGTATTGTGTAGACAGCCAGAATAACGGCACTATCATAATTTAGACCATGATGCAATGAATTTGACGGTGATCAGATGATCTCTGCAAATGATGTTTTAAAGTCCTCTCAAGTTTGAATTGCATAGTATTAATACATAATAGTTTCACGAATAATTTCACTAATAATTATGTATTAATCCAACAGAATTGTTCTGAGCTGGAATTGTCTTTGTGCTTTAACAGATCTTTGGATTCTTTCCATTGCTTGCTTTGACACCCTTTGCATGTCTGAGGTCGCTAGTTTGTTTAGAGTTCACAGCTTCAAGAAATCCTGCAACTACATTATCAAATCTCAGACCTGTCAGCATCAGCAAAGGTTGTTCAGTGATTTTAGCAGACTGCAATAAATCATGATCTATATTGTATTTCTCTCTGTATTTGGTTAAGATCCTCAGTTAAGGCTCAGATCTGCTCCATATTGAACTCCAATGAAACATTGTCCATAGATATGGTGTGACAGGAATTCCCAGAGATCAGCTGTGCAAACGAGTCATTGTATACAGAGATAATTGGACTGAGTTCTGAACTGGATGCAATCAGTACAGCTCCAGTCTCCCATGGAGCTATACTGTTTTTCAAAACCTGAGGTTATGGCCACAGACATCTGTTGACTAAAGGGTTATATGGAATTTTTCAATCATGCTGTAGCCTCATGTCACTTGACGTTTTCTTTCATTTTATTCCTTTCATAAACCTGGAAGGCTCACTCTACTGGCCAGTGGTCTCTTGCTTTCATATCAGCTCTGTTGAATTGTCTGGGCACAATTGGCATCTTGTTCCAGGGGCTGATGAGTTTTGTCTTCAAGCACAATTTTCACAAAGCTAAAAAATGTGACTGATGAGATGCCATTTTGTTGACTTGCTGTAAACTACTTAATTTGTGGCAGGAACAACACACATCATCATTATTTTGCTTGCTTCTTTAGTCCTTTTTCATAATGGTAATAGTGACAGTAATAATAATAATAATAATAATAGCAACAACAAGATCATCAACAAAATATACAGACAGAATCCTAATTTTTTATTATCCCTTGAGGCATATAATAGTCTATATAATTCTCTTCAGAATTCTGAAGACAATTATATAGTCTGTTATATGGCAGATGGAGACAACTGAAAAGGGAGCAAAAAGGGAAGGAGGAAGGAAAGGGAGATAAGAGAATAGAATATAAAGAGAGAATGAAAGTGAAAAAGAATATAATAGGTAACATTCTATACAAAGAAGAAAACAATAGAGCTACATCATGTTTTATGAAAACTGGGATGGGATCTTCTGTACATGAGCTGAGGATTTTTAGAATGAAACAGAAATGTTAAAAAAGCCTGACAAAAAAATCCATTGATTGCTACTCAGCACACATTTGAAAGCACTTGTCTGATGTATTCCACAGGTTAAAAATCAGTCTTCACAAAGTTTTGTAGAAGAGTCATGCCTATTGAATATAATTCACAACAATAGCTTCAGCTCAGTGAAATTCAGGTATTTATGGTACAGATGTCTGTCTACAAGCCAGGTAGCTCAATTCATTTGCCCACATAAACATGTCTAACACCATGTCAGTGTGTCCAGCCTGTCCTCCAGCTGCCCTTGCAGCACAGTTTGTGTTTCCAAGAGATCACATGCAATATGTGACTGTCGTCTCCCTGTGCATACCCTGGGTCTTGAGTGGCATCTCAGATGGCACCAGACATTGAAGTGGGGGCAGGTGAGTAGAGATTTAGGCTCTCCTTGAAGAAAAGTGGTTTAAGGAATCCATCTAGCATTTAGACAAGTATGTTTCTATAGTCTAAATTAAGTGAGGTGAGCTTGTAACATTGAAAAGATGCTTTGGTTCCATTATAGTTCAGGCCCGCCATTAGTTCAACTTTGCCTTTAAAGCCTATGAGACTTTAAATAAATCTAGTCTATGTAAAGAAAATTAGGAAACAGGAGATAAAGAGGCAAAAAGGACAAATAGTATCTTAAAAGTATATGTTAGAAAGAAACACAATAGAAGAGACTGAAAGAAAAATAAGATTTTAGCTTAGATATTTTTAATTAAAAAGGCTCAATATTCAATGCTAAAAATAAGCACTGAATTCAACAAAGTATATGAAGATATGACTGTTTCATTGAGACTTTTGCTGAATCTTTCACAATAACACCTTTTCTACTTTGGCTGAGAAGGTTTATATGCTATTGACTGATAGTTTTAAACTGTGAATTGAAGTACAATAGCTGGACCAAAGCTGTACCTTTTACGGTAAAGCTTCTACTAAGATTGTGTTTAGCAGTATTTGAAAGGTCTTCCCATTTCTTTAGTGCATCAGTTTTCAAGGATCTCTAAAGAAATAATTTTAATCCCAAAGGTTACTGAACATGAATATTATACCTCGGGCATCGTGTTTTCACAAGTATTTTAGGTGCGACAATAAGAAAATGTAGAAGTTGTTAGACTCTACTAGTGATCTCTCACGCATGGGAATTGTTCTACTGAGCTCCTACTTAATTGCCTTTACTTTATTATTCATATTTTCATTAAGCTAGTAAGCTGGGTTTTTTTGTAGTGTGTTCCATATCTTTTCTCTCTGGAACTGGGATTGTATTAAATTACTGTACTTTACCTCATCCAGGATGTTTTACAGTTGCATTTTAATCACTTTAAGACATTTCATTTTTGCATATCCTGTTAAAGCTACTGACATTTTTTGTATCATATTGCATGTATATATTAAACACGTACTTTTGGGATAAGCGATTTGGAATCAGGTTTGGCTGCACACACTCCATCAGTGGGACTAATCTCATAACAGAATAATCTCCCAGAGAATAACGTCAGGTCTTTAAATTGACACCCTGAATTTCATGGAGTGGGTAAACAGTCCATTGGATTTGCTCTTTATGGAACAAACTGAGGTATGTCACTATAACAGGATTCTAAAAAGATGTTCTTCTTAAATGTATGAATAGGTGAGTCTGGATGCACATCTGTTTCTGTGTTTCTGATGACATCAGAGCTTGTTAGTTTCCCAAAGCGTAGTTAGATAGACTCCACTCTAGTACTTCCAAGTTACCTCCAAGTTATTTACAGAGAAACAGATAATGTCCCTATAGTAATTCAGCAATTAAATGTCCTTCATTATTGTCACTACTCTTGGGAACAGACCAGTTTTTACTGGGGGCATTACTTAGTTGAATTATGCAATGGGGATGGGTCACTCCAGACAGAAGATTTTTTCAGGTTTCAAGTAGTGCTTTTCAATAAGAAACACTGCTGAAGTGCGTAGTGTAAAATCGTCAAGGGCACATATGGGCACTTGTTTCAGTTGCCCAATGAAGATTCACTAAATATTGCCAGAATCTCAGAAGGCAGAGAGGATGATGTTGAAAGGAACCTCTGGAGGTCTCACGATCTGAACTACCAGCCCAAGCAGGATCACCAAGAAGAGTTGACCAGGACCATGTCCAGGTGGTATCCAAATATCTCCAAGGATGGAAGCTCCACAACCTCCCTGGGAAACTGGTGCCAGTTCTTGGCCACCCTCACAACAGAGATGTCTCCTGATATTCAGAAAGAAATTTCAGTATTCCAGTGTGTGACCAATGCTTCTTGTTCTCTTGTTAGGCACCACAGAGAAGAGTCTGGCTCTCTCTTCTTTAAACCCTGCATCTCTCCAGGCATTTATATATGCTGATAACCACAAGCCCTCTGCCCACAAAGCTTTCTCTGCTCTAGTTTAAACTGGCCCAGGTGTCTCAGCCATTCCTTGCAGGGGAGATGTTCCAGTCCCTTTACGACCTTTTGGTTTTTTTGTTGGTTTGTTGGTTTGTTTGCTTGTTTGGTTGGTTGGGGTTTTTTTTTGTTTTTGTTTTTTTTTTCCTATTTTGACAGTCTACAGGATGCTCATGTCTCTCTTCTGCCTTGTAGCACAGGATTGGATACAGAAGCCCAGGTGTGATCTCACCAGGGCTGAGGGAAAGGATCACCTCTTTCCAGCTGCTGGCAGCACTCCATAATTGGCACACTTACAATTGCTATAAATATAACTTGCAGTACAGAACTAGATATACAATATTTTTTTCAAATATATAGATGCTAAAATTCTAGTAAAGATAGATAGAAGCATGGCATTTAAATATCCAATAAAAGACTTTTTATTAGATCCATGTAGCGATTACATCCAGTACAGCAAATACAGCACCAAATTTGGATAATGCAAAGACATACTAATATAGAAAACTGGGTTTGCATGTTTTGTGTTTTGTTTGGGATTTTTTTCAGATTAACAGTATAAAAGATCTTATCATATATTCTGTACTGGAGCATATAATGTATATTGCTAAAAAGTTTGAAATAAAAACAAATAAGTAAGTGTATTCTTTAAAAATTTGGATCAACAAATTACTAATATAGTGTCCATCCTATATGCCATAAATTCATATAGAGCTTCTAGGATTTATTTTAGGAAGGACATGCATAGACTTTCTGCTTTCTTTATTTTTGAGAAGGCCTTTGACTTGGGAATTATCTCTTGAAAAACAAGATGCTCACACTTTTAAAACCTTGGTCCAGAAATTATGTTTACACTGACATGGAAAGTGGAAATTGATTTCCAAGTGTATCTTAAATATTGCCTCAGTTTCCTCCATTTATCGCAGCTGGTTTATTTGAGAAGTTTCTGGGATTTGTTTCTAAATACTTCACTTCCAGTTCTTATGTTTGTTTTTTAAAGATGCTTTAAAAAATTAGAGCCCAGAAATCAAAGTGCAGAGGATATGTTTTTAAAAAATATTCTGCCTTTAGTTTTGGGAACATTTTAAAGTTCCTGAAGTTGTAAAGGTGTACATTTGAATGAATCAGTTAAATTCAGTATTAGAGCCACTGGAGAATGGCAAGTACTGCAAACTGCTCTACCTAACCTATTTCCTATGCCCACTTTAGGGTGAAATGAAATATCTGAATTTATTCTGAGAAACCTATTACTGCACATTAATTGTAGGGGTACTCTGGGCATCTGGCTGAGGCATTATATATATTTACATATATATATATATATAAATGATAGAAAAACTGAGACCAACACATTTCAGATACATGTATTCTTTTCATGTTTGCTCATAGGAGTTCTTTCTGTTCTCCTTTCTTGTTTTCCCCTATGCTGCTTTCTTGGAGACAGTCAGTCTATTCTAGAGTGTGAATGCACAAAACTAGCACAGGAATAAACAATTTTTGATTATTATTTTTGAAAGGGAAAATCCCTTGTTGACACTGTGAAAATACATTGGGAAATATGTTGCTGGGACATGGTTGATTTTCATTCAGTAAGAAGAGTTGCCTTGGAGATTTTCTGATTTTTCAACTCCACAAATTGTTTTAATAATAGGCACAACTGACCTGCCTTCACCATGTCTCCAGCTTATGTGACCACAGCAGTAGCCCTACTGCTATAAGGCTAAAGGTATATTTGTTCAGCTATTGCCTGTATGGGGATGTGTGGAAAAAGGAAACATCAGCTCCTTTAAGTTGTCTGGCCAAGCACTTTTCAATACAAAAGGAGATAACAATAAAAGGGGGAAGACATAAACAAGGACGTACAGAGATACAAACCTGACTGGCAAATGAAAAGGGAGGAAGTCAGACCTGGTCTGTCACACTAATCGATGAGGATCTCTGGGAGTGTGGGAATGCTTCTTCCAGCACACTTATCTGATCAGAGATCTTGTCAAATGCGAAAATAAGGAAAAGAGGGAAAACAGAAACAAAATACACAAACCTGACAGGTGAGCATAATGCAGACAAAGATAAAAACTGAACTTGGTCAGTCATGGTAACAGATGGACCACTGAGAAGCTGCGGGCAAGCTGGGGCTTTGTAATTGACAACAATGCAACCCTGAGGGTCCTGGGTATCGGAAGGGGTCAGTGGGACTTTACCAGGTAATAGGGAACTGTGCAGGGGAAGCAGGTGAAGGAGGAACAAAGAAGAGGTAAACAGAAAAGGCTATAAAATGGGCCAGTCACATGCAAAAGGGTCACCCCAGTTTGTCCAGGCAGAGGTGTCAGGGAAGAGGGTCTATGCTGGTGTTCAGAGGAACCTCTGAGTGTGGGAATCCTGTAGGATGAACGTGTGAGTGCTGTGTGTGTGCAGTGAGTACAAAGCAGTGAGTCAGGGACCCACGAGGTGGGTAAGGGGTGCTGGAATCCTCCCTCAGAGCAGTGCTGGGTGGGCACTGGAAGCGTGCCAGTGCGGGGAGAACTCATGAATGTGTGTGTTCGTTGAACCTGGGAAGTGTGGGGTGTGGCTGCTCTAGTGACTTTCTGTCTTGCCAGCCCAAGAGGAGGAGGGGACCTTTCTGCCTGTGCCTGTGTGTGGTGTGAATCCTGAATGTGGGGGCAGCTGGGGCAGCACCTTGTCTGTGGCCACACTTGATCTGTGGCCCTCTGTGTGACCGGCCACGTCTGTGCGCTATGAGTCTCTGTGCACATGTGTACATGACTGTGCACAAGTGTCTGTGACTGTGTCTCTGGGGGATGTGCTCAGCATTGCAGCTGATTGTGGAAATCACAAAGTGGAAAGGGGAAAGTGGTAGCCACATCCATCAACCAGACACCCTGGGACTTGAGGAAGTGACTGCTCCTAATATCATTTGACATTGACACTCCAAAAGTACATATAATTCACTCATATGGAGAGTTTCCTAAGTTGAAAAAAAAAATTCTAAGTAGAAATAGAAGGCAGGAGGCTTTAAAAGTGATGGATTTTTTTTCTCCTATTGACAAAATAGCCTTATAGAATTGCACTGCAAATTACAAATCTATAAAAAGTCAATATATAGAATTCCTATGCAGGACTACATGTCCCCATTATATTGTATGGACTGAAAATGAAAGAATTTATACCTTTAGTCAGTTGATAAGCTTGAGCAATTATTGTATAAATATCATGTTTCCATCTGTTTTATCCTATTAATTATTACAGATCTGTTAAGTAAAGGGAACTTTTCTGAACTCATTCCACTGTTATTGAAAAATAGTTGTGGAAAGGTGGGGTACAAAAGATTTTCTGGATGAATGTGTGAATAATGAAAAACTGAAATGCTCAATTTATCAGGACTCAATTGACTAAAAAAATCTCATCCCTGCTGCAAGTTTTCATGAATCAGCAATGAAGAAAGGTCTTACTTTCATTCAAATTTTAAGGGTAAAAATAGTTTGCAGTAACTCTGATGAAAATGAACAGAAAATAAATGAAGTTCTTTTGACATATTTTGAAAATGAAGCTTTGTATGGAGGGGATCAGTAAAATTCAGGGAAAAAACAATGACGACAGTAACTGTGGATCCGCATGGTGAATAAGAAAATCATGTACATATACAATACTCTAAGGTAATAACTCTAAAATACTTATGTCCTAAAAATACTGATATACATCACTTTATACCCTAAGAACAATCAGTTTATTGTCAGATGTTTTATGAATATACGTGCTACAAAGAAAGAAAAGGTGTGTTGCAGTCCTTGTGGACTTGTGTGTATGCAGCAGCTGGGTGGCTTTAACTATTCAGCCAAGGCACCCCAGTTAGCTGAACACTCCAGTTAGCTATTGATAAATCCTGCTATACTTGCCCTCTGATTAATTAGTGCCTTCGCCTTCCAGCACACTGCAGATGAGTACATCCACTCTTCTTTTCTTTGATCAAATACAAACACTGATGAAAAGTAATATCTGACACAAAATCAAAGGCTGCTTCCACTTACCAGTGGACTAGAAAAGGAGGAAGAAAAGAATAATGTTGCACATTTAAGGCAGAATAGGGTGGCATAAACATTGAGAAACACTGTCAGGGCAGGACTCACCGCTGCAGTGACAACCAGCAAAAACTTCTCTGCCAAATCTAACACAGCATTCTGCCCACAAACGAGCATATGGATGTTTTGTCAGCAGCACAGTGAGTCAGTGTGAGCCAGGCAAACTCCTGTTGTGTACTAGCAGGAACAGGTTTCTAGGGCCTGAAGGTACTTCGGTGTGTTGGTATGAGGATAAAAATATATGTCATGTGCTTAAAAATACTTTTCCTCTTGAGTTTCCTTTCTCGGAATATGTTTTTTTTTCTCAAAAGCCACCTTCTCTGTGTGTTCTGACATTAGATTTTACACTTTTTTTAAGAGAAAGATATTTTTTAATTGTCTTCTAAAGAGTAAACACATCATGTCCCCATTGTTGCTTTGACTGACTTATGTGAGAAGTTTTTAGTGGAAAAATTGCTTGTTTTGTCTCCTATCTAAACTCTTCTCAAGTCCACAGATTGCTTAGAATACAGAGTTTTCTGGACCGAGACTTTTTCCCTTGAATTGCTGGAGTTTATTTGCGTGACATATGTGCCTTTTGATCTCCCCTCTTCCATTTTTTACATTTATCATCTCTAGGGTTTCTAGTGCTGCTTTGTTCACTGATATTTTCTGGTTCTTTTTACATAGTAAATACAGCTAGTTCCTGTACCCTGGTACAGTGGTACAGATTACAGCTACTACTGTACTCTGGTGGGGGAATGGGAGAGGAATTGAAGATGCCATCTGTTGGCTTGTAGCTGTGCCCTTCAGCCACTTCCAGGAAGACTCACATTTTAATTCTGGCTGCCAGTAAAGTAAAATTCATATAATTGCTTCAGGTTATTCCTAAAAGCAGAAACATCCTTTGGAAAGGTGCATGTGTCTGACGCAGTGTGGGGAAAAGAGGTTTTCTTTAGCTTACTTAATACTTACAGTGAGTGCTACTTCCATGGCTTGCAACATAATAAAAAACCCTAGACATATTTCATCTTACTTTAACTCTAGTGCCTACATCATTTAATCCTATTAGCTCTTTCATTAATGAACAGATATAAATAAGCAGCTCTGAGATGTATTTTGAAGTAGTAGATGAAACAGGCAGAGTTGAGATCTATATTTTTAAAATCTAGTTTAGATGAGATGAATTGCTGTCCAAGAAGCAATTCAAATTCAAGATCTATAAAAAAATTCAAGGTCTATAAAAGAGGTGGAGGACACCAAGTGATCTGCTCAAAGGTAGATTCTCTAATCTGTAGTAACCTAACGTTAAGTGTCCAATTTAATGTGGATGGCTGGTGTTTCATAAGATTTAGTGGAAATATAGTCAATAATACCACAGAATCCTGCAGAGGTGCACTGCTAACTCATGTTTAATATGTTGTCCTCTGGAATCCTCCAGTACCCTTCTGAAGACTTGCTTTCTATTCAGTCAGTTCCTAACTTTGCAGCACCATGGAGTTATTTCAGTTCACCTGTGGGATTTGCATTTGTCTTGCTTGACCTTCATGCATGTTTTCAGTCTGTTCCTCTGGCTTGCTGAAGTCACAGTGAATGGCATCCATCTTTCTATCATATTACCTCTTTCCCTGGTTTGATGTCATCTGTGAGCTATTTGAGGTTCCACTGTGTTCCATCATGGAGAGCATTGATGAGGTCTTGCATCAACATCCAAGAAAAAATATTTTTAGCTAATTGCCAGATTAATCCATTGACCATTATTGTCTGAGTTTTCAAATGTATACAGTTTTTTACCCACTATACCTCATTAGGTCCAAAACAGGGTCAATGAGATCTGAAGGACCTGAGCACTCCAATGCACCTTCTCAGTAAGGAAAGAATAGACTTGCCTAACAGTTCCCCTACACCTAGAAAACAAACTCCAGTGAATTATTTGCAAACTAAGAGGAAGAGGTTGTGGCATTGAAGATACTGAGAACAAAGTAGTTCTAAATCTCATTCTGATCAGCAGCCAGGAATAGTAATGAAGGACTTCTTACAATGCTAAGCAATGCCAGAGTCACTTAGCAGTATGTTAAATACAAAATGGCTTAAAGCCCGAAAGAAAACATGACTGAAATTAAACACAAACAATTGAACCTTTATTTTGAAAAGTATTAGTTCACTGGAACAGAGTGACAAATTCTAATGAAGGTCCTTAATGATTTTACAGTGGGACAAATCATCTGTGAAAGTAAGGTGGTTATAAAAGACACTTACTGTGCAATATGAATGCTAAATGAAATCAGACATCCCTGTAATCAACATCAATAAAAGTACCATAACTAATTTTACTGCTTCAAAGAGCAGCATAATAAAATGTACAAAAAGAAAGAACCTGTGGCCTGAAAATATTGTTCACACATACAAAGATGTGTATGTGCATATTCATATACACATTTTCAATGTTGAGTAAAATACTTACAAGGGTAAAAGAATGCTATTTACAAAGATAGTATTATCCTATTCATAGTTATTTATTTTGACCTTGCAGGGAGAAAGAAAAAGCATCCTCAAATAAATACAAAATAATTTTCAGTGGATTTGGGTTGATATCCAGAAGTTAGGTAAATTTTATTTTTCACCCAAAAATGATCCAAAAATAATCTCTTTGGATTGCATAGTCCAAGATTCCACTAAAGGTTTTACAGATTTATAAGAGATCCACAGTACAGAGGTACTATAGTTAATAATGAAATAAAAAGGAAATGGAGCAAGAACTGCCTTTTTTTTTCCTCTGAGTTTGAGCAAAGGATTTGAGGAAGTCATGCAGTGGGATTTCTAGGACTTAACTGTGATAAAAATTGGGGAAACAGTATATGTTGCGTCACTGCTGGTGGTGTGGGGAAGAAAATCTCTTTGTGGAGAAGGATTTCCTTCTGATCAAGTAAGCTTGGAGCTGATTCCTAGCTGGAGGGAGAGCTTGGGTGGCACTGGGAACCATGGGGACTGGTTGGGTAATGCTGATTCTGAGCCAGAGGGAGTGGTGGGGATAGTGTGGCAGAGGGGACAGTTTGGTAATTGTCTATTGCTGGGGATTTCTGCAGTGCTTCTTTTCTTGTACCCTGATTCCTTAGTATTACTATTGCTACTTTTTATTTTCTTGTCTCACTGTCATTTCCAGCAAATTGTTTTTATCTTAATCCATGATCTTTTGTGCCTTCAATTCTCCTCTCCATCCCGCTGCAGGAAGAATGGGGGAGAAGAAGAGGAGTGAGCAAGCAGCAACATGGTTTGGAGAGTGCCATTAGGAACTTTATTGACTACCATTCCTAAACCACAATAAATACCTTAGGTAAATTCAGTATACAAATTTCTGATTTTGAATATATCTCAACGTTTAAGCACTGCTTCGGGTAATTGGGGGCCAACTGTGCTTCGATTTTATCCAAAAGATTAAGATATTCTAGCGTCTGCTAGAGTGCGAAAAATAGTTCCTGATTTTTCAAAAGTACTGTTTTTTCTCTTATGCAATTCAAAGTCTGAATGAAAAGGTTCCTTTGCTCTATTCTTTCACATAAAATGGTGAAAAGCAGCTTTGGTATTTTCTCATTACAGTAATAAATGTATTCTATTTTCAAATTTATTATTGAGACAATTTGAAAATTTTGGATGTTATTTTGACTCCCCAAATTTTGAATGCAAAAGGCACAGATTACTTACTGATTTAACAAAGTAACATTTTATGAAGTCATCAAACAGTTAAGCATTCATTTCTCTAGAAAATTCCAGAATTACTTCACATCACTGCAGTGACAAGACTTGAGAGTCACAAAGATGGGTGTGCTTGTCTTGGTGTGAATGTGTATATAACCCCCACTGGATGCTTCTGCACGAGCATGAGAGCTGATCAGAATTGTCACTGCAAACATTTTGCTGTGAGGAAAATAAGAGTGATCTTTGAGAGGGAAAAATGGATAAATAATGCTTTGGCTTGACTTCTGATGGACTAAAGGTAAAAAATTGCTATAGTTTACTACAAACATGTTAGCACAAGTTGAGCTGTTTGCATCAACTAGGAAAAAGGTAAGTAGCTCCATCTTGAGCCATAGTGGCTATTAGATGAAGTGTGGTTGGCACATTCTTTGATCCACTCTAGCTAGGCCTCAGTAAAGCTGTAGCATTAAAATGGTGTCTTTAACATTAAAATTAAGCCTCTGTTGAGAAAGAGGTGAATTTTTTTCATCGTGTTTCTTCAGTTACTTTTTTATTCTCTCCATAATCCCTTAATAGCATTTGTTGCTTGTTGAACCAATATAGAAAAACAGTTCAAACAGTGAGTCCTTGGTGTTTTCATATTTTTTGCTCTAGGAAACTTGTACCATCTGAACTATTTCAGCATCCATCAGATTCATAGAATAGTGCAGAGCAGGCTTTCTGAGGGAGGCATCCTGCCGTTGGCAACTCTCCAGGCCTCTTCAATGAAATACTAATTTCAAATAAATTTAATTACCCCTTTTAGAGTTTTGGCTTTTGCTTAATTTGTATAAATAATTTGGGCATCTAATTAGCTCTCACTTTGTATCACATAAAATAATTGGGACTGCTTTGTCAGGCAAAATCTTCCTTTCAAAATGAATTACTCAAATGCAAGTCCTTGCTCTTAGTTCAGGAATTACATCACTTGCAGCTTCATAATCTCTTTTTCTAAAGCTGTCTGATGTTGATCAGTGTGGATGCCTCCTCCACTGCTGCTGGATACAGACACCATTGACTTACTAATATCTCAACAATATTGCAATCCAGCTTCAGCTTTCCTAGGCTTTCACTTTGGCACTGCAGCATCTCAGGTCCTCTCAATTTATAATGCACTTTTTGTGGAAGCTGTATATTCTACAAAGCAGAAAAGGGAGAAAGTGAGAGGAAGCATATAGGATAGGTTCCTTTGAAATTTGAAATTATATTAGTTGAAGAAGATAAGATGGGATTAAATGAATGGATGGTTGTTCCCATGTAACTCAGCTTCTTCAGTCAAAGATGCTTGCAGAAGTACAGGTAAAGAGCATGTGGATTCGTTCTAGGAATTCAGAGATCATGCAGAGGCTGAGAAACTGTTGAGATGAGCAGTGGGTCTTGGGTGGCCCTAGCAGAGGTTGTGAGTACAGAACTCAAGCTGCTGCATCCTGAGGACTTGTCAGGACACTGAAGAATTTATTATGCCTAGGAAAATCACTGAGATGGCAGACACTCATACTGGAACAAAGACTTGCTTGAAAAGAATGTGTCTGTGGGGAGAAAATGCTACTTCGTTTTTTATTCAGTTTAGGCATAATTCAGCTCGCATCAGTGTTTAGTTCTGTCTGAGATTCCATATTTAAGAATTCACAAGACCTCCAGGATACCCAACCTCCTAGAACAACAGGTGGGCGTCTAGGTAGAATGCCCCAGAACATCTGAAATTAGCCAAGAAACCTTGGGCATGCTCAAGTTGTTGAGCTGCCTTTGGGCGACTGAAACAGGACCTGGAGATTTCCCTGTTTAAAAAAAGTTGGTGATCTTAATTTACTGAGACCTCACTTCCTGTAGGCAGACATATTTTCAGACTGACCAATCCTGATTCTTTTTATGGTGAAAGCCAAAAAGTTTTCTCTATCATGGCTTTGAGTTTCTTTTTCACATGGGCATTTTTGGGAGAATAAGTACTGTTTCCTAAATGTAGTAGATATTTATTTCTATCAGGAGAAACCAAGAGTGGGATTCTTAAAACAAATGGAAGGCATCCAGACACTGTTGTTTGCTGGTATTCTTTAAGACTGGTGTTCGAGTACTTTATATTATGCAGTTATAAGCTAAAACACAGAAATAAAATAGCATCCCAAAAGTAGAATTATGAGGAGGAAAGCTCTGCTATTACCACCTCTTCATGGGATGAGTTTCTTACATCTGTTTAATACCTGATGGTTTATTGGTTACTGTAAAGAAATTGAAATGAATTATGACTTATTCTTTCAGAACCCACAACTTCACTGTCAAACTGCCTCCATGTTGAAGGCACTGTCTTAATGGAATGATTCTTTATATAGCAGTAAACAAATGACAAACTTAACATGGTAGCAGTGAAAACTATTAACATACTGGAAGCAGGTACAAACTGCATTTCTCATATAACCATGAAGGAGTCATCATTGTTTTAGAAATACGAAGATGATGGTTACTATTGCCAGACCTTTGAGTATCATTTGTTGGCAGAAGACAGGCATAAAGAGCAATAAAAATTTAGTAGGGCTAGTGTGTGACTGTGCAGTAACTTATCACCTGATATCATTCTGTGGAAAAATAAATCTAAATGAGAATATAGGAACACAGCACAGGGAATATACCAGAATCAAATGTATTTCTGACAGTGGTGAGAACCAATACTGCACTCTAGGTTAGAAAATGCCTTTGGTTGGCAATTAAGCAATAAAATACCCATGGTAAAAATCTTGATAATCCTAGATCATTATCAGCTGTCATATATATCAGAAACAAAGTTAATATCCCCTAGATATTTTTATCCTAGGCAATGGAAACATAGATACTCTCAGAGTAAGAGAATTTAGATTAATGCCAGCATTCATTCAGCTCCTACAGTCCTTTAAAGAGATTCGCGTTTTGCTGTATGATATACTGAAATACTGTCACATATTATATTTTACACATCTTCACCCAGTCTCACCCCACTGAATACTGTCCTTATTGCAATTCTCACATCTTCTCAATATTGAGAATATTATAGTTCATCACAGAGCTTTGTACAGATCAGCTTCCTCTGTATATTTTCCAGACTGTGCTCCCAGAATGAATAAACTTTCTGATTGTTTTCCTATGTAATATTCTAAAAGAGACTTTGAGGTTACTTCAGATCTCCTGGTCCTGTGATACATAAGGCTATCAAGTTTGCAGTCATTCTTAGAGATCATTATTTAGTATATTTTATATGTCACGAAGGAATCACCACTTCATATGCAATGTTTGGGTCTTCCTTTCTCCTGAAATACCTACTCTTACTATCTGACTGTTCTGGCAGGTCTTTCTTTTCTTTCCCATATATATTCTTCCTTCCCAGCTTTAGTGTACGGGTCTTGGAGAATTCCTGCTACAAAATTTATAAAATAACTAACTCCACAACCAATGAGATGTGAATATTTTTTTTTTTTTAAATCAAACTCAATTTTGTGAATGCACAACAATAAATACCCTGTAATTTTAACTCTATGTGAAGTAACAAGTGTGACAGTAGAATGTATAGGTGCTCAGTGGGAGGATTCAGACAAAAAAAAGTTGAGCTTAATACAGAATTAAATTTATGGAGAGCTTTGCTGGCTTTCAAAACAGTGAAATGGTCCTTTTTTCATCTGCAAGGTCTCTTGGTTCTGTAATTATATGGATTTGGTGGAATTTTTCTCAGTTATAAAGAAAAAAATTTCAGTTATTTTAAAAGAATAAGATTATATTTAGGTTTTCATCTTTACAGATCTTGATCAAAACATAAAAAGAAATGCATTACGAAATAAAGAGCATGGACTTATTCAGTGTCTATAATCTAAAGCTCCTGATCATTTTATGTCAATCTTCAAAATGTATGCATAGGACAAATATGGAAAGCATAGATGACATCCAAAAATGTTCAAAGTAAATGTATCACTGTAGTCAATGAAAGATTTCCACTGCTTTAATGTTTTAATATTAAATGTTCAATGCAAAATCCTCAGAATCTGGTCTCATAAACTACACAAATTTCAGAATTCACAGGTATCCCAGAAAAAAATTATAAAAACCCCCACATTCTCTCAAGTGTCACTTCCTTACACAATATCATTGACACCTTAGGGATGGTATTTTGTTTGCATCTGGAGTAAAATGTGTTGATTATGTTAGAAGAAGATGCCACAGAAGCAAAATGTATTATTCTCATTAAAAACCCAATACTTTCCTTTTAAGAATGGTATAAAGGCAACATGACTAATAGGGCACTGCTAAGGCATTGCAAAGTATCATGACAATTTTGGGAACTGCTGTCTGCTTTACAAGGTATTATATATTTCCCACTTACTTTCAAGATTTCTTCTTTAATTAAATTGTAAACTCCCCAGCATTTCACTATTAAGAGCCGACCCAGTCTAAGGAAAATATCTTTATAAAGCTGCATTCTCTGTAAAGAATATAAGGCTACAGCATTTTTTCCTGTTTGGTTTGATTATGACTAGATAATTAAATTGAGATATTGCACATAGGACACGTTATTTATTTCTTGCAGAAAAATTTAATTTCATGCATGAGAAGTTGCTTGTTCCCCTTTTTGTCCGTTTCTACATGTCTCACTAAAGCAGTAGTTTTTTTGTGGGGAGATTTTTGGATGACAGATACTACTAAGGTCCCATACAGGTGGTTATTTTTATAGATAAGATATGCGTCGCAGATTATCTGTTGGAGTTAACCTGCTTACAACACTTAATCCAAAAAAATCCTCTCTTTATAGAGGAAACAAAACACTGGAACAAAGTTCTCCAGTGGATGAAATGCTGTTTATAGGAGATTGTCTCAAGTTTGTATCCACTTAAACTGGAATTTTTCATTTCAGTCCATGATCTTATGCCAAATTGATTGAACTACAATATACAACAAAAAATAACATGCGAGAAACTAGACCTACTGCTCATGTGAGACAGTCAGCAGACTCTGAAAAGGACAGGATGCCCTTCATCTTCTTATTTGCAATGCCTTAGCTGATTGAAACTAACAGTAATTTGAAGTCTGTAAGGATTGTAGGATTAGGACTACAGTGAGAAGATCTTTAAGTTTGCTTTGCTGGATTTAAACAAGTATAAAGTCCAGCTTTGCAAGAAACAGATGGAATGAAAAATGGATTACATTTCTCTTCTGCTTTTAGACATGTATATTTTATATCTATATCTATCTATCTAATCTCCTTTTTTTTTTTTTTTTTCTTTCAATGGGTAGTATGCAGTGGAATTTGCTAAGGAATGACCTAGACTCACAGTGTAAAACACAGGAAGTGATGAATGGCAATATTGTGTCTGGATATAATAAACATAAAATTTATCTTATTTAGCTTTAGCCATATAGTAGTTCAACATCATAGTCAAGCCAGCCCAGGAATTTTATGAAGAGTAGGGAAACTGTTGTGGGGATTGTCATCTCATCTCAAATGTCCTCAGGATGTATGAATCTTTTTTCGTCAATTACAGAGGGGCACAGGATAGTTTGCTCAGATTCAAGGCACAGCTTTTGGGAAATAAATGCAATAAATACTTTGAGGCAACTAATAATATTTTTGTGTGAGACATAAACCAGTGTTTTGTGAGGAAGTATAGAAAAACTGTAATTTGCTTCGTAAACTTTGTAATTTCTGCATGTGGATCTGCCCTTGTGGTGCACAGACAGCTGGAAAAGAGCCCATTTCAACAATTTAATTTAATTAGTACCTTAAGTTCAAGGTACTAATTAGAATCAGCTGAATTTTATCCCACACAATCTGAATTTCTTTTACAATAAGGAAAGAAAGGATAGACTGAAGGGGAATAGGGTAGATAGAAGAAAGGTCATTGTGGAACAAAAGCAAAGAGTGAAAATCTCTCTGAGGTCAAAAACTGTGCCCAAAGTATATTTGTGCATACACAAAAAAAAAACAAAACAAACAGGTATTTTTCTCCTTCTCCACACACCCCCTGCCTCCATATCCCCCTGCAGCTGAAAAAGAAACAACCAACCAAACCACAACTATTTTTCTTGAATAAGACTTGGGAGAGAAACAGAACATTTAGAAACTTTAAGGAGCAGAGAGCTGCTACGTTACTTGTACTACCACCCTTGTGAAGCATTATGCAGAGTTTCTGCATAGTTCTCCTGGGGGAGCTGAAGAGTTCAAACCCTCTGCACTGTATATTAAATGGAAGAGTTAGTTTGAAGCATTTGATGTATCTGTAAGAAATAGATTTCCTCGCTGTACTTTTACATTTGATGTGCAATGAAAGTGGTGAGAAGAGAATACAATCAATTGAAGAACTACAATATGAGCAAGGAAATTTTACATTAATTTTTCATTCAAATATGCACAAAGCAGAAAAAAAGTTAGGAAAAAGTATCAAGGAGATGTGACAATAGACCATGAATAGAGTAAATAGGAAAACTCAGTTTGGAGGAATTAAATCTTAAGGTATAGAACACAGCAGTGGCAGAGGAATGACAGCAAGAGACATCATTCTGACATGTACGTATCCACACAGCTTAGGAAATATTGTGAAGCAAATCCTTTCTGTAAAATTCTTTCAAAATGCCCATCATGACAATAACAATTGAAAGACAGAGAGCTGTTCAACAAAGAGGGAGAGTGATAAAGTACAATGAAGAATGAGGACAGAAGAGGACTCAGAAAAAAGAAAGCGTGGAGAAGAGTAGGGAAGTAAATGGACAGACATCTATTACAGCTTTAAGAAAACAGGAATGCAATTATTGGAATGATAGTTATACTTTACGGTTATTTTTTATCTCACTCAGAATTTTTTGTGATTATAAATTAACATCAGTTGTGTTTCAAAGGGATAAGTATGACCCATGAATTAGAATTAGCATAAGTGACCTTCAGTGTCTTTAGGTAAGATTATTCAAATTTACATGCTGTGGATTAGGACATAGTGAACATTGTATTGGGTGCAGGTGATTAAGCTCTGGGACAGGTTGCTCAGACATCTGGTTTAAGTGTTCATCCTTGGGCAATGTTGAAAACCTGACTGGGCAAAGCTCTGAGAAACTGCTCAAGATGACACTGCATGAGCAGAGAAGTTGAACTATATAGTTCAACAGAGTTCCAAGAAAACTGTAACCATTCTGTGTTCCTCTTAACATTCAACAGCATAAATATGTGAAAGAAGCAGGGACTGCTAAAACCTGCCTTAGGATATTCATTCTTTTTCGTTATGATTTATTATGGAGCTTGGTATTATAATTAAGAATAGGTAGGCAGCAAATCATAGCTGTGCTTTGTTCTGTAGATTTTTTTTCAAAAGAAATAAAAAATGTAGCCTGTATTGCAGCTGTCGCAAATTATACTACTTTTATACAAGATGACTGTTGCCTATTGAAAACACGGTAAGACATTGTTTTCAATCATTTTTCTCAGTTCATAAATATAAGAATATTGTTCTTATCACATGAATATACAGTTATTGTTTCCTTCTGAGATGGCATGTCAGATCATAGTTTTTACTATTCACAAGGTATTCATTTTTCTTCTCTGTTTCAGTAGTTTTTGATTTGGACTTTAATTTTGAAAGGGAGCCCACTGAGATATATGAATATGTGAAGGAAATATTTGTAATTTATCATTTTGAGCTGATATTTAATTTCATATTGATTTTATTCATCTGATGCTTAGCTTTATTATTTTCTTCTTTTCTTTCTTCAAAAGAAAAAGTTGTATATAAGGCTATAGCTAATTTATTTTCCTAAACACGTGTCCCGTGTTGCTCAAGTAGCCATCTTTTTTTTAAGATGAAGACAAATACAATTCACGGGAGGGTGCTCTCATCAACAGAGATTGCTTTATTTCAGATGAACTTGCAACTGCATGTTTGATTAAGCAGCAGGTGGTGGCACATTTGTTGAAATGGACCATTTGTTGTATTAATAAGGTAAACAGAGGTATCTATTCATTATGTGCAAGGTAATGCCAGTTCCAGGCACTGTTCAAATCCTGTCAGTCTCTGGTTTGGAATAAAACCTGCATACGCAATATGGCTCGAAATATAAAGAGAGAAAAATGATGGTAGGTGGACCATTTTGCTTTTTCATTCTTTGCCTTTTCCAATAATTATTCTATTTATCTTTGATGTCGATTTTATGCACAGTCATGAACAGAAAATCCTCACCTCCTCCAAAGAATTGGAAAATGCAGTACAGAAGCAGTGTGAATTAGGTCAGTCCTATATGATAGAGCTGAGTGGGAGCTGTGCTGAGTGTAACAGGCTCTGCTGAGATGCAGTGTTTCCTCAAGCATATTGTTTAATAGGAAAAAGAGTTTCATGAAACAGGGCTGACATGGTTCTAGTTAGCTTAGAGAAATCTGAAGAGTTTGAATCTGTCTTCACCCTTCTGTGTGCACTTGTTTATAAAAATGTGTTTTTACCTAGGGTAGCCAGGCAATTACATGGTCATTATGAAGGTACCAGCTCCCTGCTATACTGAAGGGTGTGAGTTGCCAAATAGTGCATGCGCCTTGCACAGCAGAGTTAGGAAGCTGCAGTTCTGTTTTTTCTAACTATGATGTCCTGAATCTCCTGTCTTATTATCTTTTGTCTTAAATCATGTTATTTCTGATCACGCAGACAAGTTTCACTTGGCAAAAGATTGGTGGTAAAATGTGAATTTGAATCTCCTCCTTACATACTAAGTATTTGTTTATAGACACTTACAAAAATGCTCAGGAAAAAAAGAAAGGTTAGTTTTCAAAGTAATTTAGTTCTCATCAGATCTTGGCAATTTGTCTTTAGAAAAGATGTGGGCTGGTCACAACAGAGTAGAGACATATACAAACAGGAACTGGCATGATTTATGATATTCTTACCTCTAAATCTTCTCTAAATGCACATTTTTTAAGATTTCTGTAGAAGCCCACAGAATTGTATTAAGAGACACAGTTTTATTTGTGGATCAAAATAGATAGGAATGCCATGTACTTTCTTGCCTGAGAAATTAATTTCTTTCTAGCCTCCCCAACTTTTTAAGACATACATTTTAGTACTGTGATATATCACAGGAAATAGAGAGTAAAAGAGAAGTAAAGAAAGTCCAAGAAATATCTGAAATTATGAGGGAGCTTAAAATTAAGTTTTAGGGAAATGTTTAAATTTTTCACATGATAGGACCCAGGATAGCGAAAAACCCACATGCCTCTAACCACTCTTGGAACTTTCGAGCTGTGCAATGCAGATAAAATTACGTATTTTGTGAAGTTAATGCAAACTTTTGAAAAATAGCATAATAATTATATGCTGAATTAAGACAAAAATTACCTCCAGTAATTAATTAGAGAAAAGAAATTCACCAAGAAAAAAAAAATTAAGGGAAAATATCACTGTTCCTAATCACCATAAACAAATTTATGATTAAATTAAATTACTCATTCAGCTGAACAAGTTCCCTGAATAAACTCTTATTCTCTTTCCTTCCACTATACTGTGAATATTTTTTTCAGTTTTAAAGAGAATTAAAATTAAAATTAAAATTGAAATTAAAATCATTGCTTTTAGATGTGGTATTCTTAGTGAAGTTTTATTTATGGAACTTATTAAAATTGATGAAATTAAATCACCACAGAATTATGATCTTCAACCAAATTTATTTATTCAGCATCTGTATATTATCTACAAAAATTTGATGTAATTTGTGCACAGATGAGATCCATTTTTTTCAAATACTCACTAGCATAGGTAAAAGCTTGCATTCTGGTAGCTTTGATAAAAATTCAACCCATTTATTAAAATCAGTAACTAAATTCTTCTGCTCCTCTCCTCTCATCGGGTTTACAATGAAGAGTAGAAGTTTGGCCAGAGTGAAATAAGTGACATAGAACATCATGGAAAGTGCTTGCAGAAGGAATGAAAATCAGAAGGTTGTAATAATGAGGTTTCTCTTATCCATAGCAGGTGAAGGATGGGACACATTAATTCAAAGCAAGCAGAAGAGCAGAGAAATTAGCAGAAAACTAGGCTCTTTTTTCCCCAGTTCAAAGCTGAAAAGTCTGAGAAAACAAGTGACTCTGGGCTGACAGATGCCCGCAGCAAAAATGTCATTTCCCACTGCCTTGATGATCATCTGGATATGTGAAGTTATCCTTTATCCTCAAGCTCTCTATTACATATATACTATTTTCAAGAAGCCAAAATTAATCATTATATGGAAACTAAATAATACATTTCAGGGTCTTACAAATGTCAGGGTACGTCTAGGCTGCTTCCTAAACTAGGAAGGGAGCCAGGGAGTAAGTGAAACTCTTGATTCCCCGTCATCCATCATGCTTAACTCTCACCTCACTTCCTCAGAGTGCTCCAATGAACTCCTTCAAAGACAAATCCTAAGCATGCTTCCAAACATTGTTCACTTCAGGGATTCCTAAAAGGACTATGAATAATCCTGCATTGAATTTATTTCCCTTTTTCCTAATGGGATTTAGACAAAGTTATATCTTTGGATACCTAACACGTACCTTCAGCTTTATAAAATAAAAACACTGGTCCTGTATGATGCAACGCAGCCCTCACATTACATTTAGCAATCTGAACTGGAAAAAATACACCAAAAAGACCCATATTTTAGTTCTTGAGGATCATGGCTTGAGTCAGAATAGCCCCAGAGACATATAACGACTAGTGCGGGGGCTGCTGGTTTTGTCTACAGCGGGTGGGCTTGAGACGAGAGTGAACATGAATCAGTGAGGATCACTTGGCCTCAGGAGTAGGGGACAGTGGGGAGAGAGAAGATCATCACCCAGCACTGCCTTATTATGCTAATAGGAGACTGATCCCACTGATGAACATGAGATAACTTACCAGAGACATTTGCGAATTCCTCAAATTACAGTACCACACCATTTTGCTGTGTTACATTTGTTAGGCTGCTGTGCCATCTCAATTTTTCTTTTACAAGGGAAGTTTCATTCTAAGGTTCTGTTATTAGGTAAGTTTCACTGTTTTCATCGTCCAATGGATTGCTTACTACCTTAGATTCTACCCTTCCCATACATTGAAGAAAAACTTCTGGCATGCTCACCTCTGCCTACAGATTCCCATCCTCTGCCAGCTTAAGGGATCTGATGTGACATTATTTTTAAAGATACCATCAATCAGTTAGGCTTCTTTGAAACGACATCTGGGCTCACCTTTGAGGTTTGGCCAAGTAGTGCAATCCGTGGAAAGCTGTGTGGTTTAGTTTACATAGTCCAGCCAGAGAACTTGCAGTACGGACACAACAAAACAAATATAATTTTGTTTTTGATGGCTAATCTTATGTTGCTCAGGAAAGTTCTTTGGCTAGCATATGCCCCATTACCCTTTACCCATTTACCTCTTTGAAGATATTAAATAGATCTTCTGTCTCTACAGCATCTCTCCCTTAGTGACACATGCCACTCCATCTCCAAATATTTAACAAATACAAACTTAATACTCAGTTACAAATAGGAATTTTATCAAGATTTAGTTATTATTTTATGTTTACATCATAGTTTTCTATAATGTGAAGACCTTATTGTGGGCTCACTGCAAGTGTATGGGAAGCATTTTGCAAAGTCCCTGTGAAGGTTGTGATACAAGGGGAACAGTTTTAGTATAGGTGGCATCAAGCCACCCAACAGTTGCTCAGGTTGAGAGGATGCACACAGCATGACAAGTAGGCTCTATTCATTGCAATGAAAATTAGAGTGAACCAGAGATTTCTTCAATTTTCCAGCATAATTAAAACACAAATTCATCTGGGACTAAAAATGCTGTTTCCTTCTTCCAGCTGTACAGAGCAAAGTAAGTCACCAGATGTGGTGTCACTGCTGTACACAAATCTTATCACAAAGAATGATTTCTTCCTGAAGGATGGATCTCAAAGTACAGGAGTGTTTGACTGAAATTGTTTCTCTTCTGACCCATGCAGTCAGTCAAGATTAAACTTGGATAGTTCCATTCTTCTGGTTTTGTAGTTAGTTTTTAAATTCTATTATTGTAATTTTTTTCAAAGATGACAATAATTTTAACAAGTCATTTCAGACTTTTGCCAATGGTTTCTCTATGTCACACATGCTTTTATTTTAGAGTTTATAATTTTAACACTACTAGAAACATGGTTATTTCAACAAATCAAGATTTTTTTCCAATTGGTTTCTAATTATCTTTACTTTTTTGCTGTTAGAAACTGTGAAATAGTATATGTCAATTGTAAGTCCACACTAAGAGCTCATTTAACCTATGAAAGTCAAAAAGCTTAGTTTAAAAAATCAGTAGTGAATATAAGATAATGATAAAAAGTATTAAATAAGAATGTTAAAAGAATAAGATAAGATAAGCACACTTTTTACACTTATAACCTTAATCTTTTGTGGGTTTTGCTTTTCTGAATGGTTGTATGTCTGCTACAAATATCTGCATTTGCAAAACTTTCCAGTTTTCCCTTATGTAAAGTACTCAAATGTTCAAAATTTGCATAGTATCAAGAATGGAGAGAGAAGTGAAAGATTTTCTTTTTTTGCGAAACTCTTTCACAAAAAAAGAAAATCTGCCACTGGAGATAATTTTAAGTGTGTTAAGTGAATTCATTTTCTGATGGAAAGAAATAAAAGAAAAATAAGAAAATAATGGTATACAGGAATATCATAGAAAGATTAGAATTTTTTATTTTTTTGGTATTTATGCTTGTGGGTGCTGTGAGATTTTCAGAGAAGAGAGATAGGTACTGCTTACTAAAATAAGATATAATAGATAAGAAAAGGAAAGCAGAGTTGTTGTTTCTTTTTTAATAGAATTGCTTGTATAGCTGTGCTAGTTTGACCTCAAAACCATGACAATATCTAAGATTGTGTTTAACTCAGATAGAAGAAAATCTCAGGATAAAACCAAGAATGTATTTTTATTCAAGTGCCAATAGATATCAATTATTCAGCATTTAGAAATTCTCAAACAATGTTAAGTCTGGAGCCCAAATAACGAAAGCTTTAGAGCTGTAAGACTGAATTAAAATGAATAACTTGATATTTAGTTGTAAAACTTCAGAACAGCAAGCACCAGGATCTTGCTGATCCTGTAGGTTAATATACTACCCTTTAATTCAGACTCAATTCAGATCATGAATGGATCACAAGAGAAAATGAGACTCATCATTCTGAGCTAGACAAGCCTAATATTTTTCATCTGTTATTTCATACCAGACATTGTGAAAGGATTAGCAATCTTCCTCAGAAGAAATTCAGGACTAGAGAGACACTTGCCAAGGCAGGCAAGAAGTGAATTGCCAGCAGTTCTCTGGAGAGAGGTACACACCTGGTCTTGTTAGCTGTGCTTCAAAGCAGGATTACTAGCACCTCAATTTCCTGAGCACTATATTCACTCATACATTATTGAGAAAAGAAGAAAATATGCAAATATGTAGAGAGGTTTGAATCTCTTCCATGCTACTTAGCAATACCAAAGAGCTGCCTGAAAACATAGAGAACAATTTAGAATAAGAAAATAAGGAGACATAAATTTTCAAAAAGCTGTCAAGATGGAGACGATAAAATATATCTATAAGACCCCAGAAGTAGAGAATCATTGCATATACAAAGCTTGCAGCCGTGACAAGTTATATTTGATCAAGTCTAAGGTTTGCTGAAATACTTCTGAGGTAATGCAATTCCAGATGATAAGAATTCGTTGCTGATTTCTGATGTTCTTTAGTTTTCTTCCTTTTTATCCCAGTTTTTTTTTTTTTATTATTTCTCTCTAATGTTGAACATAGTTGTAGAAATATCTGGAATTTAATGAAAGTTTAAGAAGGAAATTTAAATTCAATGAGCTGTTTGAAATGAACATCTATTTAAAAAAATAAAGCATTTTATCTCAAAGACTGTAATCTAAAAGTTTAAACATATTAGGGACAGTATGCCATTCACTTTGTCTAGTAAAACACATAAAAAGTACTAATGATTCTACATAAACTGGATGATGTCATTTTTTCACTGAGTGCTCCCTATCACATAGGTAAAAAATAAAAAAAGGATTGTATTTCTGTCTTGGGAAAAAAAAAGACAACGAAAATAGATTTTACCACGATAATCCTCTATTTTTTTTTCTTCAGACTGAAATAATACTGCTACTAGTAGAAAAAGTTTTCTTCTTTTTATATATTTATATGTATGAGCATGTTTTAAAGAAGCATTTAATAATCTTAAGTGCTAAGAAAACACAAAACTGAAAAGTAGCCCAAGCATCACCAAGACCAATAGAATGATACAAGGACAGAAGGACAAGGACAAAAAGAGCAGTATACAGGTGAAGCAGGAACCAAAGTGTTTAAAGTTTTGTGAATAAGGTTAATATGTTAAAATCATATAACTCCTTGGTTATCAGAATAGAACAGGCCAGAGAAAGCATAAACCATGTAAACTCTTCAAATCACATTCAATTGTTCTTTCCTGTTGAGGTTGAGTTTTCAGTCCATGATTTCTCAGGAAACCTTCCCAATCATGTTCTACTATTGGACTTGTCCACCAGAAAATTGTGAGAGGATTCTACAGTTAAATTTTCGGATACTTGTATCTTAATAATCCTAAAATGTAGAGAACAGTACAAGGTTTGATTTGTCAGAATTGTGATATAATGCAAACAGGGCAATAGAATATAAAGAAATAATAATACCCTGGAAGATACTGCTGCAGCTACTTGTTTAGAGGAAGAACAGTAATTTTGAGAACGTGGCTTGGCTAATAGTATAACAGAATTTGGCTGTTCCTGTTGATAGCACTTAATCACTAGAAGGCAGAGAGGATTTATTTTTTTTTTAAGTAGAAGTCAGATTGTCCTGGAATTCCTATACTGAATTTCTTGTTTATTACTAACAAAAATAAACTTTTATTTTCATTATATATATTGGTGGATCTTGTGGCTGGGAGTTGTGAAGAACTTTGCAAACAGAAGCAAGCGAACAACTGCCAGGAAAAAAATACCCAAACACCAACAAGCAACCCCCAAAACCATAGAGTAATATTTGAATGTGTTTTTTTAAAGTTTATGTGATTTTTCACTTCTCCTTACTTTAAGTACATTTTTCAACCTAAATAACCATAAATGATAAATGGCCAGGGGGAAAAAAAAAAAAACAAACCTATATGATGTGGAATAAATATCTTTTTCCAGAACCATAGGAACCTGAACACCTCATTTATTCTTCTTCCTAGTGCTGTCAAAAGCAGATTAAAAAATAGGAAAATATTTATGAGTAAAATAAAAATATTTATATTGAAAAGAGTGCCTTAAAATATTAAATGCTTTTAGTAACATAAAATGTTTCTTAATCTCAAATGGCCTGTGAAGTATTTCAAATTTAACTTCTCATTGTGCCCAAATGTTAAGTATTGTTTTTCTCAGATAAATCAATTGTAATCACTCAGACTGGACTTTTTAATTCATTTTATTTCTGTTACTTTTCTTTCTGTTTTTTTTCCCAGGCAGAGTTTTTTGCACAGAGCTTCTAAGATAAAAAAAGTTCAAATCCAAAATGAAATGCCATTTCTGGAAAATTACATTTCAGATTTGAGGACACTCAAAGTAGTGTCCTCAAATTCTGTTTCAGGAAAAGTTCATGGATTGAACTTTCACTATTTATGCGAACTCTTGAGGGACAGAAGTTCAACTATTTGAAGGAAGTACAATTTTCTTCAGGAGGCCCACAGTAAAATATAAAGTGGGGCAATTTAGCTGGGGTGTTTGCATAACAAATTTTCTACAGATTTTCATTTTTTGAAGTCCTAAAGAGGTAACTTCTATCTGGAAAAAGCTGTCCTGTGCACAGCTACCCAGGAAATGAGGACTGAGAAAAGCAGAACCTTTTAAGAGAGGCTGAAGGAGATACCAGAGGAGAGTGAGAACTAAGAGAATGTAGGCTCACAAACCCCAAAGACTGCATTTAGAGAAATGTGTGAATCAAGGAAGCAAAAACCATCAAACCCAAGCAACTTTTAGAACAAAAGTTTGTTGAAACAAAAATTCGTATAACTGCACTAAAATTTTCTTATAAAAGGAGTTCATCAGAGACTGATCAGCAAGGGATGTTGGATGGAGTCACAGAATGTTCCTCTGGGCACATCGCTGTGGTTCTGATGAGATCCTGGGGGAGCCATTGCTACTTAATACTAATATGTGTGGAGAAGCAGACTTAGTACCAGATCCTTCTGCTGCTATTCTAGTCGTGTCTCTTTAGTCTCAATGCTAGTCATTCCAGATATATAGGAGTAGAAGACACTAATGAGAAACTGTAAAAATTAATTAAAAAGTCCATAAAGTTCTATCTGTGCACATAAGAATATGAATTTTTAAATGAAATACCATGAAGCAACAGAACTAGTGAGAAGTTTTATGTTCTACCATAAAAATAGAAATCTCAGCCTTTCACTAAAATGAAATTTCCATTTTTATTTCTGATGGGTCATGTGATTCTTCAGCACTGAATTTGCTAATAGGGGATTCCTGCCACATTGTGTGACCGAGTAAAATTCAGTTGCCAAATTTGAATTAAGAGAATAAAATAAATTAAGTATTTTAATACCCTGAGAGTTTAATCTCAATAATAGTTTCATTGTGTATAGGTAGAATGTGGGTCAGAATAACAAAAGAATTTAAATTTATTGTGCTAATATCACCTTTACATCTCAGATTTAGGTGTGCTCATATAAATATGTAAAAAATCTTGGAATTTCTCAGAAGGCCTTGAATCAATACCTCATATTGACTTCTTTGAAATAGTTGCCTCATCACTCTAAAATTTTGATTGTGTAAACCACATATATACAAACTGTGACATGAAAATACTAAAAAAATAACATTTTAGTGTGAATAGTCTGAAGCTGACCTAAGATGAACTGTTATTTTCATAGCTGAACAAAGCATATTTCTCCAAAATATCCTTCCATGTCATTACTCCCTGAAACTCTTGATGAGCTTCTCTTTCTAAGACATGTAAAGTTTGTAGGAACAGGTAACAGGAAAACCAGGCCCACACAGAAACTCTCTGAAACAAAGCTGATAGAAAATAGGGGGAGAAAACTTCAAGCTGAATCCAGGCTGGGAATAAGTATTCTGAGTCTGACTTCATTTTGTGAATTAGTGAGACTGTAGAGAGAAAAGAGCAGTAGGCACTGTGGGGAAGTGGAAGGAGGTTAGCAAGGGGGTTCAGTGAAAGTTTTAGCTCTTGTGTAACAGGGAGAACAGGAGGTAAGCACTTATGCGCTGTGAAACAGCATTAGCAGGAGCTGAGATGTGGGGTGAATTTCAGGGGACCATAAAACTGACGTTCCCAGAGTACAATTTTTGTGTAAGAAAGTGTGTAATGGAAGTCTGTAAGTATTTCCTCTGTTTTCTGGTTACTTGTGCTCACGACCAAATACCTTCACAGTGACCCTGGAAATGAAACAAGATTTTTAAGCTCAGGTTTCATACAGTGTGTATCACTGCATTACCACATAATGAGATTCCATACAACAGATGGTTCCATATTTCACAAGGAATATACTGTCTACACCAAATTACTAGGAGTTACTTCCAAAATAATTTTAACTCCCATTAATAAAACTGATTTACTAGATTTAGTATTTATGCTCTTTTTGGAAGGCTCATCAGATTTAAATGTCTGACTCACATATAAGTCTAAGTGTTAAAACATTATGATCTGCCCTGGGTGATAAAGTGAAGCAGTTTACAAAGTAAATGACATCTACAGCCACTCTAGCAGTCAGCTAATAGTATGAACATATTTGGGGGCATGGCATTGTTTCCCAGAATGTTACACAGAAGAACAAAGTTCACTTAGAGTCCACAATCAGCTGTTTATTAGTGTCAAAATAGTGTATAACAATGTGACTTTGTTTATTCTAGAAGTGCCTTTGTACTGTACAAGCATTGCATAGTGTTATTTGACAGTGAAGAGCTTAATATCTTGCCAGACTACAGCTATAGAACTTTTAAATCAAAGTACTTCACTCTTGAAAATGAAAGAAAAGCAATGTGAATGATTCTGTTCTAATGAAGTGCAGGCCTTCTCCTGGGAATAAAAATATGATAATTCATATAACTGAAGCATTCCATGTAAATTGTCAGCCATTCAAATTAAAGAAGTATCTAATGAATAACTGCATGCAAGATTGCGTGGTGATTAGCAGTACAATATTTAATATCAACTGATGTTATCAATCATTTCCCACTGTAATTACCCAAGGTGTTGAATAGAAAATTGCTTTTAAAGAACATTTCAATAAAAGGAGTAGTAATTATTACAGGTAACTTGTAAAGGAGACTGTTGCCATATAGTCAGAAGTCATCAAAAAAGTTTTCCAGCCTTATGAATATTTTATTCTTTTTCTGTACTAAAATGAAATAAATGTTTTCTGAAAAATTCATGTGCACAGTGAGTGAGAAGCACATAGAAAAACAGTCCCCGAACTCACCAAATGTCTGATCATTAGTGAAATTGTTAATAATGAAAAAAAAATGTACATGGTTAGCCACAGGCACAGGGCCTACATGACACAGTATTCACTGCCAGAGATAGAAATGCACAAGTTGAAAGATTATAAGCACATTGGCCTTTATTTTTGATAATGTAATTTTTAAGCACATTTTTGGCAAAGTGTTATGTTTTCTGCTGAAACAGTGGAGATATTTATATATTTCTTTATTAGCACAATCTGTGGTGATGCTATTCTCTCCCTATGTCATGGAAATAGTGCATGCTAACACACTTTTTAAGATGACCAACAAGCTACTTTTCATCATGCATCACTAAAATGAAGAATTACTTTTCTTGGAGTCTGAAATTATACTGATGTAAGACTCTTTGTGTGATCTCTCTTAATTTTGGCTTTTGCAGGTGTTCTATTTGATTGAATTAGTCATTAATTAGAGCTGGGACTTGAATCTGAGTTTCTCTTATCTCAGGTGTATGTAAATGACCACCAGATTAATAGATGCTCTGAACTGACAAAGTGGTTGAGGGGTACATTTCTCTTTGGTTTTGAATAGAAATTTCGTCCTTGGGCTAAGTGACTTTTCACAATATAATTTTACCCAAATAGATAGTTTTGCTTTAAATTCCAGATTTGACAACCTTCTCTACATAAACCATTTTCTATAGATTTTATATTAACATTAGGTAGGGATGAGGTGGGCAGGACACCTCTAAATCAGTTTAAACCCACTCTTAATTCATTTGCATTTCAAGATATTTTTAGAGAGTATGAGAGTTAATTTGACTCCCTGTCCTTGGACTGTGCTATTTGTCTCACACTAATTTATTTTTTAATTGATGGCACAGAATCATATAACATTTGAGATTGTAAGGGACCTCAGGAGATCATCTTGTCCAACACATTTGCTCAAGCAGGGCCACCTAGAGCCATCTATCCAGGATGATGTCCAGATGGTTGTACATTTTTTCTGATGTTTCTTCATATATTTTTCTCTATTTCTTTGAAATAAATCCTGGTGTCCTTAAGCTTTTTTTTTTTTTTTTCCTTATTCAATAGTTCCAAGGCCAGACATACTATTGTGAATTAAAAGTATTAATGTGAAAGAAAATTCATGTTTCACTACGTTTTGTTTAATTTATTTTAAAGATTTGGAAAAGTAATTGTGGAATAGGAGGAACACTAGTACTGTCTTCCAATACCATGCCTAAGTGAAGAGCTGTTATATATTTTACATGATCTCTGAAGAGAACAACTAGGAGTTTCTGAACAGAAGACTCACAACTTCTCACTTCTAAAGAGAGATCTTAAGTAGGTTACCCCTCTATCATGCAGTTTTTAATTTGGTCCTTAAAATACTTGAGATTAATATCTTTTGTTTTACTTGAGAAATAAGTTCTTGGTTAAGACATAGTGAAAGGATTGATTTGTGCATGGCTCATTGTAATTGTAATGACTAATTTTTATTAAAGAAATCAAAAATAACAAATGGAAGAGACTATGTTAAGGATGCCTGGAAACCTGATGTCATGCAAAGAAGATATCTACTTTTAGAGTCTGCAGGAGACACTTTTTGCTGAATGTTTTCAACACTTTCCCCAAGCAGTCTCTGTTATCAGAGAATCTTCTTTTTCAATATAAGCACACAGAGTTTTCATGAAGTGTTTAGAAATATGTTTTACAAGACTGTCAGTGGAGCCAGGAAGGCAGCTAAGCTAGCCAGGACCAGAGCAGGACATAAAAACCCCAGAAAGACTGAAGGGATTTGAGCTAGTGTTCCCTATTCTGACCCAAGGCTATACAGCTTTCTCATAAGCCTCGACTGGGAATCCTTTCCTGCTGTCAGGCATATAAAGTAAATTGTTCACTACAGCAAATCATACCTTAGTTGCTGAACAGCAATCTCCATCCTAAAGCAAGGATTGGCAGAAAACAGAAGCCTAACAGAGCAGAAGGCTCTGCATATGCTGTTTCATTTAAAATAAAACAAAGCAAACAAAAGACAAAACAAAACAAGCAGCTAAAGCAAAGGAAAAATCAAAATAAATTTAAAAATTAGCATCCTTATGAGATTAGCTTAGGTTTATACTTCCTTGTTCTACTCTCTTCTAAAGTACCTGTGGCTTAGAGAGGGCAAAAAGGAGCAGTCCTAAAGAACTAAGTAAAGAAACATTAGAACAGGGTTGATGATCAGAGATCTAGTGTTCCAGCTAAACTGGAAGTCTTTTTTTAGTAGACAAACAGAATCAAAATGGACATGGCTGCAAGAACTTAGCCATGATGAACCTGGCCAGTGAAGGCCATGCTTCATCTCATTTGGAAATGTAGCAATTGTACACTGTGATTCAGAGTAGGAGTCTTGAAACACTTGCTATCTATGTTGTAACTGTAGTATGTAATTCAATTGTGAATAAGTTATTAAATTGATCTGCTGCAAAGAAAGATTAATAACTTCACTGCTGGGATGAACTCATTAGTTTTGAAAATGTCAGCTATGAATTAAGATGCCTACAAGTGGCAGGGGATTGCTGTACTACTTTTAAAGCTCCAGACCTCCTATTTCCTGAGTTGACCACAGAGAGTAAAATGCATCCTAGTGATGAGTAATTCCTGCTCTTGATACTCCTGATGACCTTCTTGAAGGCTAAAAAGTAAACGAATTTTACTTGATCAAAATGTGCTCTTCATTAAATTATATTTAAAGAGACCTACTAATTCTGAAACAGATAAATGACTTGTCTATGAATGTGGTGTGACTCTCTTGGCAAGACTTGTGCTACTGTTGCATTGAGTTGTATTTCTAAGCATAACAAATGGAAATTGCATTATCCATATCACTAAAAATAAGGATGTAAAGGAAATGTTCTTGCTCAATACCTGCTAAAATGGCCTATACCCTTCCTCCTCCCTTGCCACAAGCAGATATTTGATTGTTTCTTAGCTGAAAAAATATGTAACAAATTTCTGCCTAACCTTCTACCTCAGGCCTTCTTCCCTCCTCCCGAAAGTATCTCAGTGCCCCTTGTCAGGCTGAAATTAGTAGACTTTTGCTAAAAAATCCCCAAATGATCAGAGTTTTAAAATAAAATCTGATCTTTTTAATTTTTATTTTTTCCTTTTTTTTTTTCTTTTTTTTTTTTTTCCTTTTTAACCCAAATAATTTCAGTGAGCTTATTTACAGCACAGCTCTGCTAACAGTTGTATCAGTGCAACTAAGGCAGCAACAAATTGGGATATTCAACTGGAAGTGACCAGCCAGAAAGAGACAAAATTGGGACTCTAAAATACCCAGAGAGGAAATATATCACTGAAATTCAGCCTAGGATGAAACAACACAGTGGTGCTGAATGAATGGTTCTGAAAGAACATATGCAAACACTTTGCTCTGGTACATGAGGGATTGCTTTATGTTCTGCAGTATAATGCATATAGATTCAGATATAGTCAGTTTACTGTTTGTAAACTGGAAAACAAAACAAAATAAAAAACATAGCCTCCAGTAGCAATTCCTGAAAAGAAAGAAAAGAAAATCCTCAGGGTAAACTGTCAGTCTACATTGCAATCTTAATAAAAAGGAACAGTTGAAAGGAATCAGGCCTCAAAGTAATAACCATGTCAGAGACCGACATTGTAAACCCATATCACAGAATTATTTTGATTTATTTTTGTAGTATAGAGAGAAATACCAGAGAGAGTGTACAATAAAATTTTACTACAAAAAAGTCTCAGAATTTGGTCTCTGTGCAGTTTGCTACTCAAAAGTCTTGCTCAAGAGGGCCATAAACCTACTTTAACGGAAGTTACTAATTTGCCTACTGTGTGTTGAGTCACCTAATTGTTGTTTAGGTTGATGTAATTGCTATGTTAAAAGTAGTAAAATGAACTAAACTAGACTTTCAGAGCTTCAGAATGATACCCTCGTTAAATTTAGAGATGATCACTAAATACAATCTGATTGGCTATTAAGACATTTCCCAGTGTTAATTCTGCATAATAAAATGTTTTACATCATGTAAGAGACAACATAGATAGAATGATGCCAAAAATGAACAGAGCTGTTTGAAGTTTGATTACCCAATGCATCCCTTCTTTATAATTTACTGATTTCTCTGTTCATAATTTTGGTTCTTTACAGGCCATATTGGAATTGAATTCTAAGACAAAGTCTGATGCTTACAGGAAAAGGATGGGGAGGAAAAATATGCAACTTCTGTTAAGCATATGTATAACACTTGGAGTGATTTTTGTTATTAAACAGACCTGTCCTTGCCTCAGTTTCCATGTTTGAAAAAGTATAATTTCTCTGCTTGCACAGCATGCTCTGAGTTTGAAACATTACACTTTTTACTGACTCATGTGAGGATCCTAAAATACCATTTAAATATTGAAGAAAAAGTCTGGATTCCGAATAAAACAGAGAAATTGAAGAATATACTAAGAAAATCTTTACTTTATGTGGGTAGAAAATAGCTACCAAAAAAAATGTTCCAGTTCTGATAAACTATTTCTGAAGGGAGATCCACCAGTTTTGTGTGGAAAAATAGAGAGAAGAAAAATACCAGCAGACAAAATGGTCTTAAAAAAGATTACTTTAAAAGCAATGTTTTGTATCTGCATTTTATCAATTTCCAAAATTACGTACCAAAGAGCAAATTAAATTTGAGATGTTAACATCTGCATACTCCAGCTACAGGACTGTGCTAGTCCATTAGGCTGTCTCAGTATATTTTATGTATTATCATTACTAATGATTGCTTTATATTTTCTCTTGAATGAAGAAGGGGATTCCTGAGTTTTGCTTATAAAATATATAAATAAGTATATTTAAAAAAATAAAATATATGTGCCTATAAAATAAAGACTCTAATTGAATTTTCTTCACTTGCCTTGTTGTATAGAAGAGAGTTTTCAAATTAGTATGTGTGTTTGCAGGAAGTCATGAATTTATATATATAAAAAAATCAGGGCATTCCTTGTTGCCTCTGTGCTTTACCTCTAATACTAGAGGATTCTATGAGACAAATGTATGACTAAAAAGATGCTGCATAGACTCCTCTTTTAATTACCAGGAAAAGTGAAACTTGTTCATCTGGGAATCAGCATGGTCTTTCAGGAGGGGCTGCTGAATCAACCTTGTATTTACACTGTTCTCTTTTCCTCTGAGATTTGTTCTCTTAACATATCTCACTGAAGTTTTCATTCAACACTACTCGCAATCATGTTGAATTTCTGTATATAATTACAGTTACCATTTTATATGTCTGTTGTCAAGTTCTTCCTCACGATGCCCATGCTGTTACTCTAAATGCAACGGAGTGCCTCAATAGGCTCAGGCATGATTATGGCAGTAATTGACTCCATATATTAATTTTGGAATAAATTACTCCTTGACCTTCATATCGGGTGAGTGAAATACCTTTCTTCCTTCCTGACAATTTGGGTTGGAATCAGACTTGTCTATTTGTAATAGCAGCTTTCTTTAGCTAGAAAATAACATGCATACTGAATATGCATACTAAGTAATATGTATTTTCTTACTTATGATGATGAATTTTGTTGCAAGTATTAATTATACACTCCATGCCTACAAGTCTCTAGGTTACTGCCTACATTTTAGAGGACAGTTTATTTTACACAAATTTTATTGAAATCAAGTTAAAAAGATTTAATTTAATGTACTTTTTCACTATTGAGTTTTTCCACATTGAGAGATATGGAAAAAAGAAGGCAAACAGAGAGAGACAGAGATCAAAAGTCAATCATCATTTCAAGACCAATCCAAAAAACATCATGGGCTCTAAATTCTACCTCTTGAGTACTGTAAAGAAAACAAATACCAAATACAAACAACCAAAAAGGATACAAAGAAAACAAAAGCATCAAAAGGAAAACTGAATTTATGATCATGTTTGTAGGTGCAAAGCCTCCCCTGTATGATTACTGCATGCCCATCTAAGTACAGCAGTAAATAACAGCCATTAGCAAAAAAAAATAAAAAAGACGATATCAATTAGGTACTTACTGTGCACTTCTGTAACAAAAAATGCTTAATATGGATAAATTATAAAGTGAATGCATGTTTGACATCTTGTGGTCCATTTCCTTTGAAATATGCACTTGAATGTTAATATTAGATTCCATAAACAAAGGCCACCCGCAACAAAGATGAAAGAACATAAAAAGCCTGAAGTTGACAGTATAAGTACCAAATCTGATGGAGCACAGCAGTTATAAAAACATAAAACATGTTGAAAACATCATAATTATAGCTGGTTAGAGATCAAAGAGATATGTGCAATAAAAGCAAACATAAACAATCAGATAAGACACATTAAAAAAGAGTTCTGCTGTAAACTTGAACGATGGCTATGAGGTAATATTTAGCTGACATTAGTCAATTAAAACTAAAATGGTTTTATGATATTGATTTTTTAAATTATTTGCTTGTTTCAGTTTTAAAATTAAGCAGTTAGGCTTTTGAGTATAAACACATGTTTTGGATTTATATAGGCTTTAGGATGTAAGTATATATGTGCCTATACATACATGCACATATAAATATATGTATACGTACATATGCACACATATTATGCACATATTTGTAGGAGTGCATGTTCATATTCCTTAAGATTGTGTAAGTGGAGATTTTATATGACATGTTATGGATAACTGGTAACACCTGAGAGAAAATATTTCATAATCTTCACCACAACAGTGTGTATTACTCTAAGATGGTTCTTAAAGTGATATTATGGAAGTATGATACTTGAAATTTCAACAAAACATGGCACCTGCAAGGGAGAGGTACCTATTACACACTAAGTTCAATCAATTTTACATTGTTTATTGTTTTTTGTTTTTTTTTTTTCCTTCAGGAGATATCTTGCCAGTGTCCATGGCAACAGGTACCTTCCCCAACAGAGTCGACCTCAGAAAATATTGAACTGCAAATGGATATCTTCTAACTTTAGGAAGAATTCCTTAGACAAAATGAACTACACAAAAGAAATGTCTAATCACACCCACTAGCTATAAAAGTGATAAGTATATCTATAGTTTATATATATATATAAAGTGATCATCCTAGCTGCACATAAAATAAACTGATCTTTAGAGCATAATAACTTGCCATTGCTTTTGTCACACAGCACCACCAACGAAAATGTGACAGAGATGTAATCCTGGAGATCCACCACCATGTGATTACATTTGGAGTATGGATGAGTGCTTGCCTTTTTGGGTAGCAGGAAGGGAATGTAGGACCATAAAGACTCAGCAGAAAGGCTTTCTGTGAAAGTTGTCCTTACAAAATCCAGATGTTGCCAAAAGAAATGGATATTCCCTGGAAGGTCTGGCTACTGGACCAATTATAAGTAACCAAGACTAGGTTACCAAGACCAAAAATTTAAGTAGCAATTGAAAATGCCTTAGTGACAACCTTATGGAAGTGAGAAAGAATATGGACATGCGGTGTAAAAACTTTAAATTTCTGTCCTTACAAAAATATTTATTGTTCAGTTTTCTAAACTCAGATATGGAGAAGGTTAAAAATCAAAATCAGCTGTAACTTATCTTGCATCTTTGAAACTAAAGTTTCCTAATTACTTGCTTGTTCTTTGTAAGGTTGTAAGTTATTTGTAAGGTTGTTTCAATTTCAATTATTCAGATTGTCTTAATATAAAAAAATATAATAATTACCAAAAAAAAAATCCAACAAATTTCAGTAATCATTGACAACAAACTAATTTTAGGATTATGCATTTCTTCGGAAACCCTGTGTGGAAAGTACTAATTTTACTATTGTCTCCATCTTACAAAGTCTATTCTGCCGTCCTGCAATTGACGTCCCTCTGGGTTTCCCTGGTCCCAAGCCTGAAGTTGTGTTTGTATCTAGCTGACACAGTGGATGTCAGAGTTCCTACTGAATGACAGGTCACTTGGACATTTTTGTCCATGACAACCCAAGTAAGTGGTAAGAGGTAAAAGCAAGTTTAAAGATTATCTTTTGGCAGAAAAATCTGCACAACATAGTGATGTCAAGAAAAAACTGCAGAGGACTGAGCTACAAAGTTCCCTAATCATTCCTAACTGAAATACTTTACTCCCAATGCCAGGTTATTTACTTTTTCTTTTTATGTTGAATATTTCAGAGTCCTATACTGTGACAGGTGAACAGGTAAGCATCAGTATCAAAACATCATAAATTAGGAAGATCCTCTATTATTTATTCTTTTTCTTTCACTTCTGCTACCTTGGGAACTATTTCTTGTAATTACAATGGATAATTCTGCTTGATTTGTAAATATGATCCAAAACACATGAATACTTTGAAGTACTACTACTGTAATTACAAAAGTTTATTTTTTGCCTTATTGCACCTATAAATTGGAATACAGGCTTTTTTCCTCTCCAAAGGCTAGAATTAGTTAAAAATAAGTGGTCGCTCCTCTTTCTTTTCCTTTGTCTCACTCTCTATACTATTCCGTAAATGGGTTGTGGGGATGTTTATTGTTTATTATACAAAATGCAAAAGTTTAGTCAGAGTCCTTGAAATATACACTTATGTCAAATTTGAAGAAGACATTAGGAGAGCCACAAGCTGCAACGTAAATCTTGCAGGAAAGGGGAGCTGGTACAAAAACAAATTTAATTAACAGCATCTGAGCAGCACTGAGAGTATGCAGCCACCTATCATCCACACAGACACAGACATTTGCTAACCCCAGAACTGTATCATCTGCCAGGTGTATACACTCTCATCAAATTCAAAGAGACAAACAGAGATTAAAGTAACTTACTGTATTTGATATATTGATATTGATGAGCATGGTGATAAAAGTACCAGGCATGCCCCTCTAACAACAAATCAGTGAAATGGCTGGTGGTAGGAATTTGAGATGGAGATGAGCATAATATAAAACTGGGGGCAGTGGTGGATCTTACTGGGGCTTCTGCTGCTGTCCAGAGGGTCCTTGACACATCCTCAGGCTTCATGAAGTTCAACAAGAAGTGCAGAGTCCAAGTCCTGTATCTTGGGGAGAAATAACTCCAGGCAAAAATGCATGCGGGGGGCCACCAAGCTGGAAAATAGAATGTCAAAAAAGCTTTGGGGGTCCGAATGGAGGTCAAGTTGAACACAAGCCAGTCATGTGCTCGTGATGCAAAGAAGGCTGGTGGGGTTCTGGGGCTTCATTAGAAGGAAATTGCCAGCCCTCTCCTCAGCGCTGTTGAGGCCACACTTGGAGTACTCTGCTCAGCCCTAGGCTCACCAGTACAGAAGAGACATGGAAAGGTTGAGAGAGCTGGAACTGTTCAGTCTGGAGAAGAGAAGGCTTGGGAGAGTCTCAGGGGAGGGTTTAAATAAGACTGACCCAGGCTTTTCACAGGGTGCTCATTAACAAGGCAAGAAATACTGGACACAAACTGAAACATAGGAGGTTCAGTCTGAACATAATGAAAGATTTTTTTTTTTCTGTGAGGGTGACCAAGCACCTTGACCAAGGTACAAGGTTCCCAGGGAAATTATGGATTCTTCTTTCTTGGAAATATTAAAAATGCTATCTGGGTATGAGCCTTGGCAACTGGCTCAATGCAGCCTTGCTTGAGCAGAGAGACTGAACCAGCTGACCAGAGCTGCCTTCCAACCACAACCATTCTGTCAGTCTGTGATCTATTAATTTGGTTTACAAGAGTGTTCTTCTCTAGGGTTCAACTACTTTATTAATGAGATAGTATTTAATAAGAGCATTGCTGAGTGATAGGAGGTAGTTTTAAGAGGAAGTGTTTAAATTTTGGAGAATATCATATGTGCTTTAAGAAGGATGTGAAATACTTCTTTGGGACTCCAGGTCCAAGCAGTGATATCCCACAATGTATGATGGATCAGTGCTGTGAATAGCACAGGTTACACTTCTGCAAAATGTTTTCAATGGTTGGAAGAAGGTGACCAGTGACTAACTAATATATAATACTAAAGCAAGGAAATAGAAACTTAGCAGTGCTTAGCACTGCTTAAGACAGAGCAGAACAGGTAAAAATTATTCTTGCATTTGTCCAAGTATTGTTGAAAACTCTGCTAATGAGATCTGCTAGTATAAAGAAAATAGAAAGTATTGAAAGAGTGCATAGTGTTATTGGGAATTATATGTTTCTATGAAGAGTCATGTTGCCTAATTTGAAAGTGCTAGGGAATGTAAATTTTTAGGGAAACAACAACAATAACAGCAACAAAACCTCAACCAAACAAAAACAAACAAACTCAGAAAGCCCTTAAATTAGTACCTGCCTGGTCTTTGAGGTGTATGTGGTAGGCAGTAAAGAGTAGATAAAATATATTTACATATATTGCATGTTATTATTATTAGATATATATACATATATATAACAAGGACCACTAAAATCACTCAGTTTCACCTGGGGTTTAGTGCAATAATTGGAGAAACATTTTGCTGTTTTTAAGCATATCTTCCTCTACAACATTATAGGAGAATTATCAGAACAAAAACTTGGTATTTTAGGAATATGGAGGTTTTATATAAAGGCTCCTTCTCAAGTACCATAATTGATAGATGCATTTTTGACTAGCAAATTGTGCCCATAACTTTGAGGAACAACTTATAATGGGAAACAAAAGAAATCAACTTGATAGTCACCACACTAAGTGACTGATCTGATTTTGTCTTTTGGCTGTTAAGTGCTCATGACAGCTTTGAAATTCTGATGAACATTTTCCATTGGAAAGACATAAAAGAAAGTCAAAATTAAAAATAAAGACAGGTAAGAACTAGAATCTAATGAACTTAATTTAGAAGAAAGACTTTTTTTGTAAGGTGTAGGGTATTGCAAACAAAAACTTGATAAATTGTAGTCAGGAAGAGAATAAAAATCACAATACTAATTATTTAATATTAGAGTAAAAACAATATAGCAGTCATTAAACAATAATAGACTTTTTATGTCATTATAAATATTTGATTAGAAAATTCTGTCATAAGCTGTGAAAAGGACATACAAAAGTCCTCAAAATTAGAAAATGAGAGGCAGAAATCTGAAATGTTTCAGAGTAACTGCCAAAAATAGACTTCATTATCCTTCCTCATGAATGTATTGAAGTTTATAGAGGCTGTAACTGCATTCTCCTCAAAGATCTGCCCTCAAATGGTGTAAACAACAAGGAAAGAGATAAAGCTGTTTATAATTTTCTAGAAATTAAGACTCTTAATTGAATTAGTAATCCATTGATTAACTAATTAGGCCAGAAAGGTTTGGCTGGCTGAATTGGGTTTGGTTTTGAGTAAGAATAACATTTTTTTTTCCTACTAGCACACATAGAAAATATACTGAAGTTTAAAATGGGGCATAGTTGGCTCAGAATACTTGTTTCCATCACATTTATTTCCAACCTCTGTTTAGGCAGTATCCTAAAATTGTCAGAAAAGTTTAGAACATGCTGTAAATAACAACCATGAAGTTCTGAAACGTGTCATATTTGCCTGTTATATGTTGTGCTTTTCTGATAATAGAAGAGGAGATAGGATCTCATGCATTTCTCCTTTGCTGGATGGCATTAATTTATACTACTTTTTTCTAGTGAGTCTGTGTATAGTGGTTCACTAGACAGACAAAAGTTATTTATGGACTGTGAAATATGTGGCTTCTACAGATGTTGAATTTTTCCTGTAAGCTTCTGTGTCTGTGTACCTAGCTATTCATACACTCAGTAAAGGGGAAGGGCAAGAAAATTATTTCATTAATTCTATTTAAAATTAGAATCCAAATCAAATTAACTGCCTTTTTTTTTTTTCAATTTCAGTTTTTCAGGAAGAACTTAAGTGAATCTCAAAGAATAAGTTGGAAAAGTTAATGTGTAAAAAATGCTGCATTTTCCAAAGTAATTTTTTCCTTCACACTGTTGTGGAACTGATTTTTATACTTCTTTTAATGAAAAACCTATTAGAAAGTCTGCCTTACAAGTAGAACTAAAATTTCCAGTTTAAATAGAAAATCAACCTCAGGAAAACAAACAGAGTACATAGGGCATTGAACACTTAGTAGGCAACATGGCATTTTAATTCAAATTTCTGCTTTGCCTTCTAGATTGCAAATCTGGGTGCAAATCTGGGACTCGAATCTTTGCCTTCTACATTGCAGGTGAGTGCCCTAACTCAGTTTTAGAAGCCATTACAGAGTTGCTTCTGTCTCATATTGAAGAAAAAAAATTAGAGAAAAAAGAGTGCAAATAGCCGATAATTCTTTAGTGGGGTGCAAGAGTAGAGGTGCAGAATGTTCTTTGGATGTATATTAATGTGAAATAGCTTGACTCCTTAATGTATATATCAGCCCTGTCCTCTGAGCAGCCACACAAAACATCCTAATTAATTCTTGGGATCTTCTTTAGAGAAAACTAAGTAATGCCTTCCAAGTGAATCAGACTGCAACTCTGCGAATCTGCTCTCTACAGGAAGTGTGAATGATGCCAAACCAACTCTTTCAGTTCCTCTTGGAAACTACATCAACTCCTCCTGTTCAGTGTCTTTTTAGAAAACTGACATTTCTGAGCACAATACCCAAAGACATGCAGCATGCTGCTGGAAGCATGCAGCAAGACCTCATTCTGATCATTCTCCAAATTATGCTAATGATCTATAATTAATGCTAACAATAAAATTATATATGCTCAAGGGACATGGGAGCCCCACCTATCACTCACAGAGAGACCGAGTGCACTATGTAGTGGGCTGGTCTTCAGCCATGGGAACGTGAACCACTCTGTGTCCCCTGAACAGGACGACAACAATCACTTCTCAGATGAGTTAAATTCAGTCTTTGCTTTGCTTGATTCAGAACAAGGGCTCAGAATTAGTTCTGTTTCATCTCTGTTGAAAGTACAAACCACAGTACTAATAAAGTCAGCTTCTCACAAAAGAAGGCTCTGTCTCCTGTGCACATGAGTTCTGAGAGTTCTGAGAGAGTCCAGACTTAAGACAAACCTCTTTTCACTATTTCAAAGTGGCACCTGGATGCCTCAGAAAGCATTCTACAGCAGAACTCACGAGTATCTAGTATTCCTCATGTGTCATATAACTCTAAAACCCTAGTACCACAGGGAAGATTTTAAAAAAGGAATTAAAAAAATATTTTGCCTGAAAGGGTTAAGTAAAAGTTCCCACTGTAGAGGCTCCTTTTAGAGAACTTCTCTTTCATCCTCAGTTGTTGGTGGTTAGTCTGAAATTTAAGTGTAATTCTTGCTAAGACTATTTCATTGCCATCATATGTGGACAGAGACAACATCCTGAAACAGAAGTCCCAGTTGATGCTACAAGATTTTTTTCAGCCACATTAATCACTTCACTGAAGTTTGGCTTGTGATACCTTGCATACAGCAAAACAAATAAACTCCCACATCAATAACTCACTCAACCACATGGAATTCTACTTTCCATATGACTGAACATCTTATTGATTTTAAACTAACAGCTATCCAGCTTTTTCATCCATCCAACAGTACTGGCTGGTTCTGTTTCTTTTAATTTCAGTTCCCAAACTTTTCCTTTTCCTTTTCCTTTTCCTTTTCCTTTTCCTTTTCCTTTTCCTTTTCCTTTTCCTTTTCCTTTTCCTTTTCCTTTTCCTTTTCCTTTTCCTTTTCCTTTTCCTTTTCCTTTTCTTTTTCCTTTTCCTTTTCCTTTTCCTTTTCCTTTTCCTTTTCCTTTTCCTTTTCCTTTTCCTTTTCCTTTTCCTTTTCCTTTTCCTTTTTCCTTTTCCTTTTCCTTTATCCCTTCTGGACAGCTTTCACTGCTAAAGTCATAAATGGGTCCTTTCCAATGATTCGTTTTTTAGCCAGTGTATGGTGTGCACTCAGAAATCCCATGTATGATGCAATAGGATTTTCTTTAGGGGCATTAACGGTCACTTACTTGCAGTACAACATAAACAATCTTCTCCAAATTAATATCTAAAAACAATATTTTGTTGAAAACAAAGAATCATTGGAAGACATAAATCGAAATAATGATTTTTAACAGCAAAATTTTGTAGCTTAAGGGACTGAGTCCATCAAAGCAGAGGAGCTTCCACAATCTGTCTCACTTAAAGTAGACCGACCAACACACTGAAATATATTGTAAGGAAAAGCTTTGTTGTGGTGTAGAAATGTGTAGATAACTGAAAGATTTCCCTATTTCCACTTTTTTTTTTTTGGTACATTTGCAGTCAATGTGAAATTTGTATAAGGCCGAATGAGTGACTGGACAGATGTGCTAGAAAGTGGACAAGAAGAGAAGCTTTCTATTGAAAGAGGTTTCACAGAAAAGAGAGATTAGAAAAAAAATGAAGACTTTGAGGGAAACATCTTAGTTTGCAAAGATAAGCCCTGTAAGTATTTTTTTTAGCTTGTATCAAAGAAGATTTATACAGTAAATATAATTGTATTTGGAGAGCTTAGCATCTGTTATTCTTTCATATTGATTAAAATACTGTAAATATCAGGATTCATATGACCGAGGCAGCACTAGCTTGAAATAAACTGTTGCTTTCTTGCTATTAGCTGAATGTTTTGCAGTATTTAAAACATAAGAAAGAAACAGATATTATTAATGAGAAAAATGGCAAATGGAAATAGGCAAATGCATTTTTTCAGGAAAATAAATTATGCAGTCCTTTAAGTCTTGATTTTTAGAAAAAAATCTGCAAAGATTTAATATTAAAATTATCATATATTTAAGTTATAGGAATCATTTTTACAATCTTTTAGTTGTCATCTTTAGCATTACAGCAAGGGTATTTCCTTTCAGTTGCTTCTATATTTAACTTTTCCTCATTTAACATTTCCTCAATTTAAATGAGAAATCTGGTTTCTATAGTAAATCTATTCCAATCCTGTGATATAGAATAAAGTATTTTTTCCAGTAAAGGATACTTATACCCTTACTGAGTAGATTTAGGAAAGCAGTAAAATATCTGAGATTAAACTAAAGCTGCCAAGTTGATCTGCAACAGAGGTTAAATAGAGTGACGCCTGTAAATCCTAGAGTGGGCATCTCATATTCTAACAGTTGTCCTTCCATGAAGAAGTATTATCCCTTAATGTTTTTCAAGCAGCATCTGTGTGAATGTATTTCATTGTGAAATCCCCTGGATAACTCTAGCTCTAGTACCTATTGGCAGTGGGTGGCCAGTTGCACCTGCCATTTGCATTGCTGTGAGAAACAAGGTCTTGTCCCTTCCTGTGCCTGGGGGCCAAAGTTGAACACTGACTTCAGATGCAGCCAGCAGCCACAGGCTGGGGCTGCTAAGGCAATGCTTTGAATAGACACATTGCTTTAACAATCTTTTCTGGACTGGTACCCATTTCTAGATGTCCCCTGACTATTTTGTGAGAGGGAGTTGTGGCTGCCCTAAAATATAGCACGTGTTTCTCACAGGTATCCATTGCAAAACCCCTGTTTTCATGGTCTTAATCGTTCTTCCAGAAGACTAAGGGAGTATTCAGCAGAGGAATATGGGACATGGTTTAAATTTGGCCCCAAAAAAAAAAAGCACACAGACTGCTAGAAATTGATTTAAGGCTATATTTTCACAGCCTTTCTCTACCACGCAGGGGAGAGCAGCCTATGACACGGTGTATGAAAGAGAAAGCAAGGGAGACTGACATATTATTCCCTCTTGTAAGCAAAAGAAAAGTGTCTAGAGAAGTGCAGGGAATGATCAAATCTTTGACCAGGAACAAAAGGGAATAAACTGCTTCGTGCAAGGAAATAAAACAGATCAAAAAGAGGAGCGAATGGTCATAGCTGAGTCACTCCTGGGTTTTTACATCTCTGAGTCAGAAACCCTAGGGAAATGTAGGAAAAAAGGTTTTACACAGCCTTTACACTCTCTGTTGACACGCTTCTACAACTACCGAATGTAGTAATGACAATCAAATCCTGAAAATTTTAACTCTGTTAAATGAAACACACAAATAAAAAAAATAGTTTTGCCAAATTTCTTTTCACTATAAACTGATTTCAAAGAAGCGTACAGGCAGACTTTACAAACTGAATTTGAGATCTTTTATTTTAAAAATCACTATCTAGCACTTGGTATTAGATGCAGTTAAGCTACATCTGATTAAATGAGCTGAAGACTGGGAACAAGACAGCTTACAAGTATAACAAATGTCTAGTTAGGTTTTAGAAAGCACTGATCAAAAAGCCCAGTTTAATTATGCACCTCATTATTTCTCTTCTTTCTTTAACTGTTATATCTTCCAGCATGTTCTAAATAAAATTGTTGAAATAAACTGTTTTACCAAAGGGTGTTTTGGGTACACAAATATGGTACCAGATGCCCTGGGATACTTGAGACATGCAAGATTTTGGCAGAGGCAACACAGGACTGCAGGAAATCAATGTCTTTCTAGAGATGCAGCTGGAAGCCTGAAAGGATGACAGAAGGCTGCTAGCCTGTTTCTAGCCACATACTTTAAGGCAACTGATTCCAACGTCAGGTCAGGCTGACTGTCATTATAAATTATATAAAGTATAAACTTTGGGCACCCAAAGTTTATCTGCAGTGATGTTCATGAAATGGCAATTCCCCTATTTGTGAAGATTTAGGTCATAAGTGGCTTTAAATTTAAGTAAGCCAGAATTTGACAGTAGTATTTTCAACCCACCACTTTTATTTTTCAACTATCTACAGCAAATCCGAAGTTGTTTGTTGAAGTGTTTTTGCAAGTAGGAAAGATGGGGAAAACTGTGACCAAAAAAACAGCAGGTAAGAAAGCCCTTTCTGTTGTGTGTTAATTCTCATGTTCCTTGCTGCCATCCAACACCTTCAGTGCTGTCATGGTTCTACCATGCTAGGCACCTAAGAAACACAGAACTACTTGCTCACAACCTTCCCCCCCTGCTAGCCACAAACCAAACAAAAAAAAACCCAAAACAAACAAAGAAGAAAAGAACTGCTCCCTCAATCCTCCCCAAACAAAAATACAAAACCCCCCAAAACCCCCAAACAAACAGAAATCACACCAAAAAACCCAAACCAAACCAAAACAAACAAAAAACTAACCAACCAAACAAAAAGCAGCCAAGAAAAACAAAACAAGTGAAGAAAATATAATTGTTCCTGATCATCCAACTGATGCCCATCAGTATCCAAGCATCAGTAGCCCTCACAAACCTCTCCTCACATCCCAATTTCCTGATATCTATTCCTGAGCAGGAAGACATATGGTAGGGATGATGCCATATGGTATTCTGTTGGACATTTGGGGTCACCTGTCCTGGCTGTGTTCCTTCCCAGCTCCTTGTGCACCCCCAACCACCTCTCTGGAGGGGTGAGAAGTAGAAAAAGCCTTGGCCCTATATCAGTACTGCTCAGCAGTAAGGAAAACATCTGTGTTATCAACAGTTTTCAGCACAGATCCAAAAAACAGACCCATAGCAGCTACTAAAAAAAAAAAAAACAACAAACCCTCAATCCTAGAATTGTATTTTTCTCAGCCTAAACCAGTGCAAGTGTTTATGGCATGTGCACTGCAAATCTGCATTCAATTACTACTGCTAATATAATTTATGCAGATTCTAATTTTAGAAATAAAATGGTTTCCATGCAAAAATAAAGTTACCCTCTATCTCCTGGTTTTTACTGCTTCCACTTTTTACCTTACTTTCTCCCTGTTCTTTCTAGAATTTTCATATTTCTTTAAAGGTTTTTTTTTTCCTCCTTTTTTTTCTTACATATATCAATATTATTCACATTCCTTGTTAGCTTACTTTGCTCTCTATTTCCCTGGATGGATTATATCAGAGTAAATTTTAATTGTCAGTTCTTCCATTATTTCAGTCTCCCTAGTATATTTCCTCAGAGCTATAAAATATCAGCCAAAGCTTCACTGAGTATTTCACATTCCCTCATAGTCAGACTTTCTGGCATCAAACCTAGTGCACTTCTTTCTCTGCTAAGAAGTCTCATAAGTATACCAAATCTGAAGATTTTTTATTTGCTGTATAGTGCATGTTCTCAATATCAACTGTGTTTATATCTGTCTCAAGTCATTGCATTATACACAGAACTGCCTCTAACCATGTAGGCTATTTAGCAGAAAAACAAAACCAAAAGAACTAAATAAAAACAAACACTCTTTCCCTATCACCTCCCTCCCAACAATTTATAGTTCCTTGGGAAAAAAAGTATCTTAAGTTTTTGCTTAGTTTCCTCCAAAATCAGTATCAAGGTAATTACTTTTCCTTTGATAAAGATTAAAGCCAAGCTCTTAGAGACCATGCTGAGTGTTCTGCCATATCTGCTCTAACTGCCCAAGAGATCTGTGGGTACATCAGTGAATTACCTGACTGCCTTTATTATCCAAATTTCTATCAAAACTTTCTCTACTGTCATTCCAAGCGTTTATGCCATTTTTCTCAGCAGATTCTATTTCATTTCTCAGTAATGTTGCTATTCTTGCCTCCTGCTTTTTTCTTATCTGTGCCTTATATCCTGACACTTTAAATCATCATGCTCCGTATTGATTCAGTAAAGTGCACTGTTCCACTCATTTCGTATTGTACATATAAGTGAAAATCAACAAAAGTGTTTATGGGAAGTGAGGAGGACTGACAAATATGTCATTCTGAATTCTCGAGTTTTACCCTGATTAATGGGTGAGTGCTCAACAATATGAATAACGATCGCTGGTTTCACAACTGTCCGTAGGTGCCTGGCTGAATAGGATTTTGGTGCCTGAGTCCCTGGTGAAATCAATGAAAATTAGAATTGTTGTCCCTAAATAGCTTGGTATTCCTGTCTGCTGTAATAACTACCAATAGGACAGATACAAGTTTCTCTATGATATTTAAATATGTGTGAACAAAACTCAGCATCTCATCAATTCACAATGAGTAATGAAATGAAAAGGATTGTTAAGAACCTGGTCCTTCAAAATCCTATGGTTGTTTTGGTCTATAATAATAAGTAAGTAGGTAATTGTGTTGATTTTTATCACAGTTTTTCTTCTTGTGTTTTTAGACTCTCATGTAGACAGTGTCTTTCTAGGAAGACCTCTCATACTGACTGTACCATAGTGATGAAGTCTCATCATCACAAGACCCCAGAATCCTTCAATCTACAGTTCTTATGAGAAAATTAAGAGCTTCAGTAGATGGAAGGATTACCATGATGTTGACCTGAAAGAAAATGTTCTATATACATTCCCTAAAAGAAAAGTAAGGGGGGAAAAAAAGATGACAATCTAACATTTATCCATGAAAAATCAGTATCAAGGAAAACACACATTCCACATCCAGTAGATTTCAATGGAAATTTATCAACAAGTTTTATTAAAAATCTCAAGATATTAAAATGTCCTTAAAAGGAGAGAGTAAAACTTCCAACCAGATAGGTTTACTTTAAAAAATGCAAAACCAGTACGTATGTAAAACAAGAGCAATGCTTTAATATATTAAGCAAAAAAATGGATTGTTTTCCAAAAAAGCTTGGTTTTCTCTTCTAACTTCACATCTCTTTTAATCTGTCAAATTAGTGTGCAAGGATTGCCATCCTCAATTTTTCACTGAGTATTAGTAAAATACTGCCAGTTGTCTTTTTTTTTTCCTCAGGATAGGAAGTAATTGCAGTTTCAGGAGGGTTTTGGGTTTTTTAATTATTATTTTGAAGTATCTCTTATATTTGCATTTAGTTTTGTTCAATATAGAGGTGCATATCATTTATTACATTGAACATCTGCAATGTACTTGACCTGTGGGAGTAAAATAGCAACCAGAAGATGCATGCTCCTGATACAAAAACATAAACATATTACTGACTATTAAATGTAAACATTTATCTCTATAGTTACTGCTGCATGGCATCTTACTTTCCACAGCAATTTATAATTCTCTGTTAAAGGTCTCTTAGGAAAAGAAAGTGGAATAGTGGTACCTTTTTATAGCTATCAACTTTTTAAGTGAACATCACTATACTACCGTATTCTGAGGCAAATGCTTTCTCAGAAAAAAAAAAAAGAAAAAAAATTTAATCATTTCTAATACAACTTCATCAACAAAAAAGGATGTTTTAGGTTGACTATTCCATTTGTCTATGCTATGCACAGTCCATAATACCTGTGAAAAATGAGTCAAAAAGAGATGCAAAAGTATAATAGGGTGCGCATAGAGATGGTGGATGCCCCATTCCTGAAAACATTCAAGGCTAGGTTACATGGGGCTCTGAGCAATGAGATGTAGCTGCAGATGTCCCTGTTCATTTCAGTGGGGTTGGACCAGATGGTATTTAAAGGTCCCTTTCAATCCACACCATCCATTCTGTGATCCTATAAATATTCTACACCTAAACAGAGAAGATGTTAGCAGCTACAGCTACTGCAAGGCAATAGGAGGCCCAAAGGATTACTTCCCTATGGTGTCCTTTTGTTGAAAACCTCATGTTTATGCAGTAAGAGCAGCTTCAACTTCAACAAAGATCTCAGTGGCTGTTTAGTTAGTAGGTGGATCGCCTTTCAGAAGCAGCTTCCTGTTTGTGCCAGTGCTAGGGTTAAAATGTGGACTGAGCTTCTGTTTTCTCCCTCAGGATCTACTCGCAGCTGTTTCAGCCTCTGTAGAAGTTACAAAAATAAGTAAAACTTCAGTTGCACTGCTCATTGCTTCTAGCAGCTTACAACAGTGGAGCATCTTTGTACATTGGCTTCTTGCCTCCAAAAAAGGGTGGCCCACTTCTTAAGTTCTATGAGGCCAAGGATTCATACGCTCTTCTGAAATATGAGAGACATTTCTTCAGAAGAAAATATTTTATGTTGGTCCAATAGTTCTACAGGAGTCCCGGAAAGCTTAATTTCATTTTATTTAGTTCATTTTTGTTTGAGATTTGTGACTGAAATATATAAGCAGATTTATAACATGTATTCAGCAGCTGATTCTCCATTAATGTATGTGCACTCCTAACCCAGCCTACTGCAAGACAACACAATTTATTGTAAATTTCAAAGGAAAAATTTACATGTAATCTGCATTATTTGCAACCTAGCTAGGCCAGGAATAAGTGGCTGGGCTGTACCTTACTCTGTTATGTCTGCTTTATTTAATTATGTGTGTTTGAGCATTCTGGAAATGCCAAATACCCATTTCATGTGTGTGATCATGAAAAAAACTATCAAATACATATCAAATTTTCTAAAAAGATGATGCCAGCAAAACATACAGTTAAATCTGTGTTTCTTTCTTTCTGTTCTTAATTCCACATTTCTTCACTTATTTCCTGGAACAGTGCTGTTTTCTTCATTGACTTAAGACTTATACAAGATTCAGAACATGAAGAGTTAACTCATTTCCTTAATATATTCCCTTCTCTTTTTTTATCACCTCTCCTTACGGTCACTGGTCTTTATGTCAGCTCATTTCTCTTATGCTATGCCTTTAATACACTTACCCTGCCACTTACATGACTGCTCATCTTCCTCTGTCACTTCTTCTAAGTCTAAAAACAGTCATGTGTGCCATCAGTGAAGCTCACATATTCATTTATCATTTGGAAGCAGGCTGTTATTTTTTTCTACAATCTGATCCCTTAGCACTACAGCCAACCAGTTCTTGCAGTAATCATTTCCCACATTCTCCCCTCTAAAGAGGATTAATCCTATCTTTAATACTTCTTTTCCCTTCCTCTGATAAATTGTAGGGGGAAAGGCTGTTTGTGGTCAGCACTCCTCAGGCTGGCAACTCTGCAATCTGGTTCAATTTCTTTTTCCTTCTTTTAAAAGCACAGGTGCTGTATTATGGTTAGGCTCTGCAAGCAATCAATCCCTTTTCAGCCAGATTGGTAGGGGAAGATATTTTTTGTTGGGACATTTAACTGGTACTGGAGAAGTACACATTTATTTGCAGATTTTTCTGACTGACTGTGAGCAACTCATCATTTCTCTGTACTTCAGTTCCAAGTCAATAACATAGAAGAAAAATATTTTCTTCTTCTCTTCTCACAATGTTAATAGAAAAAATCCACTTTATCTCTAATAATGATTAGTTAGAACTAGAAAGCAAGTATTAAATATTAATTACAATTATCTGCTCATTTCTCAGGGAGAATAGCAGCTGTGGTCTTTTCTGCTTAGTTTTCTTGAAGGAATTTTAGAATAATGAGTGGTATTCTTCCTCAGTTTTTGACATGGAAGAGTTATATGAAGACACTTCCACAAAATAATCCTTACCCTTTTCCACAAAAAGATGAAAAAAGTTTAAATAACCTTTTAAATGAAATATTGCAATAGTCCAGCACTTTAAGGATGAAAGTGCAGTTTTCTAAAAGGTCAGTTCAGTCCCTGAAAATGTTTTCAGTTTAGACAACACATTATGAACTCTGTAGTATCTAGTAGAAATTTTCAGCACCACTAACAATAGGAAGTAAATTCCAGTCACTCACAGTAAGATGGCAATGTGGTGACATTTGATGCTTGAATATGTGTGCTTTGAGTTGCTGCAAAAACTGGCCCACTGAGGGGAGAGAACCTTTCCCTAGCTAACTGCATTAATTTTAGATATAGATGAAAAATAAACCCAGAACGTTATAAAGGGATTGCAAGTCATCAGCCTGCATGGCAGTTTCCCCCACCCTTTTTTAGCAAACAAGAATTGAAATTTATCAAATTAATAAATCCCAATGAAACCAATAATCTCACATTTTCTGTACAATTTTATTTGACAGATCTTGTTATCTTTTTCTTGCAGTGAGCCACTACCGTTATGTTTTATTTTCCAGATGTATGTCCTTGCTCTTTTAAAACTACAGCAGTTCCACTGCGCCGTAAAGCTATAAATTTAAAGAACATTTTTCTAAAGTGCCTACTTGTTTCATAATTCCACTTCCATATCTTTAGTTGTTCTAAAATATATTGAACTGTCAGTGTGAGGGTCAGGAGATTAGAACTCTTTGTAGCTTCTCTGCCAATGCCTTTGTTTAACTTGGAAAATAAGTTACGCTACCAAGGGAGTGATGAAAGGCATAAAAATTTTAAACACTGTATACCACAGACATTGCTTAATACACAGAGTGCTATATCCTCATGTATTTACTTTGGGCATCCACCAGCAAACTGTCTTAATTAAAACTTTTAAAGAATATAAAAAAGGACANAAAAAAAAAAAAAAGTTACTCCCTGCTCTCAGAGCTACTGTCTCAAAAAATCACCTGCCTTTTGACCTTGATACATTATGCACGTTGTCTGACCCTAATTTACTGTAAGTTAGTTCAAATTCCATTTAATCATTTGCTTTTACCTGGAAATCAAATCCCATTGGGCTTTCTTGTAATTTTTTGAGTACTTTCTGGGTTTTCATAATATTGAAGGCAAACATTGCATATTTTCTTATAATTTCCTAGGAAACAGACAGAATTAATATAAAATGTCTTGCAGAACTCCTAAAAGGACAAAAGATCATAGGATACTATTTATTAATATCTTACTTCAGTTTATACTTTAAAATATGTTCATACTGACAGATAAAACTCACCCTTTCAAATTAGAACAATTTTATGACCATTGCTAATGAATTAGAAATCCATAATAAGATGTGAAGATGAATGGCTTTGTGTTTGTGGGAGACCCAATACTGAAATATTGTCAAAGAGAGAGATGATGGACCTTTATCAAACCCAAGAGATGAAGGTGTTCTGAGAGGCAAGGAGAAAAGGAAATTGTGAACATTTTAGCTTACGTTCAGGTGCATGTGACTTTGTTGTGAGAATCCAAGACTTCTTATTTATGAAGTTTTACAAAACCTCTAAAACCCCTGCCTTATTCCTGGAACACTTTTTGGTTCACAGTTTGTCTAAAAAATTCTGAAGTTCACAGTCCAAGTACACTGGTAGAGCTTAGGGGTAACCAGAAAAATTAATCTTGAATATACTTATCAGGCATCTGCCTACAGTGTACCATGCAAAGCACAGATCACAGGCCACCTCAAACAAATCAGAATCGTCTGAAAATACTTCTCCACTCTGAGGAAAACATCCGAGTCGTAACACAGACAAATGATCGCCAGTGCCTCCCTCCATTTTTATCTAGGCTTGGGGAAAACATCTTTATGAGTGGTTATTCTACAATGAACTTCAGCTATTTTCCCTTTCTTTCTTACTTTACTTGCTGTCTGCTCTTGTTGAAACATTTATAAATGTAAAACAATTAAAATTTGAAGAATTAAAATTCATTACAAGAATGAGACTTAGAAATCACACACTGAAGACCAGTGTGATTTTCCAGTTAGCTTAGTATTTAGATGTCAAGTTCTCTAAGGGAGGAAAGAGAACAAAGTCAAGTTCTTACCTAATTTTTCCTCCTTTTCATACACCTAGAAATATCTCTGAAGGTGCTTAAACATAACGCATCTATATTTTTGGCACAGCTTTTTAAAAGATAATGCTTGATTTTAATTTTTTTTTACATTATTTTTAAATCTTCTCCATTTGATGATCCTGTTATGAATAGATGACATTGCTATTTTATTTTATTTGTATTTATTTGTATTTGCCTGAACACACCCCTTAAGAACAAGTCTACAATGGTACCCTCTTTAGCCCATTGCTTTGAAGAAGTCACCTTTCTCAGAACTGTAGGCTCAGCTTCTAACTTGGATCTGTTCATGGCACAATTCTTGCACTTCAGACAATCACTTCCAGGCTTATTCCTTTCCTGTATCTCATACCTAGCAGGACCTCCTTGTAAAAATCCCTGTGGCTGATATTTCCCCTTTATTCAGTATATATATTCTCCAACTCTTTTTTTGTCTCTAGTATCTGAACACAGGTGAATCATAAATCAATAAATACATGTAAAATTTGTCACTTTAACTCTGTATATTTTCCTATCGACTTATATAGATATGTGCTGAGGATAGTTATATGTATTTTGAGATCCAGTTTTTTTGAGTAAACTGAAGGTGAGGAGAGAAAGCCTTTGAACTTGCTGGATAGATGGAAACAGAGAAAGAAATTGGGTTTGTACTGCAGCAATTTAATACTGTGCTTTACTCAGAAAGTTCTGTATTTTACACACAAATCAGTGCAAGCACAAAGCGTGTGCCTTGCAAGAAACAAATGTCGTTCTGCAGGGTAGGTAATTCTGTGTATTTTAGGAACAGATAGGTGCACTTATTCACATTTTGATTCCAATTTTTTTTAAGTGTCAGTTTTCATAAGGTTAGTAAGTAATTTGGTCCTTTGATCCTTTTCATTCTTTTTTCTTTCTTGGTTACTAGTTTCAATGGGACATCCCAAAACAAACAAAAGCGCACACACACACAAAAGAACAACTTCCCCCCAAAAAAACATGCAAAAAACCAAAACCAAACAAAAAGCAAAAACAAACCACCAAACAAACCAAAATACTAACCAACCAACCAACCAACCAACCAACCCAACAAAAAAACCCAACNATCACACACTGAAGACCAGTGTGATTTTCCAGTTAGCTTAGTATTTAGATGTCAAGTTCTCTAAGGGAGGAAAGAGAACAAAGTCAAGTTCTTACCTAATTTTTCCTCCTTTTCATACACCTAGAAATATCTCTGAAGGTGCTTAAACATAACGCATCTATATTTTTGGCACAGCTTTTTAAAAGATAATGCTTGATTTTAATTTTTTTTTACATTATTTTTAAATCTTCTCCATTTGATGATCCTGTTATGAATAGATGACATTGCTATTTTATTTTATTTGTATTTATTTGTATTTGCCTGAACACACCCCTTAAGAACAAGTCTACAATGGTACCCTCTTTAGCCCATTGCTTTGAAGAAGTCACCTTTCTCAGAACTGTAGGCTCAGCTTCTAACTTGGATCTGTTCATGGCACAATTCTTGCACTTCAGACAATCACTTCCAGGCTTATTCCTTTCCTGTATCTCATACCTAGCAGGACCTCCTTGTAAAAATCCCTGTGGCTGATATTTCCCCTTTATTCAGTATATATATTCTCCAACTCTTTTTTTGTCTCTAGTATCTGAACACAGGTGAATCATAAATCAATAAATACATGTAAAATTTGTCACTTTAACTCTGTATATTTTCCTATCGACTTATATAGATATGTGCTGAGGATAGTTATATGTATTTTGAGATCCAGTTTTTTTGAGTAAACTGAAGGTGAGGAGAGAAAGCCTTTGAACTTGCTGGATAGATGGAAACAGAGAAAGAAATTGGGTTTGTACTGCAGCAATTTAATACTGTGCTTTACTCAGAAAGTTCTGTATTTTACACACAAATCAGTGCAAGCACAAAGCGTGTGCCTTGCAAGAAACAAATGTCGTTCTGCAGGGTAGGTAATTCTGTGTATTTTAGGAACAGATAGGTGCACTTATTCACATTTTGATTCCAATTTTTTTTAAGTGTCAGTTTTCATAAGGTTAGTAAGTAATTTGGTCCTTTGATCCTTTTCATTCTTTTTTCTTTCTTGGTTACTAGTTTCAATGGGACATCCCAAAACAAACAAAAGCGCACACACACACAAAAGAACAACTTCCCCCCAAAAAAACATGCAAAAAACCAAAACCAAACAAAAAGCAAAAACAAACCACCAAACAAACCAAAATACTAACCAACCAACCAACCAACCAACCAACCCAACAAAAAAACCCAACCAACCAACCAACCAACCAAAAAATCTTAGAAAAGTGTCTGTGATATTATTTTCCTTTAATATCTCCAACAGTAAATAATAACTTCAACACAGCTTAAGGCTGATATTACCAAATAAGCTCACGTAAAAAGAATTTTAGTATCCCACTAGGCACCTATGTAATACAAAACTAGAAAATACTTCTCTTATGATTCCATTTAAATATTGTGACAAGCAAGTTATACCACTCAGTTTAAACCTCAGGACTAGATCCAGGCAGACAGAACAGTGAATAAGTTTTCTCAAAGCCTAAAAAGTAGCAAAACTAAAAGTGCCCCAAAGGAAGGGAAATTCTCACCAGGAGTTCATGTAGAGAAAAAAAAAGAGAGTACTCAAAAGAGACTTCCAATGCCTTAGCAGAAGAAAGGATCTAAAACTATTGCTCTTAACTTTTGACCTGGCACTACAGTCCTTTGAGACCTCTACCTTCTGGATGAAAGGGAAAGAGAAAGAAAAGATGGGTTAGTCTCACCTGGACAAATAAGACTACTACATTCTTCAGTTCTGTGACCTTGGCTATGTGATTTTCCTTGTTGGGTAAAATAAGCAGCAGCAATATGTGCATATAAAGAAGATGTCAAAGTTCAGGCAATAGTGAAATAATTTGGGATTTTTATATATTTAGGCTTCTAAATAATGCAGACTTCTAGCTACCCAGAATTTTTTAAAACAGCATTATTCTCAAGCCACTTATAAGAAGGCCAAAGTCTTCAAACATCCACTAAAGCACTTCATTTTGGACATATGAATAGCTTTAGAAATCTGTCTCACTGAAAATTATTTCAGAGACTGCAGCTCAGCTTTCATTTGGGTATTTGTTTATATGTAATCTGGATTTTTCTTTTTAAGTAACTGTGTAATCCAGGGACAACATACTATTTATCTACATATCTAATCTTGCTTACATAATGTAGTGCATCAATCCATTAATGTGAGCTTATCTTATTCTGCACAAAATAAAGAGATGTTAAAGATACCTGGTTGGAATTTTGATTCTGTTGTAGTTAGTTTACTTCAGTAGATTGCAATCAGCTTCTATGTGCTTATGCAAAAACTTGTGTCCTATATTTCTTTAATTTCCTTAAATTAACATTTTTTCTTTGTCTGTAATTCAGAGATTTCCTTTCTTAATAAAAAAAGAAAATTGATATTTTTTATTTTCCCTGTATGAAGTTTATATTTAATTCACTCAGCTATTATCTCAAGTCATAACACATAACACATGGTACTTTTAGGTACCAATAAGAGGTTTTCTGTATCTCTACGAGTGAAAAAGAAAAGGAGGAAGAAGACAAGTCCTGTTGCCTAATAACAACTCACCGTAGAACAAAACTTGACTACTCTCTGGGTGAACAACCTTTTTCTAATATCCAAATTAAACATCCTCTGGCACAACCTCAGGCCGTTCCCTCAGTCTCTGGTCAGCACAGAGAAGAGATCAGTGCCTGCTCCTCCTTTGTCCCTCACAAGGAAGTCATAGATTGCTATGATGTCTCCCCTCAATCTCCTCTTCTCCAAGCTGAACAGATCAATGGACCTCAGCTGCTCCTCATACAGCTTCCTCTCAAGGAAGGTGTATTCCCTTCACCATCCTCATGACCCTCCTTTGGACACTCTCAAACAGTTTAATGTCTTTCTTGCATTGTGGCACCCCAAACTGCCCCCAGCACAGGAGGTGAGGCTGCCCCAGCTCAGAGCAGAACAGGACAATCCCCTCCCTTGCCCGGCTGGCCATGCTGTGTCTGATGCCCCCCAGGACACACTTGGCCCTCCTGGCTGCCAGGGCAGTGCATTTCCATGTTCAACTTGCCATGGACCAGTTCCCCCAGGTCTCTTTCCATGACACTGCTCTCCAGCATCTCTTTTCTAATCTGTACAAACATCCAGGGCTGCTCCATAATTATCTGTCATTGAGAAATTTGAAACCACCTCTTCAATACAGTGTTATGACTACAAATGAAATAATTTCCAATTTTAACTTTCATTTTGGAGTCGCTCCAAAAAAAAGTCAGATGGTTGATGAAATGAGTGAAATTTTGATCTGACCATAAGATTACATCTGTACTAGTCCAGCACAGTATAGTTGATAGCAATGGTTAGATGCTCTAACGTATAATACAACTGCAAACAAACTCATTACTGAGAATGGTGTTTGAGCTAATCCCCTGGCTGTAATTGGGCATGTTTGAGATGGACTGAGTTCACAGAGGACAGAGGACAGCTCACAGAGCTGAGAGGACTGTGCTAAGGACTAACAGGAAGGGCAACAGCAGTGCTAATGCTTGGGCCCTGCTCTGGCCTGGGTGATATCACTGCAAACCAGCACAGTGTAAAAATAATGAGAGTGTTCAATGCAAGAAAAGGAAAGTATACAAGTTTTTGAAAGTCCAGCTAAACAACTTTGTGTTTAGCAATGCCTGTGCTAAACTGAACCTCTTCAGCTGACCTTTATTTATATCTTGGAGGCTTTTTGCCTGTGTTTTAAACAAAGAGATAATTTATCTAGGAGGCAAGATGGCATTTCAGTTTCTTTAGAAAATAATAGATAACTAGAAAAAGAGAGAAAACATCATCTGTTTTTGCTCTATTTTTTTAAGCAGGATGTTTTAGAAACCTTATCTTAGTAAAACAAATAACTTTCTCCTTCAGCTGTGAACAATAGCAACAAAAAGACTTCTACCACAGTCTTAAAATCTACAGAATAAAAAACTCCTTTATAGTCATAGAAAAAAATTGTAAAGCTTTAGAAGATGCAATGACTGAAGCTCCAGCCCTTAGTGAATTATGATAAAAAAAGGGAATGTCCCAGTGTCCAGCTTTAATTGTTGTTCATTAGCCTGAAAATGCCACATAAATGTGAAAGATCCAGTTACTGGATAACTATGTGTGTTTGATAAAAGACACATCAATCATTACTAGTTTCAAGTTGTTTCCATAAGAGGTCTTAAAAGGGAAACAGCTTGCTTTTTGTGCTGCAGAAGGCAGTAAAGACTCTGCTCCTGTTGAGCTGGCTGCACAACTCTCAGCCCTGTCTTTTGCTCCATCTTTCCAGAAGTCTGTTTGCATTGTGACAGATAAGGATGAGGGTAATTGTTGTTAACAGGCAAAAAGGAAAAATAGGGTACAAGTTTTGATTATGCAGTTCAACTTCTTGTCCATCTTTTTCCCTTTGTTTTTAAATTCAATTTTTCTTCGAGTGCCCTTACCAGTTTCACATGCTTACTCTCCTCCAGTCTTGTTTACCTGTGCAAAATGAATATCAAGTTATGCTGTAAGAAATGCTTCACTAATTCCCTTGAAGGTCAAAAAGCTAGAGACAATGTTGTCACTAAGCCCTAGCAGTGAAGAATAACTTAGCCATCAACTTGGAAGATATTCAGAGGCAGTCATTCCATCCTCTGTCACACTGCATAAAATGCAAGGAGTGAGTGAAAATATAAAGTAATTGCTATCATCTTTTTTTTTTCACTTTGATTACAAGTTCAGCTCCAACAGAATTTCCAGCTTAAGTTTCAAAGACTATTTTTATGGCTCCTCTAAAGCCAAGAAGTACTGCATATGTCCTGTGTCAGCTTATGCCATAGAAGTGTTCAGGAAGGACTATTAATGAAGTCCTTTTGAATGTTGTAGACTCAAAACACCTGAGAGGAAGAGCAGATTTAACTTGACTCTATGTCATCCTGGATAAATTCCTAAACCGCTAGATAAAATCTCTTTCAATTACTTTAGAAACTTTTTCTCTTTTTCTCACTGCTTTTGTTTGGTTTGCGTGGAGGTTTTTTGTTGCTGTTGTTTTTTTGTTTTTTTTTTTTTTTTTTTTTTTTAATTATTTGATGGAGTCCTTGAGGCAGTAATAAAATTCCCCCTGATTTTCCCAGAAACTCTTTTGTGAATTCAGAGTGAAATATCTGTCCTTCTGTCCTAGTAATAGGCACTATTGAAAGTCCTATTTGGCTTGAGCTACACCCTTTGGAATGGCTTGAGTGGTCTTAATTTCCACACTGAGTTTTTAAAACCAGCACAATTTCTAATAGATATCTACTGTATTTTATATTTAAATGTATTTGACATGCAATTTTTTTTTGTTTGTTTGTGGTTTTGAGCGTGTTTCAAGGGGCTTTTGTTTGTTTGCTTTTGGGTTTTTTGGAAGAAGAAACCTGCTTGGGTCAACTCTCAACATTCATGCCTAAATGACATTGATGTACAGAGAGATGTTCACACATGTAGCAGCATTGTAATTGTTGTATCTTTCATTGGAACTCCATCAATCACTGACAGTTCTGCTTTTAAAGGTACATGGTCTGGAGGAACATAACAGGGTTTTTTCATCCATTTTTGACAGCTATGTAGCAGATGGGAAGATGTTATCTTTCAAAATCTGATTCTCCTCTTATTTATACCAATGTGTTTCTTATTAACTCTACTAGCTTTAATGGAATTAAATAAATAGTAAATGGTACCATTATAAGGAATACTGAAGTTAAGATCACAATGCGTTTGACAACATTTACTACATAATTGAAGGAGAAGAACAATTATATGCTAGAACTTGTTATTAATTTTCATTTTTCGAATCACAAATTTTTGCAGCATTTAGGTTCAGCTTCACAACTGG
>VWZS01005315.1:3608862-3634593 GCA_013397075.1 Rhabdornis inornatus | reverse complement strand
GGACGCGCGGTGCGACCGCGGCACAAAGGAACGAAGGGGACGTCTCGCTCTTGGCTACGGGAGCGGCGGCAGCGGAGGGAGGGACTGAGGGAGAGACGAGGCCGCCGGCCCCAGCATAGGGACAGAGGTCCGGACAGACGGCAGCGCCGGCCGGGGTCCCGTACCCCGGCTTCGTACCCGGCGCGGCTCCGGGTCAGAGGCGGCCCCGCGCCCGGGGCTCCCCCAGCGCCGCCGCCGTCGCGCCCCCTCTGCGCCTGCGTGCGCGCCGTCGGAGCGGCTCTTCCGAACGGGCACAGCGACCCCTGGCGCCCGCCCGGCCCCCGCCGCACCCCCGCCGGGCGGAGAGATCCCGCTCCATGTCCCCGTTCCGTGTCCCCCCCGGGCGGCGAGATCCCGCTCCGTGCCCCCGCCGGGCGGAGAGATCCCGCTCCGTGTCCCCGCTCCACGTCCCGGCCGAGCAGCGTCCCCCCTCCGTGTCTCGCTCCGTGCCCGTGTCCCCGTTCCGCCCCGACGGCGGTCGGAGGGCCCCCGCTCCGCCCCGATGGCGGGCAGCCCTGCCGGCCGGGGCGGGCCGGGACACGCGAGCATTCCTCGCCGGGGAAGACCGGGGTCGGATGCGGGGGATGTCGGGCGGAGCCGCCGGGAGCGGCTGCTCGGATTCATCTTGGGGCACCGGCGCCGCCGCCACTCCCTTCCCTGCCGCTTTTCTGGGGGCCCTGGGCGAGCAGCCCACCGCCCCGGGATGCCGCCGCTCCCTCCCGAGCCTCTCCTCGCCGTGGGCACAGAACGGCCCTTAGCCCAGCGGCGATGTCGCCGCCGGGGCTGCATCCCGGACCTCGACTTCGTGCGCCGCACCAGGGCTCAGCCCCGCTCCCTCCGGAGCCACCGCGGTCTCGCTGGAGAGGGAAATCTCATCCCCACCCCTTGCTTGGCCCAGCTCGCCCAGCACCACCCCTTCTGTGGACTTTGGTGGGAGCCAGATGGTGTCTATAGCTGGACAATGGCAAACATGGAAATAATCTCAGCCTAAGTATTCTGACAGTAAAAACAGTGAGCTGATTGGAATGGCAAGGTCGGATACCAGCTGCGAAGTTCTGCTGGCCCGTGGTGTGCATGCGGGAAGGTGGCTCAGCCCCTGTTGCTAATCTGAGATGTGCTCTGGGGCTGCCAAGCTGCCCCACAGTTCCTGGTGTCCAGCACGGGGCGGGGAGCACTGGTGGGAGTGTGGCTCTGCCCTGTGGCCAGCACTGTCAGATCACCTGTGTCACAAAGGGTCGCAGTCCCCAGCCAAGGAGAAGAAATCCTCTCTCCATCAGACCAAGCAGTGAAAAGTGTATTTTATAAAACATATTTTTACTTTCATTCTTGGGGTTTTGGTCATCTTGGGGGAAGCAGGGAAAGGCATTATTTAAATAGTTGTAGCTGCTGGGGATTATTTTCTAAATTAACAATAGTAATTGTGCCTGCCAAATTCAGAGTTGAGGGGATTCATTTATTTCAACTCTCCAGACAATAGCACAATTTTGGGTTTCATATTGCGAGCTCTGAAAACCAAATAGTGGGACTGATGTTTAAAAAAAATAATTCAAACAACATCAATTCATCAGACTTAAATCCAGCTCTTTCCACAGTGTCAGTTTAACTTGCACTTAGTAAAGTTGCTGCTCAGCAAAAAAAAAAAAAAAAAAAAATTCCTTTTTAACAAAATGAATGCATCATACATAAAACATCACGGACCATACAATTAGTAAGCAAATGTAAGAGTTCAGCTCAGTTCATAATTATTCAGCAAACCTATTCAGAATGATTTTTTCTCCCTGCAGCAATCTACTGTGTGGGCTCATTACCACTGAAAATCTAACGAAGAAACCACCACAGAAACTGCACAAAATAAGCCCATATGCTCGAGACACTTTAGCTCAGCCAGCCCTTAGCAAGAACCTCTTAAACCCTGACATGGAGGGAACCCAAGCTCACTTCTCTGCGGTGTTTGCACTCCCAGCTCTCCAAAGGTGCCCTGTCTTTAGTGCAGCTTCAGGTACTTCGGCTATAGTCACTCCTTGTCCTCTGTGGTGCCACCAATGCCTGCTCCGTGTCACACAGTGGCCCTGGTGACGGGCTCTGGCCCTGGAGCAGAACCTCCCAACAATCACTTCAAAAAAGAGCTGATGGGTTTCTCTTAGCAGGGATCTCCCTTCCTAGCAGAGATATTCGGTGAAATGAATTGTACTATGTTGAAGGACAGGTCTGCAAATCTGGCAGCTGACATTTTCAGGAAAGTTTTCAGCATTTCTGCCTGGAACAGTTTAGGGAAATTCCTGTATCTCCTGTATCTCAAACTACAGCGAACGTAGTGGTGGAACGGACACAGGAGGCAAACGTGTAAAATCATTAGATGAGCTTGTGAGTGCAGGGAGCACAGACAGCTCCCAAGGGAAGGCAGGGGATAGTGTCTCTCTGTGCATCTGCTTGAGTTCTTGAGAACAGAAGGATTTTTGGGTGTGGAAGGGCTCTGTTCTGGGCAGGTCCCAGGGTCTGGCATGGTCCAGGCTGTGCCCAGAGCGAGCTCTGCACATGGTGCCTCACAAGGATTTGCTGCCAGCATGGTCATGCTGCTGAGCTGGGAGGCACCAGCTAAAAAGCAACACGTAGGGACTTCCAGCAATCCGACCTCTGCCACTCCTTGTCCTTCCCTGCTTGAGTGTCTGGAGGTGACATGGTTTGTAACTGAGATTAAAGACAATTTCATCTGTGAAACCTGATTTGCATTCAGTTTCTGGCAAGTTCACCTTGCCGGTGTAAAAATTTCATGCTTAGTTTTACCAACAATGTGGTTTCTGGAAAGACTGAACCAAATTCCTTCAGACACTTTACTGCTTCCCATTTTTAAAAATGCATAGCTGAATAAACAGAGTTAAGGGACTAAAACCACCTAACCACCTCAGTCATTTCCCATAAGGATAGACAGCAATTTCAGAACTTAGCCCTTCACAGAATTTTCCTGTTTGGCTCTTCTGCAAGGTTGGTTCAGCTGGTTTTAGTTCCTTTCCATGGTTGTAACCTTAAGCTGTGTATATTTTTCCTGTTTGGGTTTACAGGTTCCTCAGTATGGATCATTATATTTTCACAATGTCAGTAGAGTTTTCCATTGTTGCAAACAGCTTTTTTTTTTTTGCCAATTTAGTATATTGGATGCCCTTTATGCCACTTAGGTGAAAACTTTTGCAGCACATGGAGCACTTTGGTGTACATATAATGAACACCAAAAATATGTTTTGATTGAACATATAATTTGGATGGCTAAAAAAAGAGGACAGTGCTACAATCATACAACACTGAGAGTTTACATTAGTAAAAACATAGGAAACTCTAAAGCAAATTTTTCTGTCCATAACACAGTCCATTGCTTGGGCTTTTATTTTTCCCCTTCCAACTCCCATCTCTAAAACATACAAGTAGGATCAGACATTACATTGAGAAAATGATATTAGAAAAAAATTATATATACAACACAACTGCATATATATATACAGCACAACAGAAATAGACAGGAGCAGTGAAATAGTTTGGCTACAGGAACAGTGAAAGTTTTATATTTCCTAAAATAGCTCAGTGAAACATAAATAACAAAATGGCACTTCTTTGTATGGCTAATCGGTGTTTAACTCTCCTCAGTGTTTTATGGTGGGGTTTGTGTGACCAACTTTGTTCTGCTGTTTTCCTAAACTTGAACCAGGTGGGAATTTATTTAAGCGCAGCGGAGCAAGAACAATCTTCGAGCATCTGGAAAGTCTGGCTCACTGTGGGTGATGCCAGAAAACCACCAAAGTTAATTCATTTTTCATCATCTTATAAATTGAATTACTGTGAAAGGAGAGAGCCAGAGGGTGTTCGATAAAGTCCTGATGACTTAATTTCCCCTAAGTATTAGGGGAGAGCACTCTCCTTGGTGATTCCTCTCCTCATCCTGCCATCCCCTGGGATGCCACAGCCGCAGTTCCATCCTGCCCTTGCCTCCCTGTCAGGACAGGGCTGGGCACAGCGGCTGCGGGTTTGGAAGTCACTGGTTCTCAGGAGGTCACCCACTGGGGACCGGGTTGGTTTATCCTGGAGAACCTCCCTCCCCCAGGGCTGTGTCTGAGCATCCCCCGATCCCGCTGTTCCCTGCTGACCGCTGCCATCCCTCCCGTCCCATCCCAGGGCTGGCTCCCGGGGCTCCCTGACCTCCTGGCTCTGATGGAGAGCACACTGCATGTCCTGGGGTGACAAGGATGCTCGACACCTTGGAGCCCAGAACTCAAAGCCACCAGGCAGATAAGCTGCTCCTGTGTTTATTATTTATCGTGTTACTTCGTAAGGTTTAACAGCACGACGTGCGTTCCTGAACCCCGGCTCACAGTCCTGACTTCTCCAATTCACATCAGTGCCCCTGCCCACACACTGTAGTGAAGAGGCACCCGGTCCAGCAGCACGAATTCACCTGCCCCCTTACAGAATTATTTGCTTTCCAGCAGGAATTACTCCGGCACTATTGGCTGCTCCACACAGCTGGCCCGACAGCCTCCCCCAAACTCCCTGCCAAGGCACAAAGGGTTAACGAGCTCCTGCTGCCCATAACCATCGCTCCTCCACCATCACGGCCCCTCAGCATCTGTACAAAGGGCCTGATTTAATCCGGGTTGCAGACGACTCACATTGTACTCGCAGCCTCGGAGTGATGTCGGGTGATCAGGTTTCCAACTAATATCCAAGGCACAGCCCGAGCACTGAGCGGGAACAAAGGCACCTTTGTTACTGAAGAAAAAAAAATCCCCTGAAGATATTAGCAGTGCAGTAGAGTTCAAACTGTTAAATGATTCAAATATTATTTAATGAATACATTTGAAATGAGGTCTCACAACCCAGAACACTTTTTAGATCATCATTTACAAAGAGCCGCCTCTTCGCTTACTTCTTTATGGAAGTTGCTGCTTTCAGATTTCAATTACGGTCATTTTGCTTCCAGCCTTTTTCAGGGACTTCCCATGTTGGTGTAGCTCAGTTCTTTTTATGGTACAGTTTAGCCAGTGACTACTGGGTTTTTCAGAAGTCTTGATAATCACATTCCTTTAATTTACCTTGGACTGTGTCTCTGTGTGAGAAACAAGGGAGACAGAGACTTTTGCAAAAGGAGCAGCAGCATTAGGTGTAGTTCTAGAGGGTGCTAAAGCCAAGCTTATAAAACAGAAGTTTGGTAAATAAGCATATCAAGATTTTATCTGGGATTGGAGAAGCTCTATAGTTCAGGTTCAACAAATACCTCGAATTTCTTGTGTGTCTTAGATACACAACTCTTAACCAGAAAGCCATGTAATTTTAGAGAGAAAAAATTAAGAATAAAGGTAGATGGGGTTCGGGAAAGAAACATATCTCCAACCTGAGGAATAAAGTTTTAAAGTTAAATTAGGGCTTATAGCGATGAGAAATCCAAGGCTGCTCTGAAGCACAAACAGCAGATATTGTCCCTAAAGGGTAACAGCAGCACATCTGGGGCTCTGCTGGTGCCTGTAAGAGGTTTTCAAAAAATACAGCATAACTAACAAAAGTGGGGAAAGAGCACCAGAACAGAGTGACTACAAGTCACCAGAACAAGTACCAGCATACCAGCAAGAAAAGGCACAGGGCAGTGGCAGAAATACCTGCAGGCTCTGTCTTTAGGAGCACTGCAAAGAAATCACATCTCCTCACACCAGGCACCCTCCTGGCTCCACTGCCAGGGGTGGGACCTCAAATAGGCACTGCTGAGGAGACAGGGACAGCAACACAGGATTTCACTTAACTCACATTAAGGGTCCTCTTGCAGGTGATGCCTCAAGGTGGAAGCAATTGAAAATCTGCCCCCAAAACCTGGGCTTGACACATTATAATATTTAAAACTATTGTGAGTGCCAGAACTCTGTTTGTGATAGGGTTTGCACACTGAATTCTGCCCACAGCAGGCAACAAGAAGAAGAGGAGGCTCCCAGGAATGAAATGTCTGCAGCCATCACTCTGGATAATCTCTACTTCCTGACAATTATACACTGTTGATTAAAATTCATTTTCCATATCAATTCAAACAAGTAGAAAGTCTTTCATTAAAAGTTACAAAACTTCAAAGATAATCTTTTCCCAATGACTTTATCAAGACACAATTCAATGGAAAAGACTCTTGAATTATATGAACTGAATAAAAACCACAGCAACAGCCTTGTGCTTCAGATTTTGCCATAAAACCACGGCACAGCATTTCAAGGACTTGATGTAGCTCCTAAACGTGGCTGAATCAACTGGGGCTTGGAAATGTAGAGTAAGTTGCCTTACAGGACATTTTCAAATTGCTCATAGAGTATTTAGAAAGGCCTGATGGTAGAAAATCCCGAAATACCCAAAATCTCAGCAGATTTTTTTCCTGACATTTCTCAGTCTGCATGTAAAGGTAAAAGACAGAAATCATTCTCCTTTCTCTTCAGTGATTAAAAATCCTCCAGAAAAAAAGCAAATTCCTTACAAGTCCCCCTTTAGATCACACTTGTGTACAGCCAAGTGATGGATTTCAAAAGTTACTACTGCTGGAATATGGTTCACAGCAGTCTATTGCAGTGAATAACTATCACGTTTACATATCCATTATATCAAAACTACGTTACACTTCCACTGCTTCCTGTTGGTTCACCATCTGGAAGCCAAACAAGCTGGTAGTAAAGACAGAATTCAATTCTGCATTTACCAAAGAAGCCATACAAGCCTTCATTTGCAGCAGGTGATTGCACAACCTGAGCAGGCAGAACTCTGCCCCAGAGCCAGCACTGAGGGCAGCTCAGCCAGCCTCAGGAATGGGACCAGCCAGGGAGGGACACCCAGAAGCCCCTCAGCACCTCTGGTGACCCGTGGGAGGCACCTGCCCAGTCCCACCTCTGCCAGCCCAGCACCCCACAGTGGGCAGCCACAGCACAGAGTCCTCCCTGCTCAGGAGGGTCAAGGTTCCAGGTGCTGCTCAGCCTGAAATCCCAAATCAAACCCAGCCCTGGGAGACACCAGCCTTCGGGACTCCAAACCCAGCTTAGGAGCAAAATGTGAGTGCCTGAGATAAGAGACAGAGCTTTTTATAATCAAATTTATTTAATTAAATTTCATTGCCTGCTTTACTGTCAGTTGCACCAGAGACTGCCAAAGGAAACTAAACATTGTACATCACTACAAGATTCTCTGAAATTTTCACAACTTGTCCAAATCCATGAAAGTCAAAGGGCCGCTTTCCCTCTGCGTTGCAACACGTGAACAATGGCAGGACACAACTCCAGGACTGAGACCTGAGCCCTCGGGTTCCAGGGTCCCTCAACGACCTCAGTGTGTCTGTGTGCCACGTCTCTGCATTTACCAGCCCAGCCTCCTGGCGGGACAGGACAAATAACCCCTGAACTAACCCAGAAAAGAAACCTAACATATCACTGTGGGGCTGGAGGGTGGGTGCTGCAGGGCACAGGTGAGGCACCAGTGCCAGGCAGGTGGCAGTGCCAGCGTGCACAGCACCTGGACAAGGTGCACGGCACACCTGGCCCATGCTGCCAGGGCAGCAATGTTTTGTCACTGATGGTAACAGAAATCAGAGCCCTCCTGGGAAGTCAGGCAAGGCTTGCCCTGCCAAGGGTGCTGGGAGGGAACCAAGCATTAATAGATCTTTATCTAACTAGTGCTTTTAAAAATACTTTTTCTTTGATCTAACAAGCATTAGAATAATGTCCCCGTCACGTGCTCTGAATAGTTCCTTAAACATGCTGAAGACCTTTTCCCTACGGAGTTCCCTACAGGAGGCATTTGTTATCCCAGGGGCTCTCACACATCAGCCCCTCACAGACAGGGGGAAACATGTCAGGGGCTACAACTGAAACCGGCATCATATCTGCAAGTCTACATCTCCCAAAGTGTATTTCCAACATGAAAACAGCTAAAATCACAATTATATTCCATGGCTGTGTGTGAAATCCAGAATGCTTGCATGGCTTCCAAAGGGAAGCTCTGGAAAACAGCCACTGCACTGGAAGGAGTATTCCTGGAGGGAAGGGCTGACCCTGTCCTCACTGCCTAGCCTAAGATACACTGGAAAATGCCCTACAGGTACTGTCAGTGTACTTGTCTAAAAAGTAGCTTCTGGAAAATTTCAAGTTGCAAATTACTTTATAAATCACAAGCCATTTTTCCTTAATCTTGCCAATTTTAATGAAGAAAACTGTTAGCATTTCAATGTACAAAAGTCCAATAAAACATGATTTTTTTTTCTTTTAAATCAGTGAGTGGGTAAAGTTTGGGTTAAACTTATTCAACAGTAAAAGTCTTCCAATTTCCACTAACAGAAATTTTTTTTCTGATTTGACTAGAGGATAATGACAATCCAGAAATAAATAGCTATAAATACATTCATTGTTCCTATTCCAAAAACTCATCACATAGGGAAGACATAAAACTGAAATTAACTTGTTTGAGTGTTCCTTTACAACAAGAGATGGGCGAGTTAGAGCAGAGTGACTTGGACAGGAGAGAAAACAAGTAGGGCAGAAATTGGTCCAGTACTGACATTCATGAACATACCAGTTAGCAAAATTCATCCTTTAAATGACACTACTCAGTTGATTTTTTATTTGCTTGGGGTATACATAATGAAAGCAGTTTCCTTGGAATCTTTGCTAGGACAGGTATAGCACCCGGAGACACTGTAACCACCCCTTCTGTCTGCGTGTGTGTGGAGTTATATACAGAGTCATGCACCCACACACACGGCCAAGGTCCGGCACCGGCGTCCGTCCGGTCACTCGTCGTTGGCAGCGCTCGTTCCTCTCACTTGGCCTTGGTTACGCAGCTGTGGAGAGAGCAAGTGCAATTTCTGCATTAGCAGCTTCTTCACACTGAGCTCCAAACATGCAGGGAGGTTATCTCCAGGGAAAAGCAGGACAGGGACTGAGAACACCACCGGGATTGAGAGTCACACCAAAGCAATGCTGGCTCCTGAATCTCAGTGGGAGCTGTCCTTGGGTAGGACCTGCCCCCGTGAGTGGGAGCAGCTCCCTTCACTGGGGAGCCCACACTGATCAGTGGGATGTGGCACCTTGGGCTGGGATGTTACAGCAGTCCCTGTGAGGAACAGCAGCACAGAAGTGCTGGGCACAAGCACCAAGAGGCTGTTAACTCCTGCAGAAGCTGCTCCTGCAGTAATGGTTCTGACACAGTTCAGTGTCTATGAAGACTGGGTGGAACTGGATTCCAAGAACTGAACGTGTTTGGAAGGTGATGCTCCACAGCTCCCCTGACATGGACCAAGTCCACAGATCACTTTGCCAGTGTGTGTGCAGCAAAGCGATGCTGGCGTGTCTGACTGGTACCCAGAAGGTGCTGAGCCAGGGCTCAGCAGCACCATGCCACACCTCTGGTGCCAGCACTGGGTAAGCACCAGGCACCAGGGCAGGTGGCCAACGCTGCAGGAATTCCACTCCCAGCCTTAGTGCCTGCATCAGTGGTGCATCCTGGGCACTGTGGGTCAGTCCCATCTGCTGATCATCACACCACCACACCGAGCAGGAGGAAGGTAAGGCCCACATGGGTTATGTGGACATTAAGATGATTTCTGCTATCAATTCCCAACCAAAAGAACATTAATCCCTCTTCTCCTTTTCCATCCAGCAGTTGACTTACACAGCTTGCTTTGCCTCAGAACCTACAGAGAACTCCTCTAGACGTCCGCAGCCAAAGTGCCTCGAACGGAACCCTTCTTACGCATCTGAAGTGAAATAAAACGTGAGCTCCACACACAGAACCTGCCACACCGTGGTTAGTATGAGAGAAGGAATGACCTGCAGGGCCAGGATCTGCTTCTCCCTGGCCAGGATAAGCTACAGCTCAGGGGGTGTGGCCATGGTATGATATTTCTTTTTGGCAAGGAGACCTGGGAACTGGAGAGCAGCTGTAAATAATGCTGCTTGAATTTTTACCAAGCCCACGATGTTCCAGCATGGAATCACTGCTCAGGATACCCAGTGTGGCATCTCTACCCTCACACAGGCATGAGAGAGGTTGGTCACAGGGCTCTGGCTGGACCAGATGCTTTCCTACTCTGCACTGATGAGCTGATGCATGTTTCATGGAGCAGAGGTGCTTCTCATCTCCAGCAGCCAGAGACAGAATCCACCAAGTGAAACAAACACTGATAAAAAGATGGACTGGGATAGAGGAACTCTGGAAGAACACTGATGAGGATTCAGAGAGTAACAGAAAGAAACAAAAGCAGAGATCCTGACTATAAAAATCGACTGAAGATGAAGCACAGGAGCAACAAAAGAACTGGAATGTGCACAGAACCCAGAGAAAGATCAGCTCGGAGCAGAAGGAAGAAAGAGTGTTCATGAGAAGAGGAAGAGTACCAGGACACTGTGTGGGAAAGAACATGCACTGCCAGCCCTGCTTTGTGCCTGGTTTGGCTCCCAGCATCACAGAACTGCCTAGGGCAGCCCTGTCCATTCCTGACCACCCTGCAGGAACAGGGGCATGGACATATCTGTGTCACACTGAGCACCTCATCCCTGAGCACTCACTTCCCAGAGGTCCTGGCCATAAAACATATTTTGTGGTGAACTGGGGATGTAATGGCAGTTACTGGTGAGCACAATGGATGGAGTAGTTGAATATGAAACAAGATGAGAAATTATTTTGGATAAAACTAGCATTCATATTATTTGGCAGTGACATTTTTGCCCTTAGGTTGTCCAGTAATGCACTGCACCACAAACCCATGGAAATTACATCATTTATAGGTGTTTGTAGATACCCTCTTGCAACAACTGGAAAAACCCTAAGACAGTAGGTCCTCACTCCTCTCACATTTCACAATATCCACAGAAATCTGGGTTAGTGTAACATCATACATTTATCCTGTGCAAAAAAACAAACCAAAACAACCCAACTTTTTCAACAATACACAAACTCCAAATTCCTGACACTAACATCTTACACAACAAGTTATTTGCAAAAAACAATTTGCCTTTGCAAAATGAGAAAATATTAAGTAAATACCTTTGATGTTTAAGAATGAGGATAAATGTTACACCCAGAGACAAGTGACCTCAGTTTGGCTTAAGGTAAGAACTAAAAGAGCAGCAAATATTTTGGAAAAAAATATTTTAAAGGAGCTACTTACCAGTGAGAAATGGGAAACAAAACATCCACAGTCCACAGAGACACAAAGGAACAATTTCAACATGCACACAGGTGTGTCAGGTTCTGCTGCCTCTCTCCAGCACACCTCTGGTGTGCACTCCTCACTGCCACTACCCTTGCTCAGGGAATCTGAATAAAGTCTGTTTCAGTGCAAATGAAGAACTATGGATGTGCAAAAGGGAACCTTTCTGGCAAAAATCAGTTTAGGGAGGACAGCTGTTATGCTTCCTCCTCCACAGACACCTGGGAACAGGTGGCTCTAGGAACAGGATCAGGCATAAATTAGACTTCAAGAAGAAATCTCCGTGATTTGAGAGAACAACTGCCAAAAATAACAAAATGAGAAAACACAAGGTCTGCAAGAGTGAGTGAACACCAACCTTGTCCAAAGGGTATTCTGGGGCTGCTGACCCAAACCCTCCAGCTTTATGGGTAAAGAGCATTTGGTGCTACAGCTCAGCACAGGACTGTGAAGAAACACTTCTTCCAAAGCCAGGAAACATCCCCACACAACACAGGCTGTTCCACACTGTTTGCAAAGTCTCTGGAGAGCACAAGTGTGGAGGGAGGAGCTGCAGCTGGTTTGGTACCAAGAGCAAAGACACACCAGGCACAGACCACAGAATGTGTCACAGGGCCCTGTCCACATCTGGTCTGAAGCAATCAGGTTAGAGGTGTCTGGAATGGGTCAAACCATGCAAACAGAAGCTGTAGCTGAAGACACATTGTGTTTTGGAAGGACCATGACACTGGAACTGTCTGGGTAACCTGACTGTGTTTGGGGCATGAGGCAATTGACAAAATGGGGAGGAAATACAACTGCAAATCCAAGAACTGCAAAAATGCCAGTGGCATTTAACATGGGAAGGTTCATGCCAAAGGTCATGTTCTGGGAAGAATCTACAGAAGGAGAGTCTATGGTGATCCTCCACCTCTGAATGGAGAGAGCAGGGACAGTGCCCTAAGTCTGAGCTTTCTCCCAGACATCAGCCCACAACACATCAGGCCACACAGATTTGGTCCTCACAGCCACCAACGGAAAACTGTCATGATCTCAGCTGATTTTACTGACTTTCTTTTTGGAAGTAAAACTTTGGTTTGGTGTGCTAATCAGAAGTGGAACAGCTAACAGGTGACACAAACTTGCTTTAAAACACGCTTGAAGAGAAAAAGTAATCAGATCTAGTGATGACTGGAAATGAAACAAAGCAAGACACGTGATAGAACAGGACAGTGACAGCTTTGAGTTCCAATCAACAAGTGGCAAAAGGGCCCTGAACAGACCTTTGTGGAATGGGAGGGGTGCCATAAAGACAGAGGCAGTCAGGGCAGACATCCTGCATTTAATGACATCAGAGGTACTTACCTTACAGCACCTCCAGCGTGACAGCACAGAATGCAGGAGCTTGAAGCACATGGGGCTGCACTCAAGGAGCCACAGTGCTCACCAGCAATTGCCCAAACACACACACAGCCATGGACACAACACAACTTGCCTCAGTTGCTGCACAGATAAATCTGCAGGTAGAAGCATGCACATCTGAGCCTTTAAAAAAAGCTTTCTTACCGCTTCCAGCTCCTTCTGGGTTTCATCCTCCATTCTCCTGATGTCCTCCATAGTCAGCTCAATCCACTTGTCAATCCAACAGAACAGCTGGCGGTGGAAGTTGGTAAATATCCTTTTTTCTTGCTTTAAGAAGATAAACAAGCATTAGATCACAGGCAGGACTTGCTAAAGGCTGGTGAAGTGATAGCAGCTGCTCAGTTTGAAGAGTTAAAATCTTCAAGTGAGTGCTGCTTCACACTGCTATGGATTCAGCCACCTCCCACCCCTGGACCCAATTTAAATTCACCTCATTTCTCAAATTCTTTAACATGGAAAAAACACAAAAATTTCACTATTAGAAAAAGAGTTTCAAGAAAGTTCACCCATTCACATTACTTGAGAATTATGAAGAATGTTGTTAAAATGTGTTCCAGCTCCAAGGTGGCAGCAGCCAAATCAGCACAGCCACTTCCTGAAGATTTTGCTTTTTTCCCCTAGAGAACTGTTCTGGTACTTGCAGTGAAGCCCCACTTGCAGCAAACTAAGACACAAGTGGTTTGACTGGCTGGGGAAATGGAATTCCCTGGCTGTGAGCAATAGGAAACTGGACCACTGTTCCTGCTCAAACCCCCAGACCAACACAGCCCCAAAAGGCAGAAGTACTCACCTTTTGTATAAAGTTTTCAACTTTGTTTTGCAGCCCCCACCACTTAAATTTGATGGTCACCAATTTGTAAGCACACATTTTGGGACACTCCTCATCGGTTGCTAGCTCCTTCTGTTTGTGGATAATAGAAAAGACATTTTAATACTTTAAAAGTTTAATTATTATGAATTATAATTCTAACTAGCACATTAGAATGATAAATAATGTAATTAATTTATAATAAATTAATTAAATTTAACTATGCTGTTATTATAATCAGCATTATTACAGAAAAACAACATTCTGATCAGTAACTTGGGGCTGTTCCTGACAGCATCCCTGTGATTCACTCCAGGGCACGGCAGTGGGATCCTCAATTCCTGTGGGGATCTCTGGTGTGGCACACACAGCCCATCCCCTCCTGGGATAGATTCTGATGGCTGGCAGGGGGCACTGGCAAGCTCTGCGCTGCTGCTGGGGTGTCACTGGAGTGTCACATGGGGATGTGCTAGGCCATAGGAAATTTGTTCCTCAGCTGGAGTTGAGCCAAGTTCTGAAGGAACCATGAACTTCATTCTTCTGCTGATAAAGACTTCATAAGACTGTAACAACAGCTCCTAGTACCTTCCAGTTTGGCCCCAGAGGTCCTCTCTTTGTCTTAACTGACTGGAATAACGCAGGATCTTCATCAGCTTTGTAGTCCTGTAAAATAAAACACTCTGAGAGTCAGAAAACACCACCAGATTCAATATCCCATTGTGTTAAGCTTCTGCTCAGAACGATTCCCTGAGTGCTCTGGAGCAGGATGGGTGCAGGATGCTGCTGCCTCACCATGGACAGCTCTGCTCACCTCCTGTGCATGGGGGCAAAGACAATGGGTACAGAGCTGAAAGGGACAAATGATTCCAACAGATGGATTTACTGAGTTTTACTGATGAGGGTNTAAAAAAAGCTTTCTTACCGCTTCCAGCTCCTTCTGGGTTTCATCCTCCATTCTCCTGATGTCCTCCATAGTCAGCTCAATCCACTTGTCAATCCAACAGAACAGCTGGCGGTGGAAGTTGGTAAATATCCTTTTTTCTTGCTTTAAGAAGATAAACAAGCATTAGATCACAGGCAGGACTTGCTAAAGGCTGGTGAAGTGATAGCAGCTGCTCAGTTTGAAGAGTTAAAATCTTCAAGTGAGTGCTGCTTCACACTGCTATGGATTCAGCCACCTCCCACCCCTGGACCCAATTTAAATTCACCTCATTTCTCAAATTCTTTAACATGGAAAAAACACAAAAATTTCACTATTAGAAAAAGAGTTTCAAGAAAGTTCACCCATTCACATTACTTGAGAATTATGAAGAATGTTGTTAAAATGTGTTCCAGCTCCAAGGTGGCAGCAGCCAAATCAGCACAGCCACTTCCTGAAGATTTTGCTTTTTTCCCCTAGAGAACTGTTCTGGTACTTGCAGTGAAGCCCCACTTGCAGCAAACTAAGACACAAGTGGTTTGACTGGCTGGGGAAATGGAATTCCCTGGCTGTGAGCAATAGGAAACTGGACCACTGTTCCTGCTCAAACCCCCAGACCAACACAGCCCCAAAAGGCAGAAGTACTCACCTTTTGTATAAAGTTTTCAACTTTGTTTTGCAGCCCCCACCACTTAAATTTGATGGTCACCAATTTGTAAGCACACATTTTGGGACACTCCTCATCGGTTGCTAGCTCCTTCTGTTTGTGGATAATAGAAAAGACATTTTAATACTTTAAAAGTTTAATTATTATGAATTATAATTCTAACTAGCACATTAGAATGATAAATAATGTAATTAATTTATAATAAATTAATTAAATTTAACTATGCTGTTATTATAATCAGCATTATTACAGAAAAACAACATTCTGATCAGTAACTTGGGGCTGTTCCTGACAGCATCCCTGTGATTCACTCCAGGGCACGGCAGTGGGATCCTCAATTCCTGTGGGGATCTCTGGTGTGGCACACACAGCCCATCCCCTCCTGGGATAGATTCTGATGGCTGGCAGGGGGCACTGGCAAGCTCTGCGCTGCTGCTGGGGTGTCACTGGAGTGTCACATGGGGATGTGCTAGGCCATAGGAAATTTGTTCCTCAGCTGGAGTTGAGCCAAGTTCTGAAGGAACCATGAACTTCATTCTTCTGCTGATAAAGACTTCATAAGACTGTAACAACAGCTCCTAGTACCTTCCAGTTTGGCCCCAGAGGTCCTCTCTTTGTCTTAACTGACTGGAATAACGCAGGATCTTCATCAGCTTTGTAGTCCTGTAAAATAAAACACTCTGAGAGTCAGAAAACACCACCAGATTCAATATCCCATTGTGTTAAGCTTCTGCTCAGAACGATTCCCTGAGTGCCCTGGAGCAGGATGGGTGCAGGATGCTGCTGCCTCACCATGGACAGCTCTGCTCACCTCCTGTGCATGGGGGCAAAGACAATGGGTACAGAGCTGAAAGGGACAAATGATTCCAACAGATGGATTTACTGAGTTTTACTGATGAGGGTTATGAACATGATTATTTGATAAAGATGCTGCCACGGAAACTAGGAAAGGATTAAAAACCCTGGGCTTAGTGAAAGCAAGGTTTATACTGTATATAAAAAGCATTTATCCAAGATTAACATTACACCCACACAACCCAACTGTAACAGTTTAAGTGGCTTCAAAGCAGAACAACTCCTTGCTACAGAAAAGTCCAAGAAAAGTTTAGCAGGGTTTAAGATCTCATTTTTAAATAAAGGTTCAGTGGAGCCAAAATCTGCAGAACACAGAGTGAAAGAAACACCTCCAAGAGAAGCAGCTCCTGGCTGCTGAAGACCGTATCAGTTTTCAGCTCCAGGTTCTTCCATCAGCACAGAGGAACAAAGGCTACCTCTAGACTAAATTCTGAATCCACAGAGCAAGGCTACACATATTAACTGTTAATGCTTTCACAGACATTCTGACATTTACAAAAACCTACTGCAAGCCAAATGGAGCTGAAAAATCCAGGAAGTCCTCTCAGAGGAATATGATTTCACTTACAGAACATCAGCTGTTACACTTTCTTCTCCCCAGTCTTCCCTCATTGTTCCCAGTTCTTTTAACATACCTACCTACACTGCATATTAAAATACACTGAAGAAACCCTAATCTATCTAGAAAACATTACTAGGTGTTCAAACTTCCATATTGAGGACTCAAACATATACTTTAGAAATTGAGCAGGTATTTCCTAGAAGCAGCCAAGTGAGTAAAGATATTTCAGTCCCACTGGTAATCTGTGTTTTTACAAACTTTCATAAACCAGGACCCTCCTCTAGTTCTCCCTCTAAGCTGAAACAACATTCTAGTTTGAAGAACCCATGTAACAGTCAGCCAACCTCAGCAGGGGCTGCCATGGTGCTCCACAAGCCTTCCCCTGCCTCAGAGCCTGAGGAACCAGCATACTTGTCACCGGAATTTTAGTGAAACCCACTTATTTATGACTTTAGTATAATAAAGCACGTCCTTTCCACAGACATCACAAAGAGCAAATACACAGCAGCACATGAGATCCAGCCCTGAGTCCCCTCCTGCTGCACTGAGCACAGCACTGAGCCAGAGCCACTGGCTGTGATACATTTTTTAAAAATTATTTTTTAACAATCCTTGTCTGGAAAAAGAGTCACCTTCTTTACGTTTAAATCACCTTTAAGACACCTATGCAAATATTACAGCAAAATGTTTTTACAAAAATATATTGAATGTTTGAAATTACTGATCATGACTGCCTTTTAAAAATTTCACTCAACCACTGGATAGAAGACATTGAAGTGAATCAAGCTATAGCAATGGCTAAACAATTTTACTCTATGTAACTATTTGTTGGCAGAACTGCTGCTGGTTTGGGGCAGCAACATGCCAAGCAAACAGAAACACAAGAATTTCACATCTTAGTGCCAATTTTATAAATAAAACCAGGTACTGCATTGAGACAACCCTGAATTTATTTTCACTGTGTGAACATCCTGCCAAGGCAGAGCTCACTATAGTGGTGTGAGGCATGAGACATTTAAACTGAGCTACATGTGCAGCCTTGATCTGCCTGGTTTATGGAGTGGAATGATTTGTCTGGATACCCCAGGGACACTCAAGTCCACACGATGCTGTTACCTGCAATCCTACCTCCCATTGCACATGGACACTGGTAAAAAGCAACTGTGCTCTTGCATTTAGGGTCCACATACAAATAACCACAGCTGGAAACACTGGGGAAGAAAATGTTATCTATGAGTAAGATGTAGGAGTGAAAACAGAAATTCCAAGAAAGTAGATGAGTCACAGTAAAGTTTTCTATGCTAGTGACAAAAGCTTTGAACCAAGACCTTTTAGAACTCAGTTAACCCAAGTCCTGTTAAGAACAGGAAAAACCCTTTATAGACTAAAGCCTAGATGGACAAGAGAGCATTGCAGGAACTCCTCTCCACACACAAATCCTACAAGCATGCAGGGAAGAAGACTGGACTAGAGCCAAAGTACAAATAAACAACAGTTCTTTGCAGAGTTTAAGGAAAATATCTGTGCAGCAAGAGCTTAAGTCCTGACAACAACAAGTCCTTCTTAGGAAGAAAAACAGGCAGCTGCTGGAGCAGATATTACAGCTCAAACTCCTGAAGCTCCCTGGAAAGCCAGAAAGGCAAACATCATCCTGCAGCAGCAAAACAAGACAGAGGAGCAAAACCATCTCAAAGAAATACACAAATACCATTTCACAGGCAGTTTCTGCTCAAATTCTCAATATAATATGCATGAGTGCAACCATCTATTATCAAGAATGACTTAAGAGAGTCCCTGAATCACATACAATAAAGTAGTATCACAACAAACCCAGAACCTGGACACTTCTTTACAATTCTCACTCTCAATCTGTAGACCTACTCAGAGTAGTAATAGTGCTCCTGAGAACTCATGGTTCACAATCAAATGGTATAAAAATTCAAAGCATATATACAGGAGAGAATGATTTTTAAAAAACTTCTAGAACCTAATGTGAAAATTACACAAGTCTGATGCCTGATCTGCAAATCCATGAAAATGGAACTGAACATGGGAGTGGGATCACACTAACTAGGTAGATGAACACAAATTCTGGCTTTCCAGCTCAATATTGTATTGGTGTTTTAAGCAAAAGAATGTACATACTACTGGTGTTATCGAGCAAAAAGCTCACATACAGATCCTGTGGAAGGAAACACCTACCAGCACTTCCCTCCAATGTCATCCACAGCTCTGAGTGCTCAGTACAGCACAACAGAAGACCAAAACCAGGTTTATCCAAGTATATCATGCTCCCATATCTTATAACTGAAACAGTCACCAGCATCACTGTACACTGCCCTGACACACACTCGTGTGTGTTTTAGGTAGGTTTAGCTAAATGGCTTTTAATAAAAAGTGTCTTGCAATCACTCCCATCTCCTAAAGAGTCCTGCAGCTACAGCACAGCTATCAGGAGAACCACTGCCTGAGATCACTTTTGAAGGAATGCCAAGGTTCAAATGAGAAATGACACCAGCCTGGTTATCACGGGGGCACATCGTGGTGCCGTGCCCAGAACAAGAAGTTAAAGGTCTCTAGGAACAAGGCTGGAAGAGATGAATATTTATAAACATCCAGGACAGGATGAAAAGAGGGGCATAAAACTAAAAGCACATCATATTTGTAAACAAACAGGCTGTCCCATGGGATGTGTCATAGCATGATGGTTCCAAGGTTCAGCACTAATAACGTGGAGCTGTTTAGCTGCCTCTCATGATAAATTAAGGCTGAAATGGGAGAGATCCACCTATCAAGCTCTGTAACTTGAGAATCTTTTAAGACTACAAAAGAGAAATTCCTATATTCCAATGTATTTCCTCAAAATAGAAAAATGGACAGCACACAGAAATCCAAACTCTTAAGGCGTGTGTAATTTGATTCATATAAAATTGGAATTTTAGAACTTTCTTTCAAGTAATAAAGATCCACTATGACCTAAACAAGACATTTAATGTCCTCATTGTACAAAAATAGCTATAAACCTGATTTCAATTTGTTTTCACTACACTCTACTTTTCTACAAATTGTTTCCAAAACCACAGCCTCCTCTGATGTTAATCGAGGGTTCATTTTTGCTTACACTTTAAAAAGCCTTTCTCTCCTGGGAAGTCACTTTTACATACAAACAACATCAAGTGACACAGACTGTATGCTGGAGACGATTAAGAGAAGGCAGGGTTAAATGTGTATCTAAAGAAAGTCACAGCTGTCACCCAAATTATTTCTATGCATACTTCAATGAGCACGAGTCAGCACATGCATGCCATCAATAGCTTAAAGAAATTTTTATTTTCATATTTATGCTGACTGTAGTTCTGAAACCAAAGTAACTGCAGCACCACAGGAGAGTGGACAATGTTCATCCACAGAACAAAAGGATTCAACTTGAATACATGAAAACTTTTTCCAACACTGCTGGATTTTACAGACGTAGCTCCACTCTTTCAGTTCTACTGTTACCTGAGGTCATACATCTGAGCTTTTCCAGGCAAAACTACATGTACAAATACAACTCTCCTTTGGCAACACTGACTATTGCTTTTCACTAAAAAATGGAGCAGACCAAAAAACCTCACCCAGCCACTTAGAATTATAATTCCCAAACAAGCACCATAACAAAAAAAATCCAAAACCATACAAAGCACATGATTTCAGACATTACCCCACAGAGTGAACTGGTGATTGCTTGAATATCACTGAACAAAGATGAAGAAACTGAAGGAAAAGAACATCTGTGACATTCATGTCTCTGTTGGGTGAAATCTACACCATTTTAGCTTATTCACTAGCAGCACAAAGCACAAATGGAATCAGCTGCATGCTACACCCCAGTCCCACCAGAGAACATTTACTTACCCCTGGTTCTACTTGAGTTCTATCTGCAATGTCAATATGGACAACCTCAACACTCTTCCATGTGTTTGGATCTAAATTGTGAACCTGGAAGAAAAAGAAGGAATTAGTCCCACGCTGGGAATCACACAGTGATGCACCTTGTGCAGTCCATGTGTGTGCCAGGGAGTTTTTCAGGATGCTGTAAAGGCAGCATTCTCCAAACCTACCCTTTCTTCCTCTGCCTTTTTTTAAAGGGAATGATCTCCACAATTACAGTTTAATTCAGTCATTAATCAATTTTAAACCAGCACAAAGCCTTCACTTCTTGCACATTCAGGAAACCTGGATTTAAGATTAAGCTGTATTCATCTGTCACATTTGTTAGCCCTAATGAAATCAAGCTCTAATTAGAACCATTACCCATTCCATTATCTGCATTAACTTTTCAAGCTAGAAAGGAGGTGTAAAAATTCCAAGTGCAAATACGCAGATTTCAACGACCTAAGTGATCTCATAGGTTTCCTGAAGCACAGGACTGCCTTGAAGGTGGACGAGGTGTAGTCTGAGGGTGTGTAAGAGTCTGAGGATGGAATCAGCTCCACACCTGAATTCAGTCACACCCACAGGAGCTGTCTAAGAACAATCCCCCCTCTATGTAGCACACCCAGAGGTACAGCTCACCCAAGCACTGGAAACAGACTGACAACCACACCTCTCTGGATGGTTTATAAATGTTTATCACTACTGATAAAATTTTCCTGAAGTGACACATGAACCAAATTGACTGGGGAGAAAAACAAGAACATCACCAGCTGGGACAATTTACAGAGGCAGCTTCAATATTTAACTACAGAGTGTTCACAGATCAACTCCAGTGGTCCTGTGAAACCTGTTCTCAAATAAACTTGTCAGCCTAACTCTCAGTAGCACGTCTACAGTAAAAGAACATGAAATAAAAAAAAGGACTTGCTGAAAAGCTATTTAAGTATTTGCATGAGAATCTAGCATCTGTATTGACCACTGAACATGGAAACCAAACCCCTTCTCCTGTCCTTGGATCTCCTTAGATGAGACAGCTTGACCACCTTGCAAGGACCTAAAAATGCTTTTCTTGCTTTACTCAATGGTCAGGCATTGACTTTATGCAGTAATTATCCACCATTGCCAGATATAAAATACTTCATCTGTACTAACTGTACAATTGCACTAAGGCTTGTTATCCAAATCCCAACTCACGTTCTCTGTTGTTCCCAAATCTGGTTTATGCCAGGTCTCAATTTTTATGAAGAAGTCATCTTTCATGTATTCATTCTGTAAGAATTAAAAGCAAAAAGCAAAAGTCTGATTACACCTCTCTGCTCTAAGTTTAGATAAATGGTATGTTCATATAAGTGACTACAAATCCCTGACTAGCAATACAATCTATTAAAATTACCAGAGAAACAGCCCCCTTACCTACACACAAAAACAGGGATATGATAAATCTGAACTAGAGCAGTGAGTACTAAATTAAAACAAGCCATGTTTAAGAAATCCAGCTCTACCTGTGCACACCAGTAGAAAATCTTGCCATTTGCTGTCCTGCTTCCTCAACCCTGAAGTTCTTTACCTCAATACCCAAGTAATATTCAAATTATTAATTCTGCAGTTTGATGTTACTGTACAGCACAATTACAATCACAAAGCTGTATCATAATGGTCCAGCTGCCACCAAATTGCAGACAGTGACAGAGCACTGCTGATTCCAGAAGGGAATGCACAAGTATCAGCACGAGTCAAGCTCAACAGTTCAAACTCACTTGTTGTTACTCCTTGTGTCACATCCACATGGTAACAATCTAAACCGTGTTTGCAAGTGAGCAGATAAAGCAGTTTAACATTTAACTAATAAGTTTTCATTAAACAGGTCACCAAAACGTGTAAAATGGCATTAAAATCTTAATGACATGCCTCCCACACATCTTAAAAAACCAAACCCAAATCCTGAGCTGTGCTGACCCATTTAGATTGCCAATTACCCCACTTCAACTGAGGCAGGAATTCATTTTACAGCAATGGCATTTCAGACAGGCAGGGACTGATTCCGTTTCACTGCTCTTCCTGCATTCAGGAGTGTAGAAGCCTCTGATATGTCACTTTTCCCCTCCCACTTTTTTCAGCACTATGTTTTACCAGGGCAGACATTATGCATCTGTAATAGTAATTAAAGGCATAAAAGAAGACATAGAAAAATGAAGTAATTTCTCTGACAAATTACAGTTCTAATTACAGCCATGTGCAGACAAATAAAGTAACAGGGAGCTCTACACCAGGAGTCCTAGAAAGGCACATATGTCAGGCTGGAGTCTGACAATTATAGTGGTAGTAACAGACAAAATCTATCTCAAAAAAACCCAATATATAACTGGTAGGATTTCAAATACTCACTGTCACAACTGGTGTCGTTGGAAAACACGTGCAATGAAAAGGAAAAGAAAACACAGAGCATTATTAGATACAACTTTTCTGAAAGGTCTCACATATAAAAAACACCAAGAAAAGAATACACATGGGGCAGACTCACTTGTTCTACAGTAGGGATATGCATTCCAGGCCTTCTCATGGAACACCAGGGAGCCTTCTGGAGCAATCATCCTTACAAACCCAGGGACTTTACTGGGAAAACAAACATGGACAATGTGTTTAAAAACCTAACAGCTAAAATTCCTCATTGGTTCCTTCCACTCCAAAAAAAAAAAGGCACATTCTACCCAAGCATTTGAGGGGTTATGATGCACGTGGTCACTTGCAGTGAAATACGCAGAAACTTCAAAATCTTTCTTGATCACAACATGAGTAAGTAAAAAGTGGGAAAGGTAATAACCAAGGTAACTGAGAGCAAGCTGTGTGATCACAAGGAAGGCTGTGCTATTCTTCCTTTTGCAGAGCAGCAAAGACACCTGCTGAGGAAGAGCACTGCTCAGAGCCCTCACCTCCAGCTCCCTAGCAAGCAGCTCCTGACCTGCAGCATGAACTTTATGTCCCACTCATCTCTGACTCCTGTCTAGAGCAAGCAAACAATTCTTTCAGCTGTCCCAGACAAGTATCCCACATGTTTAAAATTCACCCATCACATCTCCCCACTCACCAGAGCACTCATGCACAATTCAGCAAATTACAAAATGGCAGGAAAACACACACAAGTGTCCCAGAATAGCAAACAATGGAAGGCTACCCTCACCTTTAAACATTTCTTGCTCAACACCAAAGGACTACAACATGCATCAAGGCTTTTCTTACCTCTTTAAATGATAGATTTTGTGAGTATATTGTCCCTTCTCGCCATCCTGTTCATAAGGCTCATTTTTTAAGACCTGAATTCCTTCTCCACCTCCTGTTTCGTTTTTGCTAGCTTCTGCCACAGAATAAAGTTGCCCAACTTGATACTGAAAAGGAAAGAGAAGTCAAATGTTTAGCATCAAAACAAAATGTTAGGCCAAAACTTTTAACATGCTAAAAACAATTAGCTGTTTTCTTTGACAATTCATTAGCACAAAAAAGATTATCAGCAAAGTAAAATACACCATATAAAAGATATGTAGTGAATTCTGACAACTTTTGGGCAACACTTATCTGCAGCTCACTAACATTAGTCTACACCCAGGCTGTTCCACAGCAACCCAACACTTTGGAGCACACCATAACTTCATTTTTCCTATCCCAAGAGCTAAGTGTATTTGTTATTCTCCGCTGCACCAAGAAATATCAATCTTGAGTTAACAGATTTTGGAGTGATTGATTTCCAGCTCTGAGCCTTCCCAATTCACACGTTCAACCAACTAAATGCTGCCCTTACAGGACCCAGGACACACACACACTACAGAACAAGTATAATGTTTCCCTCAGAAGCACGTTCAACACCCTGTCATGACAAGACATCCTATCATGACTCTCATTTAAATGTGCTTCAGTGTCATTTGAATTGCTGGCTTCAGATCTGGGAAGATAATTCCTACACCTGAGTGCTGGATCAGCAGCAAAGTGCTGCCACAGGGCACAACTCTACTGGCAGCAGTGGAAGGCTCAGAACACCTCAAGGCTCTGTGCTGCACTTGCTTCCTTGGAAATTCCCTGATCAGAATAAGGCTCACCCCTGTGTCACTCATCTCTGTCAGCACAGCCACAGAACAGGGAATGTTTGGTCACATTTCTGGCACAAACCCCCTCCCACCCCTCAGTGTGAATACAGCAACGAAGAACAGGACATACCTCTTGCACTGAGCAAGGCAAAACCACTCGGCTGAAAGAGGAAAAGAGAAAACTCAGTAAAATGAATCATTAGACTTCACCTGCAGATAACAGACATAACAAAGATGTTCAAGAGAAGTGTCAAAAGGAGCCAATTCAGTTTCTCTTCAGAAATCTCTGTGACAGGAAAGCTTTCGATATAACAGAACAAACCCAAGTAAAGCTCAATGCCAGATATGTTACAAAAGGAAAAACAAGGGATGGAAGATAATACAAGCCGCACAAAAGAGCCAGGAAATCTGGGATCTATTTCCAGCTCTGTCATAATAACTTTTTGTTATGCTAAATTTGTTTATAAACTTCTGAACCTAGACATTACCTTTCGTACCACTGAGGCTACAGTCACTGGACTCTGAAGTAGTTAGCAGCCAAAAGGTGGGATAGAGAAATAAACCAGCTTTGCTGGCAGGAGCCGCCACGGGGAAAGATCTACCCAGCGGCGTGGAGCTCCGGGCGCCACCAGAACAGGGAACCGGGAGCAGGGAAGGGCTGTGGCCCCACTGCGGGGCTGTCACCGCTGCCATCCCAGCTGCTTTCTAAGGAAAACAGGGAGAAATCCCCCGCGGCCCCGCCGCCTCCTCACGGCCCGACCCGAGCGCCGGAGCTCGCGGAGCTGCCGGTGCGGGGCCGAGCTCTGCCTGCAGCCAGGGACCGCCGGCACCGCTGGGGCCGCGTCCCCGCCCGCTCGAACAGCCTTTCCCGTGAGGGCGGCACGGAGCAGCGGAGCGGCCCCGCGCCCCGGAGGAAGCAGCGACCCCGGGGCCACACGGCAGAAGAGGCACAGGGCGGGCCCCGGCGGCGGCGGGCGCGGCCCGGGGAGCCCCGTCGGGGCNCCCGGAGGCGCGCACGCGCCGGGCGCCGCCAATCCGAGGGCGCGCAGCTCCCGCGAGCGCACACCTCACCCGCCAGCAGCCAATCAGAACGCGTTGGGGCGGCCCCGGTGCGCATCCGCCCTCCTGTCGTTGCCGACGGGGTGACGTCATCGCCGGGCGCCGTATGCGGGGGGCCGGTGAGGGAGTGAGGGGCCGGGCCGGGCCGGGCCGGGCCCGGCGGGGAGCGGGGCTGGGGGGGGGCCGGGGGACGGGTCCGGGGGGTCCCGCTGCCGGGCGCG
>VWZS01005315.1:3528132-3608594 GCA_013397075.1 Rhabdornis inornatus | reverse complement strand
CGGGGCGGTGGCAGTCGTTGTAGCGGTGGCGGTGACGGCGGTCCCGGTGCCCGCTCCCCTCAGCCCCGGCCCCCCCGGCGCTCCCGCCGCCCCCACTCACAACTCCTTGATCAGCACCATCTTCCCGCCGCTCCGCGCACGCGCCGCTCCCGAGCCAGGCCCCGCCCCCGCCCTCCCGNGGGGAGCGGGGCTGGGGGCGGTCCGGGGCACGGTTCCGGTGGTTCCAGCTGCCGAGCGCGGGTCTACACGCCAGCGGGACGGATCCTCCGTGCTGCCTGGCGGGCGGGGACGGGCCAGTGCCGCACACCCCGCGTTGCCCGCTCCGCTGTGTCGGGCCCTCACGGACCGCCGCCGTTGCCGAGTAGGATCACTCCCATCGCCTTCCCAGCGTGTGGAAGTGAGAAGCTGCAGTGTTGATGAATTTCGGGGAACCCGTCCCCGCTGTGACACCGAGCACCGTGTGCGGCTCCGCCGGCCTTGCCCCTGTCGCTCTGGGCGAGTGCTGCCAGCAGCGCCTCTGTGCCACTGCCGGTCCCCTCCTTTGCCCCTGTCACACGGGGTGAGCTAAAATTCCCTTTTACAATCGGTTTCAAGCAAAATCCTTTACCTGCGGATCCCAGTTAACTCTGGACTGCCCCTGTATTGCCACACAAATGAAAGCACACCAAATCCGTAGCAGACTCGGTTTCCGCGGCCAATGCCGCCCTCTTGTGAGACTATTTCTTTTAACCTCCATCGCAGTCACAAGAAAGACGACAGGGATTAATTACGACCTGACAACCTAACAATCTTCAGCCAGGCTGGGGGTTCGACCTTCAGCTGGCATTAAAAAATACAAAATGAAAGGAGTCTGCAGGTCTAAAAGCTCAGAAACATTGAAAGAAGGCTGAAATCAGCTCCAAGTGGAGCCCTTCCAGGCTGCAAGGAACCTGGAACACTGCTCCTGGAGGAGAGGAATTCCATGGTACCTCGGCTGTGCTGGGGCAGTGATACCGGCCAGTGCAGGACAGTGTGACAGGGACAAGTTCTACTGAAGCTCCTGGCTGGGGGACAGAGGGATGGGACCACCCAAAGCGTGTTCTGTGTGCTGAATTTGGCTTTATCCTGGTCTACGTAATGATTGAAGTTATCCTGTAGCAAAATGTTGCCCTAAGAACAAAGCAGCCAGGAAGCATACTTCCATTTTGAGGTTCTCAAAAATTCTAATTCAGGGAAAACTACAGGATTTACTTTAAATAATATATTTCAAATATATTGATTTGCTTTCTAGTTCCTAAGCATTAGGTTTCATTTTTTTAGCCCAGATGTCTTCCACAACCATGCAGACTTTAGCTTTCCCTCTGTTTGAAATGCACGCACAAATGTAAAAGCAGGTAAACTGGAAAGGAAAAAAACAACCACAAGCTCCACTTGTGTGCAATGGTGCATCCTTTTCCGCAGAGGTGAGCCATGACCTTCCCTGCAGCCCCTCCAGCTCCCCTTTCCTGGAGAAGCCATTGTCTCCCACATTTCCTCTGACAGGAGCCAGAACCAAGGAGGCATTTACACAACAGAAATCTCGATAAAATTCAGCGTTGCCAAACTCCTCTCCCACATAAATGTCTGCAAGGAAAACCCTCAGTAGGCTCTTCCCATGAACTCCTATTCCCTGGAAGTCCTTGAATGGTGACTCAGGGTGCCCTGGCTCTGGCCACAAGGCACAGCAGTGATCAGGGCTGTGCTGGGGCACAGTTGGAGGGGGTTGTAAATCACTGTTTCCCCAAGCATTCAGGATTTTCCTTTATTTGGTTTTTCGAAATGCTGGCAGCGTGCATTCCCTGCTGCTGCTCCTTCCCCATATGGACAACATTTGGTGTTTGCTCAGTCCCCAAACCCTCTGTTTACAGCTGTATCCTGCCACACACGACAGTGACACAAGTAGCCACATCCAGCTGACCCCAGAGCTGGCACAGACAAACCACTTGAGCCCAGCTCCACCACAGCCCCACTGGAGGAGGGAACGCTTCCCCAGGAGCTGCTCCTCATGGCAGGGCTCCAGCCCAGGCTCACCCTGGGCAGAACCAGCACTGCCAGTGGCCCCTGGCTGCTCTCAGAGGCTGTGCGGTCCTGTGGCCCCAGTACAGATTTGTGGGTTTGGTTTCACTGTCTCCAAAGGGCGCTTTTCACATGGAAGCAGAAGGAAGATTTAACTCATCAAGTTCCAGCTGGCAGCAGTATGGGGAGACTCATCCCTTTAGCACTGAGTTCTCTCACAACCCTCAGAGCTTGCCCTGTAAGTCCTTCTGCTGCTGACTACAAGAGACACAAGCAAATACTGGCACTCCCACCACCTGTCAGGAGAAGGAAAAGCATTTCCAATGAGCACTGGTAACAGGAACACTGCACTGCACAAAAACGGGAGGAAAGTTCCACAGTGAGCTGAGGAGAGCTGCCGTGAGTTTCAGCCACAGGACGCAGTCACACAGGGGAGCCAACAGCCACCCTTCCCCAACATCCTTCCAGATTAAGAGACTGAGGCACTGAGAGAACTCATGCTTTAATAGACACTGAAATCACAAAGAAGAAAAGGCCAAATGCCTTAGCAATTTCAATAAAAATATGAAAATCTTTTTACATGGTAAATTTCATAATATAAAAAGTTTAATGCTGTCTGGAAACAGAGTTTTAATTTACAAAGTCCATAGAGGCCAAACATGGCTAACACTGCACATAGGGAGAGCGAGTGCTGAAGGGCTGCTGCTGGGAAGCCTCTGCTGACCATCCTCTCTGGGTCACTGTCTCCAGTGCTCTTCAGCAGCTGAGGGGACAAGTGTCCACACACACGTGCAGCCCTGCTGGGCAGCATGGCAATGCAATGAGCCCAAAACTGCTCAAACCCATTATCACCATCCAGCTGAAACTACCAGTGCTTCCTAACAGATTCACAGATATCTCTGTGCCCCTGGATCTGTTCTGCAACTTGGAAGAGATGTTCACAGAACGAGCTTGCCATAATGAAAGAAAATATGGCCTAGAGTGATATGCATGGGTGTAGCACCCCCTCAATGCTTTTTCCTTGTTTCAGTAAGGTATGATTAAACAGAAGGAAAACCAATATCAGGCCAGAGGTACAGGCTAACCAACAAAATCAGATTAAACTAGAGTTTGATCACAGGGGTTGTTTACTGTTCCCATTTAGTTGGAGCTAAAGACAGTAAATAAAAAAATCAGAAATCTCACACAGTAAAACATACAGGGCAAAACCAAAACATTCTGTGGCCTTGGGGAACAGTTGCATGTGGCAGGTTTAATGTGAAAGTGGTTAATACCTAATTGTTATTGCTCACTGTATTACAGTGTTGTCACTTGTACCATGCACAAATACAACAACGACAAATGCATTAAACCCACAGAAGGAATTCTAATAGCAAATGGAGAACATGTGATTTTCATTTCCTGAATTTCTCCACGTATTGGGCAAACCTGATAAAACTTTTTTTTCCTCACAAAGGGGTTGTTTCTCATTCAGGAGGTGGAGGAGTGAGGGACAAGGTGTGCAGCGTCTCCCAGCCACGAGTAAGCATGCATTTCATGGCTCCCGGCAAGCCAATGGAAGTGACCTGTGCCAAGTCAAAGGAGACCTATTTCCCAAAAGACTTGTTCTAGTGACACTCACCTTCCATATTTATACAACATCAAATTCCCCAAATACTGAACTTTCTCTACATCCAAACCCTTCCCTGCTTCTAATGCTCCCCCCTCCTTAAAAACAACAACAGAAGAACCACTCCCCCACACCCCCCACCCCGATTTAGCTCTGTCTGAAAGCTCTAAGCCAGCATGAAACCTGCTGGAGCACAGAAATGGGTTGTAACAAAATGGCAGCATAGAATTTCTACAGGTTAAAAGATCCTTTAGTTATGGAAATAAACTACAACAAAGAGGCTTATTTCTGGTGTGTTATGCAGCACTACAGGGAGTATTTGCTGTTGCTATAAACAAAAAGCTGCCCACTTCCATCCTGGGTGTTCCTGGGATGTCGTTTCAAAAAGTTTATGCTGGTTAGAAACAGAGCAGGTCACATGAAGTCTCTCAGCAGTCCTGTGACCACAGCAAGTGGCATGATCAACAGCACCACTGTCTCCACAAGAGACAGACACTGTGCTGACTCATTTTGGCCCACTATTCTAATTTTTCCTGCCTAATGACACGAAGGTGATGTTTAGCACCAAAACATCATAGGAAGTTGTCATGTACAGACAAATAACTTGCATCATAATGAATTGAACAGATTGACTCAACTGTTCTGCTACATTGTGTACGAGTAGGTAACTATTCCTTCCCTCTGCACTGAAAACTTTGGTGATCCCCCCTCCCTTTGTTAGCTGGCTGTAACAACCCAGCCCAGTATCCTTTGCCTTTAGTGCTTGTGTTCATTTCTTGCGATGATAAAAAGGAAAACATTCTCCTGAAACCAGCAGACTCTAGAATATTCTCACAGCACGCATCTGATTATGCCCTGTGAGTAAGCTGAGCCTAAGCATTTTCATGTTTCCATATCAGAACTCAATTCTCTGCCCTGCTGTGATGCTTTTCCTCCAAGATCCCTAAGAAAATCACAAATTATCAGATCCATGTTTACAACAAGAGCATCCAGCCATGCTAAGTACAATTCTCTGCATCAGCAACGTACCTTTGGTACGTCCACAGAGCTGCCTGCACTCTCCATTCAGCTGCAAGACTGGAAGTTGATTTAAGATCCAGCTAAAACTCAGGGCCTAATGAATTCAGCCTCACAACACCTCTGTGAGGTAGGTAGGTAAGTATTACTATCCCCATTTAGATAGAAAGGGAAGACGAGGCACGGAGAGGTGAAGTGATTAGCCTTCAGTCACTCAGCCAGTTCTGGGAGTGCAGAATAGACACCAAAAACCTTGGTGATACAGTGCTCTGACTTCACAGCCTGTGAATACCTTGTGTGGATCTGAGCTCACATGGTGGGGTCAATGCTGCTGCATGCCCACGGCTTCAGTGCATGTAAATGATCACTGGGATCCTGATCACATCACTGCATTCCACAGCCACTTAGAAACCATCTCCAGCCTGCCCCTAACTCCTAAACCCCACCTAGCCTAGGGAAGCTGACTACATATTGCCCTGGGGGTGCTTTTGGTCCCCTTTCCTCCACATGTCAGAGGGCACTCAGGTTCTGCATCCAGCCCCTCCGCTTGCTGCCTCGCCTTCTGGCTCCAGCTGCACCAACAGCTGCTTACACTGGCCCACCTGCTCCAAATGAAACTTGTTTCCACACCTGCTCCAAAGGAAACCTGCCTCCACAGCAGGGAAACGGTTCTCAGACCTCTCTGCGCTGAGCCCTGGCAACGATTTAGCAGGATCAAGGAGGGATGTTTTTGGTCAGGTGATGTCTGAATCTCACAGACACTGATGTGACATTCTTGCCTGCTGTGGAACTGCAAAATAATGTTCTGAGCTGCAGCATCTGCAATCCTTTTCTGTGCTCACTGAGCAGACAGAGATGTAAGTACTGCCCAAAACTTGCCAGGATAAAAAGTTCACCTTCATAATGTGGTGTGCCAGAGAGACCAGAGCACTCAATAAAACTAGAACTTGTCTCTCTGACACACACTCACTAGCACACACGCAGGCTCACCCAGTTTGTTAGGCCCCAAACATTTCCTTTGAGCAGACCAACCAGCAAAGTCTCATCTGAGGGCTTTCCCTCCAAAAAAGTTACCTGAGATGCAGATTTTAGAATGGGGCACCTCTCTCCTCTTGTCTTTGTTTCACCAGTCTCTGAATGATGCAACAGAACTGCCAGATCCTGCTGCTGTGGAGTTTTACTGACAGCAGTTTCTGGTTTGGCCAACCTGGCAGAGGTATCTAGAGGCATGTGGTCGTGTCCTCTGTCAGCCTTTGAAAGCAGTTGGGTAAATGGCTCATCTTTCTCCAGGCAGAGACTTGTACCTATGTTCTTTGTGGTACACAGGAATGTTCTGCCTCCTCTCCCTTTCCTCTCCAACCCCTGATATGTGTAATTTCTGTACAAAAAGCCAGCCAGAAAACTTCTTATTAAGAAATATGAGGAGTTGACTTAAAAGCCAGTATTTAACGAACAGACAACCAGATGCTTTGCACCTGCTGCTGCAAATACTGAATACTACAAAGAACCTGTTATCAGGTGAGTCTGGCCAAGGTCCTGATAAGGGAAACAAAAACCCAAGTGTGTGAGGCCGTGTGCCCCCACAGTGACAGCAGGCCAGCCTGTCCCATCTCTGGGCACTGCCAGCTGAGGGCATGACCACAGCTGCTTAGCTACCAGTTCTGTTTTGGTAAAGGCAAGTGGGCAGAAGCAAATACTTCAACAAGACTGTAAGTCATCAGCTGGTACTTGGGACATTTCAACATTTGGAGGAAGGGAAAAATCTTCCTGGTGACAGAAATTTATACCCATTCCCAGCTGGCAGCCTCAGGGGACGCACAGCTCCCAGAGTGTTGCCAGGTGAGGAATGAGCTGATGTCATGGCATTTGTGGTTTCAGGGTGTCTGTGTCCATTTGGAGGGATCTTCTGTGGTGAAGCAGCAAGGTGCTGCCCAACAGACAGGTCCTTCAGTTCCAGCTTCTCTGCACTTTCTTCTTTGCTGTGCCGTGGTGATAAATTGAGCAAGCTGAGGACATCCTTCTTAGAAGTCATTGTTCCAGGAGCTCCTCGGAGAATCTTTATTGGGCCAGTGGAGTGGTGGGGAGTGCTTTGCCAGAACATTTTTAAGTTGTGAATTGCTTGCACTTTTTCATCGATGGCAGCCAATTTTAATTTGTCTATGTCTGGGGCATCAGCTGGGCTTGAGCGAGCAGAACCAGCTGAGGAATAAGAAAGAGCAGGAGATGGAGTGCTGCCACCAGGAGACTGATGCCCTGAGCTCGGAGAGATATTCCTGGGTGATTTAGAAATGTGAGCACTATAAGGAGAGCTGGGGTACTTGAGTTTAAAGGGAGGCTGCTCAGTAAGGGACCCATGTGAATCACAACCTGGAGATGGCTGCCCACTGTACTGCCCTGTGCCTTCTCTGTTTGACATCTCCGACGTTGTGGGGCTGTTATAGCCAGAGCTCACCTTCTGAAGGGATGAACTCCTGGTTGGAGGCTTTGGTTTAATTGCAAGGGGTGAGGACTGGTTCCTCTGGCTGGAGCTGAGCGGGCGGCTGAAGGCGCTGGTCTCGGAGGAGCGGAACGCGGACACGCCGGCGGGGCTGGCAGCCCCATCGTCCGAGCTGGTGCTCTTGCTTACCTGGCTGCTGCTTCTCTGAAGACGTTCAACAGCTATGAGGTGACTCTGAGTTTCCTCCAGAATTTTTTGGGCCAACTCTTGCGGATCAAGCTTTGGATTACTGTCCTCCTGGGATTTGACGGTGCTGTCAGTCTCAGTGCTAGACTGGTCAGATTCCCCAGTATCAGAACTTGCAAGTTTCCCAACTTTTTGGAAAGGTGAATTTGGGCTGGGGATGAGAGTCATTTTAACAGGAGAATTTGGAGTACTTATGCTCCCTTTGGAGTTGATGGACACTTTAATGCCTCCGTTCTGACTAGTTTTGGGCTGTTTGTGATCAGGGGAAAATCTTGGTTTTATGTTTTCTTGGTAACCGGCCAAAGGCTCATTGCTGATTATAGAGAAACCTTCATACTCTTCCTCATCTTTGCTGACTGCAGTGGCTTGTGGTGACAGCTGGCTCTGAGCTGCAGACCTGTGTGGATAGATATTCTTGGGCCTCTCATAATCCTGCCGTCCTCTGTGTCCTGCCCCATCCAGCGCATTCTCTGGCTTGGAAACAAAGCTCATGGAAGAAGCAATGGAGCTCAGGCTGTACACAGAAATGGCATCTGAGGCAATGCTGTCTGGACAGGTAGGAGAGAATGGAGGGTTTTGATACTGGGGTACAGGGTTGGAAACAGACTGAGCAGAAGCCAGTGACTCCAGTGATGAGGAACTGTCCAGGCTAAGGCGCTTGGGCAGCTCTGTAGAATCTGAAAAAAAAGAAAAGACAACAGTATGTACAAACATGCCCCTAGATACACCATAAAATCAAATAAAATCAGGTAACATTCTATCAGAATTAAGAGAAAATGCTACAAAACATGCCCTCAGGCTCTATGCTACCTCAGAACAACCACAACTTAGGTAAAGAAAAGGAAGTGCATAGCCCAAGAACTTCTGTCCAGGTATCCTAGATGAAAGCTGTCAGTTCATTATCATTATATCTCAAAACAAAGAAGGAGTTATATGTCCTCCAGTCGCTGGACTCTATCTCCAGCTTCTGCTCAGATAAGTTTTTCCCATACAAAAATAACATTTATTCCAGTCTCTGTGTCACATTTGGTCTGTGTGACACAAGTGTGACTTCTACAAAGATGAGAGTGTGAGATTTCAGCAGAAGCCATTCTGATCAAACCATCAGATGACACAAGAGCAAAAACACACTGAGCAGATTTACCAAAAAGTGCCAGCAAGGATTGTAGAGCAAAGTGCATGGTCCTCCTGGTAGCTTGTTTCCCAGTTTTCAGAATGACCTCCTCTTGGCCAACTTCACAAAGGTCAAAACCTGTAGTGGGACATGGAACAGAATATTACAGCTCACAGAAAGACCCTCTGTCTCAAATAAGAGTAATCTCATTTGTAACACAGACAGAACAGAGATGGCAGCCTGCAGCCTTGGAAGGATGACTTCACCTCTCCTGTGCAGCTTGTTGTCTGTTATTTATTACTGTTTAGCACACCTTCTCCAGGTGTTGGGAGCTTTGTGGCACTGGACTGGGAGCACACATACTCATTAACAAATCACTCCTGTCAACACTTCTGTAGTTGCAAATTATTTGGAGTTGTCAGGAAATTATATACCAAACACATCTCAGGGGACAGTATCCTGCATGCCAAACCATTTACTATTAATTCCAGGTTTTCTCACAGAAATGGAGCTGAAGAGCACAGACCTTGGAATTTGGCAAATGCAGGCTGGGCTGCAGGAGGCAGACAAATGTGAAGCTGTGAGTCTTATCAGTGCTTCCAGCCCCCACATGAGACACCAGCAATAGTTTTGGAGAGACAACAGAAAGAAGTGTTTTCCTACCTAGAGCTGCCAGAAACTCATGACAGCCAGGCAGCCTCCAGAGCTGGACACTGATGGAGACCTGGATTGGTGCAGAGGGGAAATCTTGCTCCTTCTCGCCTGCCTGAAGCTGAACCAGGACTTGATGCAGCTGAAGACAGCAATACAGACATTAGCCATTCCTTACAAGTCACATCACTGCTTCTCTTAAAGCCACAGATAAGGCAATGCCTTTTCCCTGGACACCCTTTCCCTGGACACCCAGTTCAGCTGCTGCTCCTGAACAGAGCAGTGAGATGGGAAGGTCTGGGAAGAAGGACAGTTCAGGGACAGCAACATCAGACAGACTGGAACAGCAGCAAAGGCAGGGACAGACCAGGGGTGAGGGCTGAGGGGTGGCCAGTGGAAACTGAGCAAGAAGGAAGCACAGCAGGAACATCTGTGAAGGGAAAGAAAAGGAAAGAGATACTCTGGGGCTGCTCACAGAAATACACTACAGCCCATTCCATGACTGAGCCATACTCCTTATGCAAATCCTAAGAAACTCATTAACTGGGCAGAACAAGTCATATGAAACCATGGAAGACTTTCCTAATATCTCCATGGCCTCCAGGAAAGAAGTTTCTCAACTGTGCCCAAGGGACAGGAGTAGCAAGCTAGAGAGAAAATGTGTTTATGAAGATCTGACACAAATTAAGATGCCAGGATCCCGTGTAATTCACCAACACAGCCAGGGCAAGGATGGAAAGCCATTAACCAGGGAGCAGCTAACCTCAGGACCACCCATCTCTCACAACCCACAAAAGCTTACATAGGCCTTTTTCCACAGTAGCTCTGTGGAGCAAATCCCAGGCCTGAGAGTGGGTGCAGACACGTTGCAGCACAGGGCATGGGTCTGCAGTGACCCCAGCACTTCACCCTGCACAGCAGTGTCATCCCCGTGCACATCATACTCACCATTCCCACCACATTTTTAACAGCCTTCGGGCAGCAGGTAACAAGAAAGGAAAAGAGGAGAAAAGAACATGGGTTACTCTGTGCTACAAAGTGCCTGTGCTGAGGAACCCTGCAGGGACACATCCATGTGCGAGCCTGCACCCTGACTGCAAGATGCTCTGTCCAGAGAAAGAAGGGAGCAATGGGAACGGCCAGAGCTGTGAACCCAACAGCATGGGAACAGGCAGCTGGAATCTGGGAGTGCCCAGCTCATGACAGCTCAAACACTTAGCAGGCAGACACTCAGGCCAACCCACACTCTGGCAGGAGGCTGAACATAAAACAGCCCTTCTCTCGTTTCCTCTGGGACACAGTACTGGTGCTCAGTGCAGCCAGAAATCCCTAACTTTTCCTTGCAGATGCAGTAGTCTGAAGTTCTCTCTTTTGCGGCTCCTGCCTTCTCTTTTGCACTCAAAATAAGCATTTTCTATCCAGTGCAGCTGCTCAGGCTCCCAAAGAGCACCACTCCCCTGTGATGCCAGTCACCCACTCAGGAAAACCAACGAGCAGCACCCACTGACTGAAACGTCTGACATCCTGCTTCTGCCTTGAACAAAGTCTGCTTTCCTCTGGGACAGGCAGAGCTCTAGCTGCTCACACCAGGAACTGCCAAGAGGCAGGAGAGGAAAAAAACAATAACCACAATGGAGAGGAGAGCTGCTGAAAACCAACATGTAACAGGATAGACTCGTGCAAAAGGAAATTCTGACAAGGGTCTGGGCTATGGAAGAAAATTTGCAATACCCCTGCCAGTATTTACTCTCTGGGGCAGGAAGGAAAGGGTGAGTGTGTCTTTTGTCACTTGTGCACAGCCAGCTGAATGTTTTTCCTTGGGTAATTTAATCATCTGAGGCAGGGCAGCAATCATGAAGCCACCTCATTAGCACTCTAAGGCATTTCAAGCCATGGGAATGCTGTCCTGTCCTCCTCACACCCCTCAGACCTGGCCTCCCTCGGGTGGCCATGAGAGAGATAACCCTGAATTTAACTACACACTTCTCAGGCACTGATTAGAGCCAAGGCAAGAGGCAAAACACCACCAAGGACACTGGTCACCAAGGGCACTGGGAACATCTCAAACTCTGCTGCAGATCCTAACAGGATCCTAACAGGAGCCCTTTCCTTGGAGCAGACATCCTAGTGGGCTGCCAGAGCTGCTCAGCAAGTAACAGAGAAGCTGGGGCTCTTCTCTGGCTTTTTCTGCAGACTCCACGTGACTGAAGGAAGGCCAGCCTGACACCACACAGAACCAATCCCAGCTCCCCACCACAGTATTGCCTGGAGTGCTTCTGCACGGGGGAAGGGGAAAGACAGTGAGATATAGGCCCATTCCCTGTGTATGTCCATGTACTAAAGCAGGCAAATGACGATGAGAAACCTCATTCCAGGAGCACTCAGGACAGTAAGAACCATGGAATGGAAAGCAGCCAGGCTGGTGGCACAGAGAAATGTCAGGTTAGGCTAGGCATGCTCCAGAGAGGGAGAGGGAAGAGTGTGAAGGAGGTTGAGAGGAGCAGGGAGAAGTCCCATCACCACAGGTAGCACTGCCCTTCCCCTAAAGACCAGGAATCCTTTCTGTGGAGCTGTGAGCACACACAGGAGCAGCACAGGCTCAGGGAGTTTTCTGACAGACCTTGCACTGTCCAAAGCCAACTATACCTTGGGAACTTCAGTAAATACAGTGGGCAATAAGCAGCCAACATGGGCCTAGGCAGGATGGCCAAACAACAATTAGGGGTCTGTTACTCAGTTCCCCCACACTGCTGTAGGGATCATGCTCTTACTTGTCACTGAACAGGGAGTCCCAGGGCCATGCAGCCCAGTAACCCACCTGCATATTTTCCTTCTGGACACACACTTTCATTCACACAAACAGGCAACTTTAGAATTTCAACTCTCAAGTCTCCTAGCAAGCCCTGGGTTGATAAACCAGGGCATCAACCATTCTGCATATTTCTGAATTTACTGACCTGGGAAGAGCCATTTGGAACCTGGTACTGGAGGAAAACCTCCCAACTCACCCTGTTGATAAGCTGCTCTCCTGTTTCTGAAGCTGTGATAAGTTTACAAAGTGCCTGAAGTGCAGGGTTAGGCAAACCTGAAAAACATCAGCAAAAACATCTGTATCTGTTTCTTGACTGCAAGAAACACAACAAGCCTGAACAGAACACACACTTGGCTAATTCCTAAAACCTCTCCCCCACATCACTGGACAGCTCTGGAAGCAGCAGCAATTTCCAGAAAGCAAAAGGTCTTCCCACTTTGCATCTGATGACAGCTTTCCTGACTGAGAGCTGGGAGAGAGGAACAGTCACATCATGCTTACTTGACCCAGCAGCAAATGATTCTCATCTGCAACAAAACGTTCAGTTAACGTTTACTTTTAGAACTTCTTCCCAGTCCAATACATTGATTTCATTGACACAAAACATCCCTGTTTCACAGGCTGACATCACAGAAAGGTGTGAAAGGCTAGTGTCTGCCTGGTCAGGGCTCACAGCTGCCTCCTCTCACCTAGGAGGGACTGGATGGTGGTGCTGCACTGCTGCAGCCGGTCCCCAGGGTCCGAGGTTGGGAAGAACACTGCTGCTGGGAGGCCACTAGCTGGAGGGTCCAACCGAAATCCCACTGCTGTGAGGAGTGCCTGCCAGCCTGGAATGCCACCAACTTTATTCTCCACACTCTGCTGGGAGGTGTACATGGAGTTGTGCTGCCCGTTCTGGATTCGCTGCAACGATTTCTCCACCTGTGGGGAAATGACACAGCTTATTGTACAAGATGCTGCTACTGATTGCCTCCTTTCACACAGAGGAGAGACTGGAACAGCAGGCTGGGAGCCAGCAAATCCAAGACTGATCCTGGTCTGCTCACACAAGAGGACATTAATGCCTTGAAAAGAGAAGCTCCAGTAACTCAGCATTCACATCTGTAACATCACAGTGATAAGTGTCAATATTCTCTGAGACGCTGGGAACAATAATGCCACAGGAAACGAAGTAGCAGTTTGTTTGGGATAGTTTCCTGTAAGCCTGGCAGCTGCAATTCTCCCCAAAAGATGACTCACCTTGGGGTTCCAGACTGCTTATTACCAGACAAAAAGCCTGCAGCCACACAGCAAACAGAAAAGACAGATGAGTGTCCACAAACCCCAGCAACTGGGAAGACCAGCAACATTCACAGGTTTCCATCATTCTATGGATACTTCACACTCCTGTGAGACCACAGATGATGCATTGGGAAGAAAAGTATTAGAAGTCATGAGTGATCATTGCAGCCACCTGGCAGTTGGCTCCAGTCCCACTGCTCCCCAGGACAGACTGGTGGCACAGATGGGGACAGAAGGGCCTGTTATCTTCCAAATGTGCAGAGACAGCAGTGACTGTGCTCTGTGTTTCCATGACTGCCATGTTCGTAGCTATTTCCCTGTATAAACAATTAATCCCAATGCTTACCCCTTAAGCAGAAACCCAATTCAACAGCTAATGCAAACCAGATGGATCTGGGAAGGATTCTGTCACAATACAATCTAAGATTTTGCTTACTTTGCCTCTTTTTGCACTGAACACTTCTTAGGTGTCCAAGTCTTTCCACACTGACCCGGAGTTTTGCAAGAGGATACGTCATGCCAGGGGAGGGGGGATGAAGGTGTATATATCTTTTTTTCAAGTGGGAGTGGCTGCTGTTCCACTCATGGTTCCATTCATGCCCCAGGTGAGGGTATCTCAGGACTAGATGGGCTGTGGTGCCACTCGTGGTTGTGACAGCATTTCCTTTCCCTTACCAGATGAAGGAGGACACGCAGAGCATCCCGGGCCCTTTCAGGGTGCTGCAGGATCTCAGTCAGGGCCTGTCCTACCAGTGAAGAAGGGCTGTTCAGCTTCATATCACTCCCAATAAGCATGAAGCCTGCAGGATTCAGAATGAGAGACAATCAATCTCCTGTAGTTATAGAAAATGTTCAAACCAGACACAGATGTCCTCTGCCCTCAGACTAGTGAACGATGGTTCACTGTACCCTGCACAGGGACATTCTTTTCCCAGAGCTGCTGCCCACTCCCTGCCCAGTTGTGCAGACTGAACTTCCAAAAAGTTTCTAGATACTTCTTACTGTACCCTGCTATTAAATCAATAGCATCTTCCTGTTCAAGCAAGCAGAAAACCACTGGATTGCAGCTAAACTTGTCCAGGCATGCTCCAGGTCTCTGCAGCCATGGAAATCAACACATGCCAGCAGTGGTGGCAGAACAGAACTGTGAACATGAGAAGTTTTCACTGTCCTGGTCAGAAACCTGTCCTGGCTCATGCACCATTCAATGCCAGACTCCCCAGATGTCAGCACAAAGAGCTCTACGTTTCCCTTCTCATTCATGCAGTGAGGATGCAGCTGCTCCTGGCTCTGGTGCTCTGTCCAAGACTCAGTGCCAAGGGTCAGTAGTGGAAGTCAGGGACTGTGTGTGATGCACAGTGCCATGGAAGTGGCAGTACTCAGCCTGAGCAGCTGAAAGCCTCTGCTTGCTGGCAATGCCAAGCACCGTGTCCACACTCATCCTTTTCTGCCTAGGAAGTAGTCACTTTTGAGACAGAAAAATCTTGGAAGGAAAATAAAATCCCAGCTTAACTGTGGACCATAACCTGAACTCAGCTCACAGCTGGTACTACCTGAACCACACCCTAATGCTGGACTCGACGTGCTTGAAATCACTGTCAGCCTGACTCATTTTAACAAGCTCACGTTTCTCCAGTCATGTGCAGTTCACACCAGAGCTATATTCACCACAGTTTCCTGAACTAAATAACATGGTTCTGCTGCCTGTGCAAAAATCAATTTGGGGAATGCCTGCAGCTTTCAAAAACCAGGCCTCGTGCCAGGAAGAAAAATTAGGTTATCTGTACATACTCCTGTCACAGCACTGCTGAACTCCAAGACTGTCATTCCAAATCTCAACGTACAGATCTAATTGAGAGGGAACAAGCACCAGCATAGCACAAGGAGCTGACACCACTGAGACAATCCCAATGGAAGCAAGGGAAACCTTTCTCCTAAAAGGACCAAAGGAGTAAGTTCTACAAGGTTTATGTCACAGAAACCACAGCTCCTTGCTGCTGCTGCTTCTAGCAGCACTTCTGCTGCCTCCCCTTGAAGTGTCACTAAATTTTCCATTAAAAAGTCTGTGTGCTCCAGCTGACTCCCATCCCACAGACACAGGAAGCATGAGCCTGGAGATTTCAAACACAGAGAACGAGTTGCTGTACTGCACTTTTATTTCTTCCCAGTCATGAAACACACTTCACCTCACAACTGCTTCTAATTATACCCAACCCATACCCACCTACTGTGCCCAGTGAAACGCTGATGAGTCCTGTGACACTGACATTCAGCCACACTCAGCTGAATCAGGGACTGAGACACAGCGGCTGAATTCCAGGAAAGCACAGGGCACACACTGCTCCCAGTTATCTGCCAGCACTGCTCCTTGCTTAGCTCATATAGTTTGGCAGCTCCCTAGAAACCCCATCTGATTTGTCCAGAAGACTCTTCCTACCTGCCCAGTTGGCTGGATGGGAGAACTGCTTGCTGCTCTGCACAGTTTTCATTGCTTCTCCGAGGGCTGCGCTGGCTTTCATCCCGTTTAAGAGAGAGGAATAGAAGGCGTGCACAAACATCTTGGAAGCAGCCACAGGAATGGGCCAGAGTGAGACAAGGACACATTGAGCCCCAGCAGCCAGGAATGCTCTTGTCAAGCCAATGACTCCATCAGAAGTGACTTTGCTGTTGGACTCTTGGTAAGAGCCAAGAACCACCAGCTTGACAGGAAGACGCAGATCCAGCACATCAGCCGCTGTCAGCAGGAACTCCTGGAGAGGAGGGCAGTCCGAGATGCTCTCCACATCACTGGCATCATCCTGCATCCTAAGAGATTCTGGGATGGTGTAGGGGTTCCCAAAAGAACTCTTGCTGCTGGCTGGGTTGCTGTCAGTGTTGGGTGTCAGGACCAAAGCAGCCAGTTTCCAGGAGACATGGGTCGCAAAGTGGACACATTCAGCCTGAGTGAGGGCACTCATGACTCTCTCTTTTGTTGATGAGCTGCCGACTAAGGGCTGGCAGCCAAGTAACTCAGATACCATGTATGCTTCCTCTTCTGCAGAGGGCATAGGTCCCCACAGCCACCTGTCCATAACTGCTGAAGGGAGCTTGGGATTTCCTATCACAGCTGCCATTGAGGTAGAACTGGAGTAAGCAGGAGTATTCTTCCTCACATGGGACTACACAGAGAAAGAGAAAGAGAAAATGCCATTCAAAGATCTGGTTTTTATGGTGCTGGTAATAAAATATCCTGTCCATTTGGCTCTAAACGTAAGTCAAAACCATAACATGTTGTCATAATTACAGGAAGACTGCATTTCTTTAGTTTCTTCTGTTTAACTATTCCAAGGAACACCTCTGTTTGAGTCCAGTCAAGACTTCTATCCCCAGATCTTGGTGAACAAAAAGGTAAGAACAGAAAGCAACAGACACAGCTCAGGTCCCTTTGAAGGCTACAGCAGAGCCAAAAACATAAAGAAGATTCCAGGTTCTCAGATTACTGGAACAATCCCTGCAATCACTCACTAAGTGGTTCCATGTACCACTATTTCCAAGATCAGTGTCAGCACTGCCAGCAGCAGGTGCTGCATGCAGCTGACACCGAATGGAACACCAATATGCTAAAATGGAGGTGAACATACCAGCAATGTGACAGGACAGCCAGCTTGGCAAGGAAGCTCAGCACAGATCACAGACACCTACATCTCTGTAGTCTGCCATGTAGTTCCACACCCAGCACATGCAATCCTTTAGAGGGGATATTTAAATGATCCAATCCCCTTGTCCTTCCTGGTGTGCCTGGGGCTGTGATTTTGTGCTGCAGGAACTACATCAGAACCTACTTCAGAGCTGTGGTGCTCAGCATGCTCCTCAGACCCAGGGTGGCCTGTTTGTGGTTTCTGTTCTTGTGTCTGGCACAGCAGGACAGAGCTGCTGCTTTCTGAGCATGTATCAGGACCTGCACCCACAGGAGAGGTTCTAGGAGAGAGATTTCATAAGCAGTGTCAGACCTTGGAGCTGGGATTCAGTGACTGGATGGACGGCACTGCAATGAGGCTGAAGCGCTCGTAGAGGTACTCGTTGGAGGAACTGCCCTTCAGGAGAGCAAAGGGAATGAGGTACAGTTCTCCCTCCAGAACCAGCACCAGCTGACGGTGGCGCCCAACAGGCCCACTGGAATGCATCAAACCCTGAAAAGAAAGGAGAGAGAATTAATTTGGAGCTTTCACTCCACCCATGTCCCTGCACTTCCCAAGTATCAGGCTCTAGTCTGACCCCCTGCTGGGTTTGGGAACACCCACATCAGAACCATGCCCTGTGTGACAGACGAGCACATGTCCTGTGCAGCTGGACTGCTGCTCACCTGTGCCCAGCCACTTCCACTGGGACAAGTGAGCACTGGGGACACTGACCCATCCACTCTGGGTCATCATGCTGACCTCACCCTGGCACTGCAGCTCCTTCTGCTCCAGCCTGAAACCTTGGCTAACCCCAACCACCTACGCCTTGTCAGTATTGTCATCACCTCACCCTTTGTCAAAGAATATTCTTTCTGATACTGAATTTCTAAATAGCCATTTCCTCTGAAGAGCAAACAATCTACAGACGGATTGTGTCCATGGCCTGCACTTCAAGACACTTGACACAGTCTTCAACCCAGAGTCACCAAAAGATCTGACCAGAAAGCATCTCATGGATGGACAAGTGAAGCAGAGAGATTAGTCAATAGGGAACATGCAGCTGGGCACAAAATGTGGCAACTGCTCCTGGTCCCACATAACTGTGGAAGTTTACTCATCTATAGTATCATAGCTTTCACTCCAGGAGAGAGTAACTTCAAAGCACTGAAATTTGCTCCAGCTTAAACACTGGCAGCCCACCAAGAAGAAAAAAAAGTATGCAGGACTAGAGCCTTGTCTCTAGATTCTCAACTCTAGATAGTCACTAAGACCCCTTCCAACCCAAACTGTTCTGTGGAAATACCACACTTCAGAAACCAGCCCCAAGTTGTCGGTTCTTGCTTTCCCACCCTGAGAGAGTTTTGGAAAGTGTCTGTGCCAAAGGCTTACTCCTTCCATGGGTCCTATCAGTAAGTCGTAGAGAGCACGGAGTGGGGGTTTGGAGAAAGAAGTCTGCCTCCTTGGAAGTGATGATGTTCCATCCTTAACAGGAGACATGGTACTGCTGAACAGGCTGGTCATGCTCTGGCAGCTCCTGTGGGCAAAAGCCAAGGGAGAGGTTAGCTGCAGGAATCTGAGCTGCCCTGACTTCCAACAAGTGACACCAGTGGGCTCTGTCATCCAGGGGACTCTGTAAGATGCTCCATGGGAGGACTTCAGTCTCCCATTCAGCTTCACACCTCAGTGAACAGTGACATTAATGGCAGGATGAATCAGCTGCAGACAGCATATGACATTGCTATGGAGTTTCTCTACACACTCCAGTGCCTAAAGTGCTGTTCCCAGTTGCTCCTGCACACCTATGAGTAGCAGCTGTGTGCAGGCAGGCATGAGACCCACTGACCACAGCCAGAGAAGGATTTGCACTTGGGTTGTGCATCAACTGAACTAGTATGATACCAGAGAAAATGTGACAACAGGCAAAGCACAAGACATCAAGATTCTGCACTTCTGCCTCTGCTGTGCAACACCTGGTGCCCATTCTGGTATTTCTGATATTCCCACAGAGCTCTGCACGTGATCTCCTGGCATCAGCAGCCACAAGTGGCTGCCCCGCTGAGGAAATGAAGTTGCCCCATTCTGGGCTCACTAGTCCAGCAGCTGTGCTCCTCAGAAATGTTATCCTTGGCTTGGGGCCATGAACAACCATTTTACATGGAAAGCGTAACTTGCCAAAACATTTTAACAGGTGGACCTCAAAGGAAAGGTAGGGAGGCTTGGGACATAGCCCAACCATTTCTGATACATACCAACATGCAGTCTCAGAAACTGCATTTTTTCCTCTGTTTCTCTCCTCAGCTGCTGCAACCAGCCTCCTGACTCAGCTCACATCATGCCTAATACCTAGAATTCTCTGAAGAAAAAAACGCTCTTACCACCCAAAAGGAACTTCCATTTTACAGGCACATAGGAATAACCTCAGAATGTCAACAGAAGCCTGGTGTCTGACTCCCCATGCTCTCCAACCCAGAGATTCCAGCGACAGAATGAGTATGCTGCTCCTGCTGCTGCTTAGAGCTGCTGGAAACTCATCTGGGGGATTTGTGCAACAGGGGATCAGCACAGGCTTGGCACTGTGCACTCCCCTTACACTCATCTGCCCCACTTCACTGCAGCACCTGACTGCAGGGTTCAGCTTTATGAGGCACAGATTTTAAAATCAGATCAGGAAAGAAAATCTGTGCAGTGATATCCCAGTAGTCCCCCAGGACCTTGTGCCCTGATCCTCCCTGAGCAGCTTGTTGCCAGCAGGCAGCATTTGCCATCCCCACAGCCCATGTTCAGCAATTATTACACAGTCATTTACTGCAGGGAATAGGGGTTTGATTACTCGAATCAGCAAAGCCTTCCTGCATCCTGGGTTTCCCAGCCAAGCAGCTCTAGATTTATTTCTTCACCACTCAGACTGCTTTTTATGAGAACAAAACCAAGGAAGCACCATAAATCTCTCACATCTCCTGCCTGTGTGTGTGTGGGGTGGTGTGTACACAAAGAGTGAGCAAATCCATAGGGGAAGATGGATAGATCTCTTGTGGCAAGTGGAGCTGACCAGGATCCCTGGCCAGCCCATCCTTTCCTCCCAAAGAAGCCAAAAAAAGGCTCCAGGTGCACTGATGATTTCTACCTTGCTCTTGTAATGCAAAGGATCCCCTGATGTCTGAACAGTGAAATCTCTCATTTGGAAGCCTCTGCTCAGACTCTGCAGCACTGCTGATTTATAACCCTTTGTACAGGCAGCCTGGCCCGCAGCAAGCAGAGAAACAGCACAAACAGCCAGGGCTTAGCTCTGCTCCCTCCCTTTGTCTTGGAGATGCAGGAACAAAGCAAAGCCTCAGAGAACAGGGTCAGACTGACCCGGCTGCCCACCAGCCTCACAGGTGCTGGCTCTGCCTGCTGAGGATGAGTGGCTGGGCCTGGGTAGGAAGGAGGGGTTCATCTCAGAACCCGCAGAGCTGCTTCTGCCTTAGCACTAATTAGGATTTTGGATAAGGCAAATACTCCCCATGGCCAAGCACAGCCATTGGGAGGGCTGGAAGTCAGGCCTGGTGCTGCAGAGGTCTGACAGCCTCAGGAAGCTGGATACCCACCAAGCCTTCCTCAAAGAGACTCTTCCTGAAGATGCAGCCCTAAATCCACATTCAGGGCCTCGACACAAACACACACCATACAAAGCTGCAGGAAGCTCCAATAAACAGCCAGATCTGAGCTCCCTGTGGATCCTTTCAAGGATCCACAAGTATCTCCAGAGCCCACTACTGGTTGCAAAAAATCCACAGCCCACCCAACACTCTCTGCAGGGTGGTCTGCATGTCAGCAGCTGCAGCATTGCATCCTGGATGGCAGAGAACCACCACAGAAGGGACTCCCCAGCCACTGCTGTCCCATCTGCCTGGGCTGGCCAGCCTCCCAGGGCTGTCCCCATCCCTCTGCTCTGCAGAGGGTCAGCTGTATGGCTCTCTAGGGCAAGTTGTCAGGCCCTGAGGGCAGTAATAGGCTCCAGTGATCCTGATCAGCATGCCCTACCTGAGGAGCAGAGAAAATAGAAGCTGCAAGAAGACATGAGCCACTGTGGCTATCTTGGTGGCTGTACCAGTGGCATCCTCAGCTCACAGAGCTGTTGCCCAGTCCTGAGATCTCCAGTGTTCCTTCAGTGCTTCCTTCTCCTCCAAAGTCCATTTCCTCTCAGAAGTTCCCTAACTGAACTACCAACCCTCCAAGTTTGCTTTTCTAAGCAGAACTGACAAAACATCCCACTATTCTCTGCTCAAAAGTACCTACCCTGAATTCAGGGCTCAGCAAGCCAGCTGCAAACAGATGTGGCAGTGTTAGCTCCATCCCCAGGTCCCCCTCCACAGGCAAAAGGCGGGGGGCAGGCAGGGAGGCCATCAAGCAGTGTCTCCTTATTTTTTCACCTCAGTAAGAACATCACAGACACAGCTGCTTTTAATGCTTTCCCTGCTTCTCTTCTGAGGGTGCTTTTAAAGACGTTCCATCCCTGGGCTGCTCCTAAGAGCTGCAGACTACTTACTTGACGAACACCTGAGCTAAGCTCTAGGTCTGGATTCAAAGTAATGTACGTGGCTCCTGTGGAGCAGAAGGACAGAGATGACTGGCTGGCCACTGCAGTATTCCTGAAGATTAGCATTCCCTGGAACAGAATCACATTCTACTTTCCCCCGTAATCAGAGGGACAATCTTCTCTCTTTCTAAGCCTGATAAATTCGCAAAAAATCCCAGCAATTCTGGGGATCTGCTTGTGTGATCCAAAACTAGCAAGTACTCATAGTCCTTCATCAGTGCAGCAGCTTGAACAGATATGCTTGTGGGTTCTGAGAAGAAAACCAGGCCAGTTGCTGGTGCCAGCAGGCAGCTCCCAGTTCCGTGGGGATGCTGTAACAGTTCACAAGCTCCAGTGGTGGCTCACAACACTCCAGGCTGATCACATTTGCTTTTCCAGCTGAGAAAGGCCTAGGGTATCCTGTGCTGATAAACCGCAATTGAGCACAGATCCAGTCAGAAACCTTGGGTTGCATCACGCAGCCACACTGGAAAAATTCTGTCTTCAATTTTCTTTCCAAATGGTTGCCCTAAGCCCTAATCAGCACAGTCATGTGAAAGGCTGAGAACAAGTTGTAAGAGGCAGAAAATGAGTGGAGACTTGCAGCTAGTACACTCCTGTAACTCTGGAAATGCAGCAGATTCCCACCTAATTGTACAATATTTGAGATCAACAGAAACATGTATTTCTGTAACAAGTGTGCAGGACAGAGCTCCAAGTTCCACATCTCACACACAGCAGGGACAAAACAGCACTCCCCTGCAATTGCTTGGAGTCTCAAAACCAGCACTTGGCCAGGAGAAAAGCAAATTCAGAGCAGCTACTCCTCTGGACAGTCATCAGTTACAACTGGGACCAGTCCTTGCTGGCTCTCCCCTCGAGCACTGGCTGCACCTAAACTTGCAATTTAGAGAGAAGCCCATCACCAAGACATGTCTTTCTGCTGATCCCCACAGCAGTGCTGCATTCCCACCTGTTCAATAGGTTGTTCCTGCTGACCATCCTCAGGAAGCCAGTTGGATCAGTCATTGAGTTCAGCTTGTTATTCATCTCCTCAAACTGCTGGTCCATGATGTCCCCAGCTTCACTCTCTGTCTCACTGCTAGCACAGGCTCTGGGGGGAATCAGAGAGATGAAGGGATCACTGATGCGAGAAGGAGCAACAGCTTGATGACAAATGCTCGGGGAGTTTGAGCAAAAATGTTTTTCAAACAGAAGCTCAACCAAACGCTAATGCCAAATCTTCCCCAGCTTGCCTTTAGTCAGGCATATAAGACAGTACCAGCCCCATTTTCTCCTCTTCTGGGAATCCTCAAGGTTTAGTGAGTGGCACACACATGTGGGAGGGCAAGACCCTTTCTGTGCACTGCAGTCAGAGACTTCTAAAGCTGCAGCACAACACTGAAAAGCTGAGTCTGCAGGAAACAACTCAACCCTTATCTGCCTAAGAACACGTGTGAGCACATCCTTTTCAGATCTCCACATACTTCCTTCACTGGCAGAGTGACATAGCAGAGGGAGCTGTGCTGCCACTCCTGTTATACAAAGAGGGAAAGCACAGAAGGATTTACTCTCTCAAAGCCCCAAGTGCAGCAGCAATACAGAGAAACAGCCCGACAATTCTAAATTCCCAATCTCCTGACATTAATATCTAGATTTTCTCTGTGCAGTTGGGGTGCTTATGGTGGGCTGGGTTGGGCTCAGTGAGCATTTTGCATGTGAATCATTCTCTTCATTTTGTACACTTTTGTTGTTAATGTTGTTGCTGTTACTGTTTGTTTCCTTGTCTCATTACTGTTTCCAGTAAATTGTTCTTATCTCAACCCATGATCTTCACCTTTTGTGCCTCCAATTCTTTTCTCCAGCCACCAGAACAAGGGAGAGAGGGGGAGGGAGCAAGAAAGCAGTGTTGGGGTTTGGAAAGTCTCAGTGGCAGAACTAAACTAGGGAGTACCATTCCTAAACCACAACAATGGCACATCACAAACCTTGGAATCTGTACACTTAAGATAAACCTAGGACGCTACCTGATACAGCCTCCTTGCATCTCATTTCTGTCTATTTTTGGGTTCCTGACAGCTTGACTCCTCTCCTCAAGGGCATGTTTCCCAATAAAGAACACAGGAATTAAATGAACACACAACCCATACTTGTGCAGGCAACTAGAGCTGAGCTGTATGGATCATGGATCTCTTGTGAGTGAATTTCCTAGTCAATATGATTTATAAGCTGGTAAGTCCTGACAAAAGCCAATCACTTCATGAACACTGAAATGGGGACAGCTGAACCACAGACAAGGGATCAAAAAAACCAGTATAAGGGAAAAAAGGGAGAAGAAAAGGTTGTCAACAGCTTCTCCCTGCACATTTTTCCTCCAGCTGAGGCATGCTCAGCTCTGAGTCCTGGCACAGTTTGGAGTAACACTCACAGCTCCTTAAAGAGGCAAAAATCTTGAGTTCATGAACCCAAGAGAGCAGGTCACATGCTCTCCCTAAAGAGAGCAGAGTCTGTTCTGACACAAGTTCAAGCAGACTTTAAAATCCCTTATGCATCTTTTTTTTTTTTTTTTTTTTTTTGCAAGAATGCGTTACTTTGAGGATTAGTTAGACCAGCTGAAAAGAACCCTTTCTAGCAGAACCTGAAGGCTGCAGTGTGGAACTGAATATCCTGTGCATCCCTTCCCCTCCAGGAAGTGTGAAGACATGCTCTGGAGACTCAGCAGTACCTCTGACCCTGCTCACAGCAGTGTGGACAGCACCAAGTCTTCAACTTGAACCCCAGAGCACTCCAGCAAGCCAGGGACCAGGGACTGAGCACTCAAGTTCTTTCACATGTGCTGTGCATATTCACACCCTACTGCTCTCTGGAGCTGGGCAGAGCTCTGGGGCTGGGACAGAGGCTGGCAGTTTCTGCTGGGGCTCTGGGGGGCTGGAGAACACTGGAATCAGCAGGGCTGAGGGGAAGCACTCAAACCACACAGGCAAGAAGTTTCAAAGTAGAAAGTGATGTTCACCCACATGGAACAGCCAGGATTTGTTTGCTTTACTCCCTGCACATGATTTTGACATGGGCAAAGAACATCTGCATATGATCGTACCATGCTGGTCAAGGATCTTGGAGACAAGCATTAAACCCAGAATCCTTAACCAAAAACATACCCCTACCATTACCACAAAGTGAGGAAGAACCTGACATCCTAGCAAATTAAAAACTCATCCCAGAATCTGAGGACTGAAGGACAGCCTTTGCTAGAAGGAGAATCTGTGGTGACAAACAGTTAATGAAACTAAAAACCGTATCTGCAAAACTGCTGCATGAAGCCCAACAGCAGATTTCGGTTATGGATCTTGTGTATCTGCATGTCTGCAGGGTAGGACTCAACAATCAACATGTGGGTTCTAAATTATTTACTCAGCATTAGCCACAAGCCACATTGGGGGGGGTGGTTAGAATTCCTATGGTATTTGCAGTTTTTCAAAGCAAACCGTCAAAAGAGAATTAATTACACTGAAAACTGTAAGCAGGATGAAATCTGTCCATATGCAGTCAGACATGGCACCTGCCTCCTCATCCAACCTACAGATTCACCACATAGCCTCTGGGTTTGGATCTTATTTGCATGTGCATAGAGTTGTTTGGCAAGAAAATAATCACGGTTACAAAAACAAAGCCATTGTTTTGTTGCTGCACTGAAAATTTGTCCCTTCTCTGACTCTCAATTCTCAGACTTCTCAGCCAATGAGCTCATCCCAAAAGGTTTTAAGTTCAGGTGGGAGAGCAGAGACCAGGATGTTAGACCCCCTGATCCCAACTCACCTCGTGTAGTAGGAGTCCACTCCCAGAGCCTCCCGCATGCTGGAGATGTGCTGCTCCAGTGCTGAGTTTGTCACTGTCTGCAGGGCCACACTGTTGGCTTCATGAAAGTCCCCAGCATTTTCTGCCAGGCTGTCACCCAGATAATACTCATGGAATTTCAGAATTCCTGCAAGGCACCAGAATCAGGAGGTTATTTCTGCAGGGCTAGAACAGTGCTGTCAGCAGCTATCTAAGAAGATGGCACGGCCCTAAGCATTTGGCATTTCCAGCATAACTGGGGCAAAGTGTTCTGTGCCAGGTCTCCACTGAACTTCTCCAGCATTTCCAGCTTTATTTTTAAAATCTGGGTTTGTACTTTGCAGATAACGGCTCAAAGGCACAAAGGCAGAGGAGAGCTTTTACGAGATGCTCAGAATGCCTTTGCTATTGCAGCACTCACATAAATTATAAACCAGATCTTCCATACAAGCCTCTACTAGAGTAATTCATATTTCAATTGATGCACATGAAAAATACCTATTAATAGCCTCTGAGCAAATTAACTGAACTCACAAGGCTGAACAAGAGTGTTGTTACTACAGCAGAACCTCCTCACATCACACACAGTGATTTCACTCTATAAAAGGAAAGAAGATGGATTAAAGCACGGTGAATTATTAAAAGATAGCATTTCACAATGGGTAAATCAGATAAAGGCCACTTCCTGTTTTGCTGAGAATTCCACTGCTACTGCAGATAAAACCTTCCTGCTTTCAGACTGGCCTATTCTTCCTGATGTAATTAATTCTGCAGCCTGTGATCAACAGTAAAAGGCTGTTCTGGACGCCTTAGCAGCATCAATTATTACACCAGTTAGAGAAGAGCCAGGGAACAAAGAATAAAGCAACTCCTCCTGCAGCAACAGCAGCAAACACAGCAACAGCCAAGAGGTTCTGAGGGTTCCACATCAGTGGGACAACGAGGACCTTGGGCTGCCACTGAAGCTGCTCCCTCTGTCAGTGAACAAGAACAGGTCACCATGGCTGGACCAGAGCCACTACTGAAGAGCTCCCAGCAAAGTTGCTTGAACAAAACCCCTGAAATACCACAGCCTGTACCCTTCCCATCATCTGACAGAACCTTCCAAAAGGCAGTCACAAACCATGGATTCAAACACAGCAACTGCTTTTCTCCAAGACTCACTTTGGGCAAGGAAGACACTGACCATGAGGCCAGTGGCAAATCCTACACTCGATCCATATAATTTTAATAAGCTCAGCCTGATAATGATACTATAGAATTACTGGCATTTTATTGTGCAAACTACAGGCCTGAAGAGCCAATTAGTGACTGGATGCACAGCAGGACAATCCCATCTTACACTTAGACATGCAACATTGTAAAATACTCCCAGAAAGCGTCTCTTCCACCCACTGTCCTCCCATCTAAGTCAGGCATGTGTGAGTGCTTCCTTCCCTGTCTGAAGCATTTTTCGTGCAATCTAAATAGTGCTTTTTATCTCTTCAGCTTTGTCATGATGAAGGGCTGCAATTATTAAATTATATTCAGAAAGAACTTGTTAAAATTTACAGTCATCACTTTATTAGATAATGAATAACAGCTGTCTGCAAAAAGCAATCCTCTTTAAATTAATCCTCCTTGCTCCTCTGTGATAAGTGTTTCCACATTCATGTAAGGATCAGGCAGTTCAATGGCATATCAGGAAGTGGGGATGCCCTTCTGTTTTCTGCAATTCACTTCACTGAATAAACGTCAAAAGCTTTTGGAAGAATAAAGCAAAGAACTATAATTAAAGTAGGGATTCTTATGCATAGAAGATCCTCATAGAGCCAACATACTTGGGATTTCATTACTCTTCTGTTCTGCCCCGTGGGAAATATATACAGATTGGAGGTTGAAAAATGAAAATATTAAACATGTGAAACATTTCCATCTCCAGATGAACATCAAAGTCCTGAATAAGCACATCTGAGTCATTACTGCCGTGGCTATGCTGCAGCTTTTAGTCTATTCAGCTTTAAGGTACTAGACGGAAATTATTCCATCCTACATTCACTCTGGTCTCAAATTCATTCCTATTCCCCCTTTGTAAGGCATGTTCCCAGGCTTTTGTGACAAAAAAAGGGCTCACCTGCCCCAGGAGCCAGCAGCCAGCTGTATAGATAACCTGCAGCTAGTGAGTAGTAGAGAACAAGTCCCCTCTGGCCATTCACAGTCTCGAGGACCTGGTCAAGGGTCACGGGAGAGTAGGGATCTGAGTCCTGCTGCCCGGTCTGACGTTCCACGAGCAGGTCAGCAAAAGCCCTCGTTCGTCCTCTCTCTGCTACTGCCAGGGCCTCATCATGGTGACCTGGAAAGACAAAATCATCTCTCAGACCTGACACAAGTGTGGTGCAGTGCCATGTTCATGGAACAGGGACAGTTGCTACCCCAATCCCAACAGAAACCTGGGGAAGCAGTGTCACCTATTTCCCAAAAGAGCAGTCTCTGCACTGGAACACAGTCCCACAGAATACATTTGCTGCAGGCAATAACACAATGAGCCAGAGAAAGGCAAATCAATAGAGCAAGAAAGGAAGAAGAACCAAAGGTGCCTCAAACCCAAAGACAGACACCTATATTGCTGTCCTGGACCAGAAATGGTGTGCTGTGTTAAGACAGCTGTGGAGCAAAGGACACAGCAGGAACTGCCACCCCACAAGTTCTGGCTCATGCCAGGAGCTCAGCCTCAGCATTTGAAGGCATCTCTTACCCAGACTGACAAGAACTCGCTGCAGGGCCTGATAGGAGGATGTCTGCAGGTCGAAGAGTGACAGTTTGTAATCCGTGCTCAGCTGCACCTCGTGGCGGATGGTCTCAAACAGTGCAGAGGCCCGGTACAGCTGGGAGGGAAAACAGCCACAGTGACTTCCCTAGGGACACTGCTCAAAGCACTGGCTGGGAAAGCAGGAAGATCCAGGGCCAGCATCCCCTCAGGCTGGGGAGATCTGGCTCACACCCTCCCTGGGACACACCAGACATTTTCTTCCCTGAGAATAGGAATCACCCAGAGGGCTCGGAGGCCACAAGCCCTCCAGCATGGGGCAGACCATGGCATACCTGGTGCTGGGACTCCTCCAGGTTCCCACTCGCCCAGAGGGAGAGGCCGAGGCCATGACGGATTTTTGCTTCATCTTCTCTGCGTCCCAGCTGCTCTGCCAGCCTCAGTCCTGAAAGGGAGTCAGAGTGAGAGAGTGCTACAGGGGAGAAGGGGCTGTGGCTTCAGTCCCACAGGGCTCCTGTGCACACAGAGACAGCTTTGAGCTGCTGGCACTGGGACAGTGGTGGGATGGTGAGCAGGGCAGGGACAGCACCAGGATGACCACTGGGGCAGTACCAGTGCTGGGCAGCTGCTGCCAGCCCTCACACCAGCATCAGCATGAGAGGTGACAGACACTTCCATGGACTGAGCCCTCCCTAAGCAAGGTTAAGGCACCATCCCCTGAGACACACTCAGTAAGCCCCTATCAGAAAGTTCAACTTTTAAACCCTAAAAGTCACACAGACTAACAAAATCAAACTTCATTGTCAAACATTGCCAGAAAAGACACCTCTTGCCACATTCCTGGCTTGTTTCCCATCAGCTCTCTCCAGCCCTCTGGAAAGCTCTGCATGGTTTATGTGCTGAGCCAGAGCAGAGGGCAGGGGCCTGGCCTGAACAACATGGAGCTCATTTCACTTCCAGCAGCACACTCTGTGCTGTCCCAGCTTCCACACACTCCAAACTTCTCGCCTTGGTGGCCCCTGCTGACAACAGGGACACTTCCTCTGAGGCACCTCAGGTTTCCCCCAGCCTGGGGAGCAGAGCCCTGGCTGTCACCACGCAGCTCAGCAGCAGCTAGCATTCCCAGCCTATGCAGGAATTCTGCAGCACACCAGGAGAAGGAGCTGTGTTTCATTTCTCCCCTTCCAACAGCATACTGGAATCCTGCCAAGGTCAGTTTCATGAAAACCAAACTAACTGATGTAATACATCCTTCAGCCTCCAGCTTCATACACTCCAGCTACATAGCTCATCTGCTGCATCAGAGCCCACAGTTTGATCAGCTGCTGCCTGCATGCTGCAACCCCTTGCAGCAGCACAGCTCCCAGGCCAGTGCTGACCCAGCACTCAGCAGTGGCAGACAGCTCCAGGACACCTCAGGCTGAATTTCCCTCATCTCTCTATCAAACAGCACTTGTTTCACTCAGACTTCAGAGAAACTCACCCACTTTGTTTCATTCCTAGGTGAACACATTAGAAGAGCCAGGTGACTACCAGCAAGGCATAAATCTCTCCTAACAGAGAGATCTCAGGATCAGAGAGATTCATCATAATCCTCTGTGGTTTTCCCAGAGCCAGATCCTGGTATGCAATGCCATTTATAGAGAAGGTTTACACCTTCAGGCACAAATGAGCTTTACAAAGAGACTCTGCTAGGTATAGTCCAGATTCATACTCTGAAGCACCTAAGACGCCCCCAGGAAGGCACAGATCATTCTTTGTCTAGAGGACAACAAGAAGGCTCCAACTGAGATGGCAGCCTGGCCATAACAGCTCCACAGACAGCTACTGACACAGATGCTCAGCAGTAGCTGTGGATGTCTGCAAGAGCTTCTGCATCAAAGGCCACTGTCAAACACATCCTGTTCGAGCCATGTTTACAGTTCCTCACCTCTCCATGTCTCCAACTCTCCCTTCCAACCTTCTGACCCTACCACTCCATGCTCTGTAGCGTAACTCAGCCTCTTACCTTCCTGCAGGTACATCACAGCCTGAGAGTAGTTCTGTAAAGCATGATGAGTCCTCCCCAGGCTGCTGTAAGACACAGTTTTGGCTACAAGGTCGTTCATTTGCGCCGCAATGCTGAGGTGCTGCTCCTGATAAACCACTGCCCTCTCATAGGTGCCCAAGGACTCGTAGGTGAGGCCCAGGTTGCCATAGGCCCGGCCCTGGCCCGCAGGGTTGTTGGTCTCCTCGGCGATCTGCAGGTCCAGCTGGTGGTACTGCAGGGCAGTCTCGTACTCGCCCATCTGCTGGTACACCCCGCCCAGGCCACAGGCAGCATCGCTCTCCAGGGCCCGGTCCTTCATCTCCCGCGCGATGTTCAGCTGCCGCTCCAGGCACGAGATGGCTTGCTCGTAGTTGCCCAGCTGGCTGTGCAGGCTTCCCAGCTCCCCATAAGCCTGGGCTTTGTTAAATGCCTCCCCCAGCTCATGTGCCACTACAAGCCTCTTCTCAAAGCACACCAGAGCCTGCTGTAAACTTCCCATCGCCCTACAAGGGGAGAAAACAGCAGGGTTTATTTTGCTGGTATTTCCTTGAGAGAAAGTGTTTTGTCATTTCCCCTGGAAAACCTTCCAGTCAGAGGCTTTCTCCCCAGAGACATCCCCAGTACTTTTGAATAAACCTCCTCCTCTTCTCTAAGCAGTGACATCAGCTTTATAACTTGAGCTGTCAGCACCCACAGGACTCTAACTCACTCCTGTGCCACATCACTGCGTGTGTGTGCCAGGCCCTCAAACACACCCCATCGGTACCACCCTGCATCGACTGTACTTGTACTTCACTGACATTAGAACACACGAGCAGCTCCTTACCTGTGCCCACTGCCCAAGCCTCGGTAGGCTTTTGCCTGATCTTGCATACGGTTCAAGCTTTGAGCCACAGACAGGTACTGTTCATAATACTTTATAGCTTCCTCAAAATCTCCCAGAGCCTCGTAACAATCTCCCAGGTTCCCGTATGCTCGGCCCCGATCTAACACGGATTCATTCCCACTGAGCTGCTGCAGCATGGCCAGCTGCTGCTCAAAGTAGCCAATGGCTTCCTCCATGACATTCATGTTCATCTTGGTAATGCCCATGTTACCGTAGACCTGGGCTTCGATGCTGGGGTCCTTCAACTTCTGTCCCAGCTCCAGCTGTTCTTCATAGCACTTGAAGGCCATGGTGTACTTCCCAAGTGACATGTACACTGCAGCAAGGTGACCATGTGCTCTGCATTCACCTGACATATCCCCCAGCTCCTGGTACACCTCCAGCTCCTGTGTGTGGTAACCTAAAGCCTTGTCACACTTCTGTACCATCCTGTATGCAGAGCCCAGGGCTGCATAGGCATTGGCTTCCAGTCTCCTGTCTTTAACGTGATGGGCTAAGCTCAACTGCTGCTCATAAAATTTTATTGCACCATGTACATCTTTTTTACAGACAAAAATATCCCCCAAGTTCCCCAGAGCTCGGAATTTGGCCTGGGAATTGTTCAGAGACTGTGCCAGGGACAACAGGTACTTTTGACACTCCTCTGCTTTGTTGAAGTCCATCAATGCTTTGAAGGCCAGGCCCAGGTTGCAGTAGGCTTTGGCTTGGCTCAGCTTGTCATGAAGATCCTTTGCTAGGGCAAGATCCTGCTCGTAGTACTTAACAGCTTCCTCATAGTTCCCGAGGCAATAATGGGCATAGCCAAGGTTGTGGCAAACTTTCCCCTCGCCTTCCATGTCCTGCAGCTCTGGGGACAAGCGCAGGTACTGCTCATAGTACGGGGCCGCCTGCACGAACTCTCCTCGTGTGCAGTGGAAGTTGCCCAAATTGCTGAGGGCTCGTGCTTCACTCTGGATGTCCCGCAGCTCCCGGGCAATGTTGAGATGATTTTGGTAGTGCTGCAGAGCACGGTCATGGGCACCCAGAGCCTGATAAGCAACTGCCAAGTTCCCGTGTGTGGATGCCTGAGAGGCACGGTCGTTGACTTCCATGGAAATCTGCAGTTCCTGCCGATGGTACTTGACAGCCTGGTCGTACATGCCCAGGGCATTGTAAGCGTTGCCCATGTTGCCATAGGCTCGGCCCTGGGCCGCGTAATCGCTCAGCTCCTGTGCTATGGACAGGTGTGTCTTGTGCAGCCGCAGTGCGGTGTCGTAGTCACCTTTCATCTGGTGAATGATTCCTGAAAAACAACAGAAACCAGCTCAACAAACACAGTGCTCTGTACTAAGCCTCTGCAGCACCCTGCACACCAGGACTGTCTGCAGCCCAGCCCCTTCCCTGGCTCTTCACACTCAGCAGGGCACAGCCCTTCTGAACAAACTGCCTCCTTGCTTCTAACAGAGAAAGCCCAGGGAAGGTTTAGCTTTTATATTATACAAAAGCACCCATTCACCACAACAACCCGACACAGTCTGGCCTTATAAAATTGCTGTTTATTTCCAGAAATGATACCTCAGCTGCTCCAGTAGCTCCAGAGCTCAGACTCAACACATTGAATGAGACAGCACTTGCAGATGCTCTTCAATTTCAGTCGAACCATCTTGCATTTGTTACGAGACATGGGAACAGGAGCTCTGATTCTGCTGATGATACCACCTACACTTCAATTAAACTCTGTGCTAATAATGCCTGCGGCTACTGTGCAAACACCTGTGAACAAGCCTGGAGGTTGGGGAGCAACTGAAGGAGGCCCTGCAAATGTTTTTTGACATTAATTACAAAAGCTTCAAGAGAAAATATCTGGCATCTTTGGGGAACATGATGAGCACATGAAAAGAGGTACAGAAGTTCTCTTGGAGCTGCAAAGAGGAAGCACCAAGAGACTTGAAATTGTGTTCTATTAATAATGTGAAGTGTCTTCAGTCCATCATAATGGGAACCCTTAAAAGCCGCAGAGGCTGGAAAGCCTGGCCTCCACATGGAGCCCGAGCGTTTGGAAATGCCAGATGCTTTTCAAAGGTTGAGAACCTGAGACTTCCAGTTAAACTCCACATCTTGTGAAAGGCTGATAGCTTGTGCTTCACCCTCAGTCCATCACCTCCTACTCCCCTCATCCCAGAGCACAGAGAATCTCCCTGCAGAACACTGCGGCAGCTGGGCTCTGTTACAGTCCATGTCTGCCCTGCTTAACACTGGATCACACACTTAAGGGTGCTTTCCATCTGCATCAGAGAAATGCAACAGAAAAAGTCTGTTGCTTCAGCAGAGGCCAACTCTAAAATTCTGGCCTGGAAACACACATTTAGATACATTTTTATGCCTGTCAGCACGGTTATTTTGATGAGGTTTTGTTTTGCATGTGGATTAGATGAAAGAGACAATTAAAACTTGACTCTTTGATTGGTACTGGATGCATTTTAAACAACAGTAATAGATTGTCTCAACAAGAACTGCATGTTCCCTTTCTCCAGTATAGCTTAACTCTGACAGAGAAGACAAAAATATAGCCAAATAACAGCTGAAACGTGAGACCCTGCGCTCAGACGCTAGGAGAACTATTCTAACACAAAGTGTGGAGTGGCTGAGTCAGCATACCAACTGAAAGTTATATTTAGGCTAAAATCCAACACTGGAAAACATTCTCTGCTGCACCAGTCCATCTCTCACGTCTCTGTGTCTCCCCAGGACTGGAGCTATAGACTCCCCAAGACAAGGTCCCACACTGGAGAGGAGATGGGGAATGCAGTTTGTGCTTTGCTGTTCATGCAAGGCCTCCTCTCCCAGCCCTCCTGCCTGCTGGGTGCTGTCACATTAACACAAACCTTGTTCATGCTCACGGTTCTCTCATGCTAAACTGCCCACAAGCATTTTTGCATCACAAACCTATTTTGCCCCACCTCAATTTGTGTAAAGGAGGAGGTTTGCAACACTAATTAAAAACTGTGACTGTTTTGTTTTCTGCAGTTTCTCTTATCTTCTTCATTCAGCTCCTGAAGACTCAGCTACTAAGAGAAATTAAGTAATTCATCAAGCTCTTTTCAATTACCTGCTGTTGATAACATCAGAGTACAATTAGCATCTACAAATGAACCAAGTGCCAACTGCCAAGCAGAAACAGGAGCTGATTTACGGCATGGGGCAGCCTGCAAGGGCTGGGATTCAAGGGCTGCCAACAAACACTTATTTTGATATCCCAGCACCAGCTCTGCTCTGATGTTCCCAGCCAACTGAGAACACATCCCGAACAACAGCTGGAACATTGGCAGCACAACTGCCACAGCCATGGCAGAGACGAAAATGCATCCTTGCTTGCTCCCACATCTGGTGCTGTGAGGCAGCAGGAGAAATAGGCTTCACTTGAATGTAATTCAGTCTCTCTCAGCCTGCCAGCAGCATGGCAATGCTGCTTCTTAGGAGAACACAACACTCCTACACCCTATGTCAAAGAGTATATTCAGAAAACAAACTTAGCTAGGATTTGACCCACGTGTCTCTCAGCTTACAAGGCAGCAATCTATTGACATCCTGCTGACAAGCTCCCAGAGAAATGGCCAGGTAACAAACCATATCACTCCTTGCATTAGTGCAAGAATAACATTTATTCCTAACTCCTGAAGAGCTCCTCAAATGCATTTTATCTTTTCATTTCCCTTTTGCTATGAGTTTGTGCTTTCTAGTGTTTTTCTAAGGAATTTAATAATTGAACACGAAACACAGTTCAGCAGCACACAACCTGCCAAGGGCCTGTTTAATTTATTAAGGCAGTCTATTGAAACTGGGGTGACTAAGAAGACAGCACACAGCAGATCTTGGGCATCCTGGCAGCAGCTCTGATAGTCTCAGCATTCCATGACAAATTCTGCTCCACGTCAGGACCTCACCTAGATTGGAAGAGGCTCTGCCTTCAGCAGCTCGGTCCTGCAGGCTCTCAGCAATGTGCAACTGTTCTTCATGGTACTGCTTAGCCCTCTCCAGGTCTTGCATACATCTAGCTGCATGGCCCAGGCCAGCGTAAGCTCGCATCTCAATGGCCTTCTCAGCCAGCTCCTGGGCCAGCTCCAACACATAGTTGTGGTAGGACATGGCTTTGTCGAAGTTCCTGCGGTAGTGGTAAGCACTGCCCAGGTTGCTGTAGGCTCGAGCTTCCTCCCGCTTGTTCCCCAGCTCCTTGGCGATCTTCAGATGTTGTTCATGGCACTGCACTGCATTTTCAAAATCCCCCATTGCAATGTACACTGCTCCCATGTTGCCCAGCTCCCGTGCCTCAGAGAGCTCATCTTTGGACTGCTTGGCGAGCAGGACACACTGCTTGTGGCTGGCCAGTGCATTTGGGTAGTCCCCGATGGCTGTGTACACGTGGCCTAGACTGCTCAGTGCCGAGGATGCTGCCTGCAGGAAGAACAGAGACAATGTAAGTACAAGCATTCATGGCAAGCAGTCAGATGGCCCCAGTCCTAGAAATCAAAACCATGACAGGCTATCCTGGTGAAAGAACGTGAGTACCAACTAGAAAACCTGTTCTCTGCAGTTCTAAACTGCTCAGGGCAGCAGGAATGGATGGGGTTGACTCAGGAGGACATGGTTGGACTACCTCTTTCTTTAATGTGTGCAGCGTGTATTTGTACCTGGCAGGGGGGAAGGACAGCACTGCAAAGATGCCAACACTATTGAGGAGACAGAGAATGATTGCTGCAGTTACCAACATCCTTCCATACCTCTGCTTCACCAAGCACACAATGCTCCAGAGAGCACAGCTGTTATTGTGCAGCATCAGGGTCTGAGCCCCACACAATCTTGGGAACGCAGTAAAGAAAACAGCATTTCAGTAGCTGGAGCCTCTGTCCCTTAGGCACATCTTACCTAAATATAGCTCTGTGAAAACCCAAGTTCCTACCACCAAGAAACAGCTGTATTTAGTAAGAGAAATTATCTGAGAATCAAATTCTTTTGCCCCCTGCATCTCCCAGGATGCAGACCTGCCTTCCACCTGGCAGAGCCAGAGCTCCCAACCAGTCAGCAGGGCAAGGAGCCAAGGGCAGGGATGTGTTCCTCACACGCCTGCTGCCTCAGCAAGGCTGCTCCTTCCAGCGTGCTGACCCCAACTCCTCTACAGCTCCTACATGTGCATGTCCTTTGCTCCCCAGCTGCTGCTGTGACCCAATTCCAAACCTCCCAAATTGAGCTGTCATGGTGAGGCCAGCAGCTGGCCAAGGGCTGCCACTCATGGCTCCTGGGCAGTCCTGGCAGTGGCCCCAGCCCCTCCTCAGTGCAGGCCAGACCAGCTGCTACTGCTGTGGCCACAGGCAGAGCTGGGACTGGGTCCTGCTCCATGCTGGTCAGACTGGCCACAGAACTGGGGTGGTCTGGCCCTGGACAGGCTCTTCAGCAGCACAGTGACATAAATTCTTGGCTGATACCATGAGGAAGAGCTCTTAAGAGGGTTTGAGGGGGCCTGTTTGGAGGCTGCTAGAAAACCAGCACAAAAATTGTTGCTCTGAATTTGAATCCATTTTTACACAAATCTTCGTGAAGCTTAATATATACAGAGTATTAAGTCATTTGCAAACGCCTGAAAAGGCATTTTTACCTGAAAAGGTAAAAAAAACAGATACATGCAGCCATCTTCCACAAGCCCAGACCAAAGTACTAAGTGGGGCCCATTACAGGCCTCAAGATGCATCAGAGCTCCCTTCATCCTGACAGGAACCAAAATGCCCACTGCTGTGGAACAAGGCAGCAGCACCCTCCGGGCCAAGTCAAGCCCAGCTCAATGCTATGTGAACTGATCCAGTCTGGAAGTTCAGAAATTCTGTAAGATTGGCCACCACCAGCAACAGAACTTCTGTTATTACTAGGAAGAGAATAGAAATGTCTTTCTGGAAAACAAGGAGTCAGTGAAATCTGGTGTCTCCTGGGGCTGCTAAAATAAAAAAAAGTGGACATCCATGCGTGCAGATTGCTGAGGAGATGAGCTCTGGCTAAGAGCCATGAGGCAGAGACTCAGATGATGTTAATGGGCTATGGCTGGGGAAAAGAGGCATAAATGGAAAGCAGCAGATCTGAGATTGTGTGTGCACAAGAAAAACTTGACAGAAGCAGGGACCGCGTATCCCGCACATGGGAAGAAATCTTTAGGATGTCTCCTAGAATGGGAAGCAGATGATAGGAATTGAAATTTGTGAGGCTGGAAATGTTTATTCTTAGGGCTCTTAATCCCTTTGCCCAAGAGCATGCCCAGGCTCTCATTAAAGACCTAGAATGAAGAGTACAAGCTTGGCAACCATTCTCAGAGCATGCAAAAACAGCTTGGCTGACATGCCTGAGTGCCCAGGGCTGGATTATCTAAACCAGGATGTGGCAGGAAGACTAGTGAAGCAGAAAAGAAAAAGAAGTTGAAGGAGACAAAAAGAAATAGAAAATAAAGGGTAAAGAACTGATGAGAAATAGCACAACTTGATTAGAAAGTTGGGGCTGATTTTAGAGGCCAGGCTGTGGCTCACCCAGACAGATAGACAAGGCAGGAAGGCCACCTCTACCCTCTGATGTGTCCTTCATTCCAATGGTCCTCAGTTTTTATTCTGCAGCAGCTTCCACTGTTACCTGATCTGAGAACAGCACTTCTGAATCCTCTCGGAGGAGTCTGCATGAGGACAGCCTATGGCAGTTCTGGCTTCCCCAGGCTGCAGCTGATTCGTGCAGAGGCAATCCTCCAGCAAGAGAACCATCAGTGCTCTATTTGCTCTGGGGGCAGTAAGGGGAGCTGGGCCTTACAGCAGTGCTTAGGAACAATTTGGTGATAACATCTGCTGGGTGACTCCAGTGACTCACTTCAGGGGATTAGGAATAAGATTCCAGAAGATAAATTCATGACTGTGTGTTTAATAAAATCCTCCACATTACAGGGAACCCCAAGTGGCTCACACACTGGGCCAAGAGGGATGGGGTGTTCCCACGTCACTGGCAGAAGAGCCCTGCTGTGGCAGGGACAGCACACAGCTGACACATGGCAAACAGATCCCATCTCTGCTAGCAAACACCTCTGCCTGGTAGCAGGGTGATGTGAGACTACAGCTCCATACCACATGGGGTTTGCAACGGCAAACAAAGAAAATCAATGTTTTATGTATCTGACAAAGACAAATTTTACAGTGGGGATTGCTTACACCTCCAATTAAGCAATTTATCACTTTAATAGAAAGCAGATTCTTCTGCCATTGAGCTGAGGCACAGAAGGGAGTTCTGAAAAAGGTTCCTAAGTGCTCTCTTTCTCTCAGAGGCAAAAGCCAGCTCAGGTTTTTCAGCTGAGTAAGGCAGAGTCTGATGTTAAGCAGATGTGCATCACAGAATGGCACCTGACAATTTGGAGAGATGCATTCCTTAGGTATTTTACCCTTGCCAAAGAATGGTCATTTCCCAGTCATGTTACATTTAAACAAATCTTCACCTGACTGCACAGCCTACTTAAATAAGAACACTTTATAATCATCTTAAAATGGGTGACGTGAAAATGCTCTGCCTGGTATCTCACTGTAAAGCACCCTCAATCCCTGAACACAGATACTAATTAAGACTGATCAGAGATGGAGCATGTCCCACTGCATGCTGCTTCTTTCAACTTCCCTTCTCCCTCTGGGCACAGAGTAACAGCAGCTTGATCCTACAGACGTAGTGGAACTGTATTCAGCAGATTACCATGCTATATGCATATTCATCACAGCTGTACTGGGGGCAGGCAGCAGCACCTCTGAAAGCCAGTGTACCTCCTCATCCTCATCCACACCCTATCACCCCTCACCTGCATGCCCTTGCTCTCGAATGCAAACAGAGGTGTGCCGGTTCATTGAGAGCCCTCTGAGGGTACTGAGGGGAGCAGATTGTTCCAGAACAGACCCACAGAGGCAGAGCTCTGAAAGCACAGGCTGAGTGCTGTGGGTGTCACCACATACAGTAAAATCTTGCTGTGCCCTACGCTGCTGTAACTGCTCCAGGTAGGAAGGGCACAGGTTACCTGACACCAGGGACACATCCCAGCCCTTTCTCTACAGGAGCTGTTCGTTTTACAGGTAAGGACCAAGCAAGTGCTGTGTACACAAGTAGGACAGCACTGTGATGGGGGTAGCTCCAGTACCTGCTAAAATGATAATTTGCTATAAACTGCCCTTTATTTCCACTTCTATTAAGCCCCTTCATCATTTCCTCAGAATCCGCAGTATGCCCCAGCCTGGCTTGAACAACGCCTGATTTATGCACTAATAGAAGTCTCACATCCAAACAGAGCAGGTGCTCCATCAAAATTAAAACTGTCCTTCTCTCCTCCCTTAAAGGTGAGGCTGATGTGCCAGTACCACATCTAGCTTCTTCCTTTGTGTGCCATGCTTTTTAAAATCAGAAAGGAAGCAGCAGGCAATATCCTCCCCTCTCATACATGATCAGTACACAGAAAGAAGGAATGGATTTGCTTTTAGGCAATTATTTCCTGGGGGAAAATACACTGAAATCAATATCCCTGCCAATCAATATCCCTATTTATTTGTAGAAGGTCTCAGTCTTTTACAAAGAGGCTACCAAAGAGCAAACCCCAAAAAAGCCGAAGCCGTGGAACAGAAGCACTAGTATCTAAAAGCCTGAAAGGAGCTTTGTAACTACTAACTGAAAGAGAACAACCAGGAATTAATGACACAATACAAGGACTCAAAATACACAGTATAAAGAGATGGTCCTGACCCCTGCTTGATTAATGGGTAAAATCCACAGCTCTGCAAGTGTCACAGAGTTGCTGCTCACAACAGAGCCTGCCATGGACTGTGCTGACAATCTGCTCTCAGCCCTCTCTGCTCTTACTTGCTCAGAAAATTGTTAATGTTTCAAAGGACTTCTCATTCTCCCTGTTCCATGGCAAAAGTATCACACAAAGTAGATGAACCCCAGCAAACCTGAGCAGCACTGGGGGTTTGACTGCCAGACTATTCACAGACACTGCAAGGGAAATGCTGACTTTCAACTGCTCATTTGGAGATCAAAATAATGCTGCTCCATTCCAGTGGAAAATCCACTGACTCCATATCCTCCTAATCATCATTTAGGAGCAAGGTGTCTAGTTCTGCCTAGAACACCTGTAAAAGCATACCTGAGCTACACCCTTAACAGAATAGTTTTGCAAATAGTTTTGACCATGCTAGCAGGGTTTTGCTGGAAGGTTGAAGCAACAGCTATTCCACTCCATTTTTAAGGAGTAAATCTGTCTGTCACTCCTATTGACCAGGCTGTTCATGTTCACTGTGGGAACTGGTGCAACACCCCTCACCCACCATGCGGTGCTGGGGACCTGGGGGAGTGGGCTGCCATTCTGGGCGGGTTCAGCAAAGCTCCACTCATTCCACAAAGACATCACACAAAATACACCAGCCCAAGAACACTATGAAGGAGATCTCATAATTGAGCCTACACATCACCCAGGGTTGATCTATCTTTACCCCAAGTAGCCCAAATTTGGTCACTTTCTGGACACAGTCTGAAAGGCCCCTGTGTGCAATCACTTTAGGGAGAACGGCTGACTTGACATTTTTAGTGGTGATGTAAGTATTCCTCATTTAAAACCACAAGCTTCTCCATGGTGGCGACCCTGAGGAGTGACTCATACCCTGGTCGAAGTCAGTTAGGAAGAATAAGCCAGCAAGTCACAAATTTGGATCTAAGAAGTTCAGAGCAGGCAAAGAAAACATCAAGTCCTACAGCAGTGTGCTGACCTGTGCCAACCCTTGCTGCTCTTGTTCATAAGCTGGACATCCCCGCATTGCAAACTCAATACAGAGGAGAAAAGCCCTGGCTGAGGTGGGCCTCCTGAAAACCCAAAGAGTGCTACAGCTGCAGCTCTTGCATGGGTTTTCTGCTTCATTTCTTTTACTGCAGGCAGGTCCAAGCCTCAGCAGTGTGCTGAACTTTGCAGACACTGTGAAAGTAAAACCAGAAGACTGCATTTCTTTCAGCTAAAATCCATGTGCTGGAGGTCAAATGGGGACATTTAATGGAGATCCTCAGGAAGTATTACATTTCCCTCTTGAGTCACAAGTCCAAACAAAACAAAGCATATGGCCTTAGTGCATTCCCAAATTTCCTGCACCAGTCAGATTTCTCTTTGTTCTGCTTAATGCTGCCACTTTTGAACCAGATGAACCTGTATGAATCCTGTCAAGCTGCCTCTAAAAAAACCTGCTAAAGACAGAAAGAGAAAGGCAAAGATTTTATACTCTCAGACACAAATCCAAATGCTGAAGGTCAGGCACTAAGCCTGATTCACATCACTGAACTCATCCTTTCAACCACATAGGTGATTCAGTCCAAGCTGTAATGCAGTATTAGTGGACCCACAATTCCCCAGTAAACTTCACTGGTAAGTGTTCTCCCAGCAGCTGGCACTCAGCCTTCCTCCAGGGTACAAGGCAGTCTGCCCTGGATCCCTAATAAAGCAAGACTGCTGGAATCATTTCCTCATCACAGCCTGTCTCTGACATCTTAGTCTATGTTTCCAGGCATGACAAACTGCTTTAGCCTGAAGACTCTTTCCAGCCCTCATTTGTGAGGTATTTATATCCTGTCCTCATTTTCCAGATTGTTTGCAAACATAACAAAACAACTGTGGTCATAAGATTTTCAGATTTTTCCTTTCTGAAAAATGTGACAGCCCCAGGGCCAGACCACCTCTTTGTATGGCTGAGTGCCACGCACATCCCACAGGCAGGGACACTGCCATGGGCTCCCTCGTGCCGCAGCTCATGAATGGGTGGGATTCTCCACACTGCACCCAAGACTGCTGATAAGGAGCACATACTCTATGAGATCTAACTCAGAAGAACAGAAAAAATCCCCACTCTGCTGCCCCACAGTTCAGGGAAAAGGCTGAATCCATACACCCCTGCTATTGAGTGAAGATGTGGCTTTATAGACAAAGCAGGACTGGAGGGACACCTGGAAAGCATTTCCCCTTCCCCTCAGGAAAGGGCAGAAAACCTCGGCTTTACAGAATTTACAGATTTCATTAGAAAGAAATGATCTATCTTTCCTTCTGCATCTCCTTCTGGAAACAAGAAGGTGAAATTTGATCTTTGATTTGCACAGCCTGACAGCGATGAGCTGCAGTTTACCAAATGTGGGACCTTTATACTGAGTTTCATTGCTTTGAAGGGGACTGAGAAAAACTACCAAAACTGCAAACCTAAATAACTACCAGTGGCTGAGCTGCTCACAAAGTATGTTCAGACAGTTGCAGAATCTTCAAATTCCCAACAGAATCCAACCAAGGATTGTCTGTCCCAGGAACCAGACTCCCTAACACTCCTGGCTCCAGGGATGCACAATGGTTGGTGACTCCTCCCTGCACCTCCAGGTGCAGCCAGCTCCATGGCAATGCCCTCTGTAGCAAGAAGCAGAGCACTCAGCTGGATTCTGGAGTCTCCTGGATTGTAAGCCCATGGGTTTCTCTTTCCAGTGGGAATTTCTGCATTCTGGTACTTCCCCTGCCACACAAGAACTCTCATAGACATGCTAGAGCAAGGTGACACAGAAAATCCACTAAAGCCTGCTTAATAAACATCTTTCTTCTGTGCTACTTAACTACCCAGTTCTAATTATCATCTTCATCATCTCCATTTCCTGCAAATAGTCAGCCTTTCTGAACAAAATCTGCTGAAGCTGCAAACATGAACTCTGCCTTACATTTGCAATCACTTAAAAAAGCATCTTGAGACAGCAAAACCTGGCTCATCAGTTACTGAGCACACCCACCTGCTGCAGAGAATTCCCAGAGCCACAGATGCTCATGGAGATGTCCAGAGCAGCAGCCAGAGGCTGATACAAAGGGTCAGTAACAAGAGGGCACTGAGCCCCAGCAGTTCTGCACTTTTTCCTTCCACAAATAGCTGCTTCCAGAGGGAGGTGGAGGGAAATCCCTTCAAAACCAGGCCAGGAATGATTGCTGCAAGCTGTTGGTCATCATGAGTCAACCCAGGGGCAAGACAGTACTGAGAGAGTCTGTCAGTCTGTTCTCAGCTCTTTGCCCTCCCTCAGCCACACTCCTGAGAAAAAGGGCACCAGAAAGTGCTTGGCTGCACCTTCATCCCAGCCCTAGGGAGAATTCAGGGGTGCAGACAATCCTTTTTTTCATCCAACAGCTTCTGCTTACCCCTGCATGGTGAAGAGAGATGCTGCATCCTAGGGAAAGGCACAGCTCAGCTCAAAGCGTGCCTGCCAGCCAACACAGAGGGGCTGCCAGCACCCAGTGGCTTTCTGGCAGCAGCATCCTTCCCAAGAGCTCCACGCTGGCAGCACAAGCACTCATTTCATGATGGTTAGTCTATGATCTTGCCATCCTGCCCTGCTATTTCTGAACAGCAGGGCTGTAATCGAAGGCGTCTGAGGGCCCAGGAGAGAAGGGAGCTCTTACACTGCAGAGTTCCTGTGGTGTCCATGGCCTCTGTATGGCAGCAATCAAGCTCAGCCTTCGTAAGGGTTTGGACACTGGACCCAAGAAAGGGTCCTGGCTTTCCCTTTCCTGTCCATTCCTGCTTGTCAGCCACTCACAGCTCCAAAACTCAAGTATTACTTCTCTAAACGAAATGCTCTGGAAGTAACACAGGGCCTCCAAAATGGTCATCAAAAAGAGCCACCCCAACCCATCCCAAGAAATCACACATCCCTGGCTATACACTGGCACTCTGGCCTTACAGAATTCCTAATACAAGACAGTTCTGGACATCTGAGGAGCAACTAGCAATGAAAAGGGACACAGGGGCTAGTGTCACAGGCATCAAAAGCTTTCACATTCACATTTTGACTCCATTCTTTCCTCTGATCCTGGCATAGCTCATCAGCTGCATAACCTTTGTCTAAATCACAGCCTGTGATGTGGCATCAGCACATCCTACCTACAAGAGTTACCTGATGATTTCCAGAAGATTAGGTTACCTGCTGCTAAAACCAAGCAATTAATTCAGGAATAGAGTATATATATAACATTCAGCATCTCCATTATGGGCTGGTGTAACTGCAGCCCTTAGACCACTCTGAGGAGAAACAGGCTGCAAGCTTCTGCTGCTCATCTTCCCTGCTAACATCATCTGCCACTCCTCCTCTGGCACATTCCAGTACCTTGGCTGCTGCTTTAGGGAATCTCTCTCTGTACAACTCCCAGCACTTCCATAAGCACTAAGCAGAGACTGGAAAAAAAGAGCAACAGCCCAAGCTACCAGAATGGGATTTCCTCAGCATGTGAACTGCTGGACAGTATGTGCTGACATTTCAGGCACAGAGAGCACGGAACACATCACAAGAACATGAGGTTGCTGCTGCTCTAGGACAGGGCTGTGACTCTTTATCCATCTTTATCAATCAGCAAGGAAGTAAGGACTACATTTCACTCCACTGCAGCCAGGTCTGCTCAGAGTGGACCCTCTCATTCCTGTTCAGTGGCAATTACCCCCGCACAGGCAGCAGTTCCTTACTGCAGGACAGGAGTGGGTGAACTCCAACAGCCTGCAGCCAGCTCTGAATGAGTGAGGAAAACACAAACCGCTACCTAGGGGCCCCATCAGCCCAGGAAAGTTTTATTTTCCACCTCTGCATAAACTGCATGGGCCTTAGTCACAGCTAGTGCCAAGAGAGATGCCCAAAGAGCAGCTCCTGAGGTGCACACATGCAGTGAGCCAGGGTCCTGCAGCCCCCTGCCCACATGTTCTCTCTGAGTTCAGATGGGCTGGCAGCACACCCAGCACTTAGGATGGCATGGTTACACTCTGTACTGCTGCCATGGGGCTACATGATCAGTGATGCCCACCCTGCCACCAGTGCCATGGCTGAAGCAGAGACAGGCACATCCACAGAACTAGCCCATTTGAATTTCTACACCAGCCACTGCAGCTGGTGAAAAAATCCAACCCATTCCTTACCTGAGATGGATGTTTCATGGTGCCCTTCACAGCATCTCACTAAGAACCAGACTTCTCCCTCACCTGCACAGACTAAACCCACAAGTGTGTTCGACCCTTCAAATTCCCTCTTAGAGATACTACAGGTATGCCAAATCCCAGCTACACCTGCCCCACGCTCTCTCTGGACACAACTACAACAAAACAGCTCAAACTTCTCCCCACACTGACTGAAAGAGCAAATGGCCTGCCTGGACACATAGCCTGTGTTTGTAACAGAAGCTGCACAGACTGCCTGTGCCAAGGAAGAAAAAAGTGTAAAATCCTGAGTCCCTGTGAGCAGCTGAGATGCTTCCCTGCTCAGCTGACAGCTCCCATTCTCCAGGCCTGCATGGGGGAGGACAGACCTGAATGCTCCAGACGGACCCTCTGCAGCATCCTCATTCTCCCTTTATGGGTGGCACTACCCAGCAAACATTTGTTCCAGCAGTCTCAGAACCCCACAGCCCCTTCAAAGACAGCAGTATCCCATACAAAGGACCACTTTTTACCTTTTCTGCCAATTCTCTGTACAGTCAGGGGTAAAACAATTACCTCATTACAGTTGCACACCAAATTCCCTTCTGCTGGAATTCACATCAGCCCTACTGCAACTTTATAACATTTGCATTATAAAAATGTCTGCAAAGGAGGCCAAGAAAAACAGCCTTTTGTTCAGAGGAAGCTCTGTGGTCAAGATGATGTCATCAGAAAGCGCCAAATTAATTTCCTGTGGTTACATCCTACAGGAAATCCAAGGAGCTCAGCTTTCTTGCTAAACCAAGTAGTCATTTGTTGTCAATAACTGTTAATTATGTGCCCAGATGTGTCATGAACTAAGGACTATTACGATTAGCCCTCATTCCCTGGACTTCCCCCAGTGAGATCTGTTTAAATCAGTGGGCTGAAGACCAGGCAAAATGCTCCAGCCCCACATCCCAGGCTAGCCTGGGGTTCTGGGGCTCCTGTGTTCATGCCAGCACATCAACTCCCCTGCTGCTGCCTCCAGGCCCCACAATGGGGGATGTGCTGGACAAGAAATCTCCAGAAGAGCAGCAGCCACACAGACTAGCCTGTTAGCAGCAAGAGGGACCCTGATCAAGAAAACTGCACAAACAATGACAATCAACAGCTTTTCTGCTCTTCATGAACAGAAACAAGGAAATCTGGAGTGATTCAGGAGGTTTCCCAGCTTGTGAAAAAATCAAGAAAATGTCTAGGAAGTCCCTCCCCCAGCCACAGTCCTTCCACAACCTACTGAAAGATGCATTTTTCCAAGGTTTACTTGATATTTAACTTGCCAAGTAAGTTAGTAAAGCAGTGAAGCATTCAGCAAATTCTACCAGATCTTTTCCACAACTTACCAGTGGGAAACTGATCTTCCTCAATTTTTAGATCTCCTCCAAAACTACTTGTGCTTACATGAATTCTCACCTGTCCTGCTGCCTCTAGCTCTTCCCTGTGCCTGCCATTCAACCACCAGTCTCCATTTTCCCACTCACAGTAGAGGAAATCCCTGGAGCAGGGGATAGCTTTTGTGTCTGTGCACTAAAATATGATTCTGTCCTTACAGTGAACTTTCAGCAGAAATCCCTTGGGAGAGCCTCCTCAGTCTGTGCAGCCCACTTCCCTTCACTGGCAGGGAGCCCAGCATAATTGAATGGTCAGGAATTGAATGGTCAAGGGAAAGCAGATCCTGTACAACTTGTTTTCAGGTTTGCATGGGTTCTTTTTGTCTTCACTGGTGTTTAGCCTAAGTGTATTTTATGCAAACACTGGGAACAGAGATTTTGCCCATTTCTTGACTGGAAAAGCACAACTTAGGCTGCAGCTTGGCAGAGTCCAGGTCAGCAGCACCTGTAACACTGGGAAACATGCTGAGGACAGGGAGGGCTCAGCTGCAGCAACATGCTACTGACACTGACCCAGCAGCAGCTCCTACCCCTGGAGCCCAGAGCCTCTGTGCTGTAGGAACACAGATGGCAAGAGACAGGGAGGCAAAAGGACCTGCTCAGAGCCCAGAGACTAGAGATGGGGGAGGCAAATGGACAACCCAAGCATCCTGCCCCCTCTGCTCACATATCACATCTACTGATACAAAGACTTTCCTTAACAAAAGGCAAGTGGACACCTAGGAGGAGAAGTCACAGCTTCCAAATTCTTGGGGTAAAACAGGGCAGAGAGACAAGGCTTTTTGATATGTTCAGATCTGTCTGGAAAACCACGCAGTGCAGACAACCAGCTCTGGCTGTTTAATAAGCTTCCTACCTCTCTGTCCTTGAGCTTCATGGCAAGCACCAGCTGATGTCTGTGGTTAGTAAGGGCTTCCCGATAACTTCCTTTGGAGAAGAATGCAGAGCCCAGATTTCCATGAGCTCGGCATTCTCCTGTCTGGTCACCTGTGTCACATGCAAACAAAACAAAGATTAGCTAATACAGGCACTGCTGGAAGCATCCAGTGGGAAGACTGAAACATGGGGTACAAGAGATGCTCTGGGGTGAGAACCAGCATTAGAACAAACTCATCTTTATGTTTAATACACAGTCAAACTTCCCTCTTTGCTGGCCTTCAGAAACTTCTGCAACAGCCATCAATCTTATTTTTAGAATTGTTTTACTTTCTTCTGTGGCCTAAAACCTGGCAATTTTCCATTCCTCCCTGTTTACTCCTTGCTTGCATTGTGAAGGTCAGTCAATGGCCAAGGCCTAGAACAAGCACAAAGCATGCCAGCTTTCTCCAGAAAGCAATTCTGCAGCACAGCTCTGCTCAGATGTACAAAGCACACCTACAGCCATCTTCAAGAGAGCAGTCCCTATGCTCTCAGTGAAGGGTCCTGGCTCCAGCCTTTGAGCATTGTCTCTCCAGCTCTGCACAGACAGGGCTTTGTCTCACACCTGTCTGCTCTCCTACAGCACCCCACAAAGCTGAATGCTCTCACTGTTGGGCAGAATATACTGTACTCAAGAGGGATTTTTGAATTTTTGTCTTTTTAAACACTCTTTGTTCATCATTACGTCACTACTGATTTGTTCCTTCCCTGGCTACTGCCCCAGAATCTCAGAGTACTTTTGTCCATCAAATACTTGGAATAGCAGATGGCTTCATTTAAGGCTCATGTAAGGTTTTGAGCCTGAGTCTACACAGCGAGTAAGAGCAGTTCCCACATACATGACATCAGATAATTAGAAGACCCTCTAAAACCTTAGCACATCCACTGTTCATCTGCCCCTTCACACAGGCAGGCAAATAGGGATGCACAAACCTGCAGTCCACACATTTCAGAAGCTTCAGATTGGATTTAGCAGCTTGTGAAAACCCACAGAAACCCGAGCATTCGATGGAGATTCTGATCACTACCCTAGCTCTTGATTTGTTTCACCAGTCCCACCCAGCACTCCAGGAGTGAAAGGAGGATTCTTACCTAAACTCTTGGCTACGTCCAAGTCCTGCTGCATGTATCCAGTGCTTTTCTCTGTGTTCCCAAGGGACCAGTACGCACTGCTCAGAGCAGAGAACACCGATCCCCGCAGCTTCAGGCTGCAAGTGCCAATCTTCAGGGCAGCCTCTAGCACCACCACAGAGGCCCCATGGTGGCCTGCAGTCAGGAGCTCCTGGCCAATCACAGACACCACAACAAAGGGGCTCTTGTCCAGCTTCATCTTCTGCAGTTGTTGGTAGGTGGGCTCCAGGGACTCTGAAGTGCAAAACCAAAGACAGAGGTACTCAGCAAACCGAGTTATTTGCATCAGGAATTACCTTCACAACTCATCTTGATTTTTTCGTAAACAAATGACACATGATTTAAGGGCCAGACAGCCCAAATCCAAGGAAGATTTATTAAGGGAGCTTGGGGCTCAAAGGTACCATCTAAGATCCGGCATATCAAGACAGATCACCTGGCAAGCTGCTGTTCACCTTGCAGAGAGCACTTCAGGAAGGCAGCATAAGAACAGAGCTAAGAGCAGTCTCAGCATAGAGCAGTCTCATACTGAGCTCTGAAGTCTGGCCTAATGGCAGAAGGAATACAGAAGATATCAGTGGAATTTTGTAGGAAGCTGGAAATGGGCCATCTGCAGTGTCTGAGAGCATTGCAGTTTTTGCTCTTTCAGCACAAACCTTCAGATGAACATCTGCAATGTCTGTGCCTGTCCAGACACCCAAGCACATGATGTGTGCTTAGAGTGGTGACCAAAACTGCAAAAAGAAGCTGCTCCTTCTGCAGGAGGACAGTGCTCCTGTGGCATGACAGCACTTGACCTGCTCAACTGCTTCGATTTGTCCAACTGCAGCAGGGAGCACAGTTGATACACAGCTGCAGGGCAGTTGGCCAGAGATCATCCTGCCAAATTTGGGGATGCTCCCACAGAATACCATATAACCTGCATTCTAAGCAGCAGCCTTAGTACCTTTGGGTAGCAAATCAAATTGTATTCACCAGGTAACTCCTGTATAGGACAGAAACTTCCACATGAATTTGTTTTGGAGGATGGAGAAAAACACTGTAAAAAAGGAAACACCAACAAGGATATTTTTTTCATTTCAGTGCTCCTTAGCTCCTAAGCCCTGTGGCCCCCAGCACCATCTACTGATGATGACAATTGCCATGTTCTCTTCTGACTAACAGCACTAGGGCATTGCAGCACAAATCCTGCAAGAGAAACAAAGCTAGGAGGAGACAACCCCCTCCCTCTAAAGAAAAAAATCTTGGAAACGGGGACATGATGAAAGAGAGGCAAACACTGCACAGCTCATATGGCTTCAAGGTCTCTGTGATTTCAAACACTGCTTGAACAGAAGTGAATTAGCAGAGCAGCCTTTTTGCCTTCTGGAATGCTGTGTTTTGAGAGACAGTAGTACCACAGAAAAGCTGCTGATGTGCTCCTCTGGGCAAACACTGGCCTGGGGCATTTCAGATGTGCTGCTCCCAACCAAAACATTGTGGGAAGTTGCTCCATTAAGAATACAGCCAGGACCACAGCAGCACACCTCTGCCTGCACTAATACTGGAGAAAGGAAAAAAGAACAAGGACTCCATGGGAATTGCTGTACAAACCCACTCTGATTCATCTCCAGTGCCCTTCAAGATGGCTGTCTTGACTGTCCCACTCAACCAGAAGGACAGTTTTTGTTCCTCCTGTAACTTCGGCTTCATTCTTGGCATCCTGACTCAGCAGAGAAGCCAAACCTTGAAATCTTTCCCTTCAAGCCTCCAGGTTCTCCTGTCCTCAGATACTGGGACAGAAGCTCCCAGCTCTGGCTACCTCAGCAGGTGACAGCCCTGAGAACCCCCGTGTGCTTACCTCGCATGGGAGACTTCATGGCGGCCTCCACCATGCCGACCAGAAGCTGAAGGCTCTTGGGATCCTGCGCCAGCCCCGAGGCAAAGGCGGCCAGCGCATCCGCATGGCGTCCCAGGTACTGCAGGGCCACGCCCTGACGGAAGTATGCCTGCAGGGACAGAGACAACAGCAATGCCCATCACTGAGCCATCACAAACAGGCACCAATAACACAGCTGCCATGACCTCCTGCTGCTGGAGAACAGGCCACACCATCGCACTGTGGCTTCTCTGGTCACGCTGGCTGCAATCAGTGCCACCAACACTGCAGTTCGGTCTGTGAGCCCCACCAGTGTGAACCCCCTCATTGTGATCACTTTTTGAGCTTTAGCAAGGCCTCAGCTGCTTTGGAGACCAGGGTTGGTCACTACTACTAAGGCAAAGCTTTCCTCTTGGACATGGTCAAATACCACTTCTTAACTACTTATAACCAGATGCTTTTTCTCAAGACTCTCCTCTCCAGTGTTGCATAAAAGCAACTCACTTCCTCTCCCATAGCTCTTGCCAACAAGTCCAATATCAACATCCAGCACTAGCAGGGCCCAAAATGCACTGAAACTCAAGCTGCAATGAAACACAACACAAAGATGAAGTCAGGAGCTGAGCCTTCTTCCTCCACTCACATCCACTGAGGCAGGCACTGTTCACTTGCTAAGTGCACTTTATATACAATACACACACATATACATGTATACATTGATCTATACAAGCTTCTTAGACAAAAGCAAGACACTCATAATTCGGACTGTTTACAAGACCATTTTTTCTTCATTTCTTTATTTTCCAGAAAACCATGTATGGGACCCTGCAATACCTTTAAAGTAACTTGTATCTTCCATCACAATGTATCTCCATTTCTACATCAGCAACATCAATATTCAGCTGCAAAGCATTCCCAAACAGAGCTCCCACATCTCCACATATACCAGGAATTTCAGATACATTCTCTGCTCACACAACGAGCACAGGCAAAGCCCTGGCCCAAAGGGTATCCAGAGCTGCCTGAGAGATACTGGGGAAGAAACCACAGAAAGCACAATCCAGTATTTACAAAGTACTCAGGTATTTGTAGCACACACATCTGAACACTGTTATAAAATGCTCTTGACTCTTTAAGAACCTTTGATGCCTGTTACTCAGGTTTTATCTTCATGCCCAGCTAATACCTTTCTAATGCAAATTTTGCTGCACTTTGAATTAATTCAAACATATTTCCATAGCACAAATAACAAGGATAAGGCATTATTTGTATTCTTTAAAAGTGCTTTAAGAACCAGTACAGCTCCTTGAGATTAGCTCTCTTGGCTAGGATCTCATCACTCTCTCTTCATCCATAATAGCACAGAGACTTGCACTCAAGATACATTAGGAATACATCTGGGAAGTCCTTTTACTTAAACACGAGAAATCTTTAATTAATTTTTGAACTCGTTAGAGCATTCAGGCACTTTTGGACTCTAATCCAGGAAGGCAGAGATTAAGGAAAATCAGAAATGATGTGAGAAATTTAGAGACATGAATATTTAATCTCTTTTCCATTAGTAAGCCTTGATTGTAGAACCCCTTTTAATGAATTCAATGAAAGTGAAATGCTTTTCATTAACCTTTAGTATAAATGTGTTCTTATTGAACGAAACAAGCCACTGTACTGGAAACCCAATTCAGAGTTAACTAGATTACAAGCATGAAGCTTTAAATCAAAGAAAATACAAAGAACTAACAACAGGCAGGAGCCACCAAGCACAAGTCCTCCCAGCAGAGTGCGAAGTGTCACCTAAATCATGCTGTACACTATTAAGTCTTGTTTTTACAGAATTACCATCTAATTACTTTCTTTACTGCCTGATGACAGAGGGAGTTGGACACAGCACGACTGTGACTGGGACCTTTCCAGCCCACAAGGCTGCTTGGTCCAGGACGGCCGTGTCCTGATTCAGCTCTACAGAAGGAGGGCACGGACATGCAGCCACCAGCACCAAGCTCCATGTGGTGCGTGGGCATCTTCGGCACCTTGTGCTTCACTGGCACATCCTGAATGCTGAGGAAAGAGAATCCCCATCCTCTGAACCCCACAGATGGAGGAGACACACAGGCTCCAGGTGACAGGAGGAGACAAGAGGGAGCAAGACCCATGAACGCACAGCTCAGTTCCGCACATTCTGAACATCCTTTATGGAAAGGGCTTTTATCCGCTCCCCACATCTATTCCTGGAAGTGCCCCTGGAAACCACTTCATTTGAATACAAACACAACATTCAAAGCCCAAAAGAGAAACCTATTAATCATAACAGAAAGTACGACTTCGGCCTATTTTTCTCCTGCAAAAAACCCTTCCTTCCTCTTCCAGTTTCCAGCATACACAAGAATGCTCTCTGCACATTGTGTTCCCCACGGACCTTTAGCTAACTAAATAAAAAGTATTCACATCACCTATTTCCTCCCCAAGAGGCACTCACAAGTTAGTTTAGCATTGGAATGAAGACACTGTATCAAGGGGAAAACTCTGCAAAGAGGAAATGGTGAGAATCACCCTTTGGAGGAGGAGAGGAAAAGGGAAGGCAAGGAGCCAGCAGCTGCAGCTGAAGGAATGAGCCAAGGAGTAGCTCCTGGTCCAAACACAGACAGAGTCTTCCCCTGCTGAGAGAGCTTTAGATTTTAAATCACATTATGTGAAGATACTACAGTGCTCACTCTACAGTAACAGTGACATTAATTTTCCAGTGATCCCAAATAAGAAAAAACAATCAATTCCTTTTAAGAAGATTAAAGCAAGGAGAGAGACAATGTTTCACTAAAGACAAGACAGAAACAGCAGGTGTTTTCTAACCTGACTCTCTGCATCTTCAGTGCAATACAGACAGCTGGAACCACCTCTTTCATTTTTGCAGACTCTGCACCACATTTCCAGGAACAAGGCACTGTGCAAGAAGAAAGCCTCACTCTCAGCTGGAATTTGGCACCAGATGCACCTCCCTCAATGGGAACTCTTTTCTCCTGTCCTTGTGTTTGCAGGATGGACACAGCTGTGCTGTTCCCTCCTCCAGAGCCACAGCATGTCAGGGGTTCCCAGCACCTGCACCCAGCCCTCCAGCCTGAGCTCTGCCCAGCACACACAAACAGAGCAGGGATGCAGCTCTTGCCAGCAGGAGCCTTCTGGGAATGGAAGAGGATTAAAGAGTCCAAAGCAGCTCTAGGAAGCAGCCAATCTCATCAAGTCCCTGATACTCTGTTGGAGAGGCTGTTAAGTGAGCATTCTCACACATCTCTGAGAATCAGACACCAGTGTGGGCTCACACAGCCAGGTGGGCTCACACAGCCAGGTGGGCTCAGCCTTTTGCACAACAGGCTGTGCTTCTGCCCAGCTACCCAACTTCATGCAGCCAAGGGAAGGAGGGAGGACAAGGAATAGATAGCACTTTTTACCCAGAATACCTTTGAAAGCACTGTTGATATTCTGGAAGAAAAAATAAGTTAATCTAATTAATAAACTGTCAAAATATATTTGGCACTTGAGATTTCTGAGCCATGCAAAACACTGTTGCTGTAACAGAAGCTGCTCACAGTGCTGGCCTCAGGACAGAACCCAGGGAGGTGAAGTGGCATCACAAGACCCAAAAGGGAATGTCTTCCCACCTCATTCAGGTTTTGTCACCCATTTTTGCAGACTTGCCTCTTTGCCCCATGCTTTTCAGAACGTTCCATGTTTTCACGGCTGGAATACAGTTTTTTACTGCTTTTCCCTACCTTCAACTTAATTTTACAAAACTTGTATAGCATGAGAAGAGCACAGAGACAGCCCTGCCCCTCGGCCAGGGCAGTTCTGTGGGGCCAGCTGGTGGCCAGGCCACAGCACAGGCAGCATCTGCCTAGGCAGGCATGGCCCCTCTCTGCAATTCTAAGCACAAGTCCTATGTTTTCTGCTCAATTTATTGACCCAGGTAGTTTCTGTACACACCAGTATTTTCCACTTGTGTTTATTATAGCCCATTTAATGGAAAAGGAGAATTTCTGTCTGTCCTACTAGGAGCTGCCACTGGACTGATGGCTGCAGTGTCCAGGCAACACAAACAAACATGCTTATTAGCTCTTTTGATCCTCATCATTTGAGATCCCATCTAGGTAACTGTCTAGACCCTGAATACTAGATTTCCCTGTGCAATCTGAAACAGGATTAGAATGCAAGTGTCATAATTGAATGGCCAATACCAAGAGTGGAGCTGAAATTTTTATTAAATCTTCTGATATCAATATGCAATAACTGTTTTAGGCAACAGTCATTGGTTTATAATTAATACAAACTATGCAATGAAGATTAAAAATAGAGTACAAAGACACAGCATGTAAATAATGAATGGGACCTTTAAGTTCCCCAATATTTTGTTAAATAAAACCAAGTCAAGGTCCTGCCCACAAGGAATGCAGCAGCAGATTCTACATTTGGTATCTCCCCTCCCTGCTCAGGAGCTCCTGTGCCTCCCCCTGCACCCTCCCTTTCTGCAGGGGTCCCATTGCCACCACAGACCACAGCTGCACTGCCAGGGCTCACCTGGTCCCCTCTGCCACCACACCTCACACCACAGGCTCATGGATATGGTGCAATGCTGGCCAACATTAACTGGATAACAGAGAGAAACAAAACTGGAATAGCATCAGAAGAACTTGCAGCAGAAAATTCCTGTCAAACAAACATGGAAAACTTGAGAAAAAGCACCTTGGTCTCAGACAAAGGCTGCCATTGTACACAGGAGAGGAAACTCAAAGCGTGTCCACGCTGCTGTCAGCTTCGGACCCTGGACAGCTGGCCACCAGGGCAGGAAAGGCAAACACACAGAAAATGCTTCTTCCATAATGCTCCCTTGGTTTGCCAGATCAGGAGATGATGCCAAAAATAGCAGGAATAATCTCTGATGCATTTCATGCCTGTTCTCAGTCTGTAGAACATCTCTTGTGCAGTCAGACCCGCTGCCCCTGGTGGCTGCCCACGCCAGCTGTGCCCACGGCTGACCAGAGCTGTGCAAGGGACCAACAGAAGGGAAGGGATGTGTCAACAGCTGCCACAGCTTCCCAGGGCCAAGCACCAGGTTGAATCTGTCCTCTTCCCTTGTAACTGTTTTACAGCCAAATTTTAGAGAAAAACACGGACAAATCTCTGCTGTGGGATTTCAGGAATGTGAGGAGAGGGAAGACTGCACTTTAATTCAGAACACATGTAGCACATGCATAAATACTGCTGCTGACCACACGAGCTGAATTCCTGCCTTCCCAAAATTAAGGTTGCACCCCAGGTAACACTTTTCCTTCACAGTCCTACATCTGGCTGACACCTGAGCCACAGCTGTCAGCCTGCCCTGGAGAATCAGCACAACAGATTTGTTGTCTCTGCAGCTTTGTTTCTTTATCTTCTACCTGTTTCCAAGGTGCCTCTTACAGAACTACACTTCTTAGAAATGGAAATTTCCTCTAAGCCCCATTGAGGCTATAGAGAAAAACAAGATGGGTGTGTGTGTAAAATATCTTGCCTGGTTTTATCCAAAGAGCATTTAATCATTCTTATTAATTGTGCTTCCACTACCTGCTAATGGGATTCTGTGCACAGCTCATTTGCCCACCTGAAATAAATCGAATTTAATCAGTAAATAAAGAATCAAACCTTTGTTTACTTAGTCGAAGTAAACAGCTCAGCTTTTCACAGAGCTTATCCTTATTGCTCCTTTCTCACATGCTTCAGGCTTACTCTAGGAACAGCAGCTACATCTTGGAACACCTCTTCAGAGGACATCCCTCTCCTTCCCTAACAGCAGGTGCCAGCAGACAATCCTCCTGTCCTTATCAGCTACAACTCAACCTGGTGCTTAGTTTACTTTTAGCACTGTACTGTGATATAAATTGTAAATTTAATTCTTTTTCCCGATACAAGCACTCTTCCTATGGACCTCAGCACCAGGCCCTCTCGGCTTCACTCTCCATCTGTAAAATCCCTGTGTCTTGCACTTCCCAATTATCCCACCTCCACCTGGTTTTAGCTGATGTTTGACTGCTGTGAATCTGAAAAGCATTTAGGGTTGTTTTGGAAATGCTCTTGTCTACACTGAGACACTGAGATACAGCAGAGGTCATTTAACAACCCTTTAACAACTTTGGCTTACCATGACTTCACCCAAATGACTCAAAACCTTTTGTAACTCCTGAAAATCAGATAAACTTTGATCAGTTAATGGTGATCTGTGTGTCACAAGAATGAGCGAAGTGCAATATTTTAAACTAGCATTTCAGGATTTTAACACAGACAGTTTTTCCAACACAGCAGACTCCAGAGGAAAAACAGCTCTGCATACAACCAAATATTCAAAGAGAAGTGAAATGCACCCTGAGAGCAGCCAGAATTACACTGGGCTTTGTGGAAAACAAGCCTCAAAGTCACTTCCTTATCACACCTTATCTTATCCTTATCTCCATGGGTCCATTCTCAAGACTGCCCTGACCTTAAGGTACATCCTTTCTTACCGGTGAAGTAGAAAAAAAATCAGAGCAGCACAATCTCCTGGAGAGCAGAGCGGAAAACCAAAGTAAGATGAAATACACAGTAGTTGGAGCACAGGATAACAGTGACTGCCACGTGCTCACAGGTGGGTGGCTGCAGTGTACCTGCAGCAGGGTACATATTCCCTGGAGAAGCACCTGATGCTCAGCAGGGACCGTGACAGAGAAGCCCAGCACACACCTACGGCACACACGGGCTCCTGCCTCTTGGCTCACCGTCTCCCTGCCAGCACCGCCTGCCAAGGACAAAGCTGATGACAGGGGAGAGGGGAAAAATCAAATTTGCAGAAGTACTAAACATAAATCTCTTTGGCCCAAGTGAACGTGGGAAAAATTCTTCAGCAGGGGCGTCCCATTTAGCAAGTTTTGCCAGATCATTACTCTTGTAATGCAAAGGGGAGAAACATCAACACCATGTTTCCCTACAATGATTCGGCTCCTTTATCACAGATCTCTGAAGCACCAAGTAATTTAGTAGTTGCTATGGAAACTGCTAGTTTTATTGAACAGCCCTGAAAGGGTCAAGAGGTACCATCAAACTGGCCAATTGTAAATTATTTCCCTGCTGAACATCTGCTTTATTTTAGTTGCCCTACCACTTCTCTGTTTTGCTGTTAGAACAGTATCTGGATGGACTCCAGAATAGGTGTCATTCTTCAGTGGGGCTGCAACAGCCAAGTCCAAAAATAGTGATTTTCATTTTCTAATACACTGTAAAATCCTTCACACAAAGGAGCCCTACTGAGGGCAGAACAGCAAAGGACTGGGGACTCTTCCCTCCAGCACACATCAGCACTAACTTGAGGCAGTGGTAACCAACACAAAGAGCTGTTTTTCACCATGGTCCCTGGGGTTTTCTCAGGGCTGCTTGCACCAGCCACAAGATGAATAACCCATCAGACTGATCCCCTTGTGCCTTCAGAAAAGGCACAAAACAGCAGTAGTTCTCAGCAAGCACCCAGCTCTTCCCAGTTTTGCAACCCCAAGGAAGAACAGTCTTCCTTGCCAGCAAGGGTTGGTGCTCTAGGAACACTAAACATTGCATTGCCTACACTGGACTACCAGAAAACAATGCATTCTACCTTCCTTTATTCATCATACAGAAAATAGCACCAGAGATTCCAAATGCTAGTTAGCAGCTTCTATTCCTACAGGCCAGGAGAACAGCAGGAGTACTGGCTGCCTTTGCTATTGAACTCACTGGATTTGTGTCAGTTTCCTAAAAGTGCCAAATTTCTTATTATTGCCATTTATTGAATGTGTGTCTGTGGAGCAAGGCTTCCTCTGTGGAGGACATTGGCAGCTCCCCTGTGCAGAGGCACTCTCTGTGTCTGTTCCACAGACAGAAAGCTGCCCTAGACAATATCACCTGGAAATCCTTATTCCAACATCTTTAAGTTACCTTTAATGTTATCTTTAAGTAACCTTTAAGTTACAACTGTACTTAATTCAAATAACTGAAGTGGGCAGGAGAGAGCATTTTACGACAGAACATACCTGAATTTAAGAGGCTGCATGCTTTCTAATGACAACCATGCTTAAGTTCTGTGCCCAGGGCAAGCCAGTAAAGGGCAGGCTCTGTTCCCTCCTCATACATTCTCTCCGTTCTTCATCTGGCTGAAATTATTCAAGTGATGACAAAGAAAGCAAAATCTGTGTCTACGTAGACAAGTTCTGGTCTTTCTCACATATCCTGTGAACTCCACTACTTGTGTAAAGTCTTGGCTTGGAAGAAAATATTCTAAGTTCTGAGGTATTTGGCATGCCTTGGTATGGTGACTCCAGCCTTGATTCAGATTTTCCATCCCCAGGAATCTCAGGAGAAATGAAGATATTTTTCTGTACATCCACAGGAAAATTTCTCCTTCGTCAGGCGATGAGTTCATAGTATTAATTTCAGTTCTCTTTTCTAAAATTATCCACCACAGACTAAAATTTCCACATGCTGGAACACAGCGGGTACTGGAGCATTGCTCTGTTAGGATGCACTCAGCAGAAGGGCTTCTCTCAAGGCCAGGGTTGCCTGCCTGAAGAGCTCAAGCCTAGACTCCTGAGAAAGTTATCAGGGCTGTACAGAAACTGCAAATCATGCAGACATAGCTACAGAGAGACCAAAACCAACGAGAAATGTTTGATGTGTTACAGTTCCTTCCAGCTCATTACATCTGGACTCTGATGCAGGCAGGTGCCATGTGGTAGAAGAGCTTCCCTAATACAAATTTGAGGGGATATGCTAAGCCAAGAGAGATCCTGCACTTCCAGAGGTACAGTTCAGGAATGCTGGAGGAGAAAACCAAGCAGCACCCTGCTCTGGGACCACAGCTTGGCCAGAGGACAAGGCAGTCCCAGTTCACTGGCGCTGCTCAGCAGCAGAATCTGGTGTGTTCTCTCCTGACTAACAGACACAGCAACTGCCCCTACAAAACCAACAGCTTCAGGCCTAGGGTGCTGAGGATCTGTTTAGCATTCTGCAACACAACACCCCAAGGTAACAGCTCCACTCAAGCCAGGAGCCCCTGGGCACAGGGAGAACCCCAAGCACCAGGCAGGCACCATTGGCACAGATCTCCTCAGCTGTACCCCAAGACAAACTCTTCCTGAAGCTCTTCCTGCAAATTCCTCTTCTGCTGGCCTCTCTTTTGGCATTTCCCAGAGGATGTTCTGACAGCCAGGTCGCTGCTGTTCAGCTGCAGCATTCGTGCAGGGTAATTGCAGCCACAGTGAAAGCTCTGTCTCTAGGGAAGGAGAAAGCTCATAATAATTACAGTTCACTGAGAAACCTCCAGCAATAGGGATGGCTGTAGACTCTTCCCTGTCTGTGAACTGTACAAATTTGAACTTTGGGTGAGAGGTTTGATACAGTACAGCAGCAGGCAAGTCTCCCCCACAAGGTACCAAGAGCAAGCAGGAGAACAAAGAGAAGAAAGCACTGCCTGCTGCTTGCCACTGGCCTGCAGCCCTGTCAGAGTGCTGGGAAGAGAAGAAGCAAGCTTAGTGAATAATTGAAGATATAGTGATGAAATCTCAGAATGTCAGAGGCATAATACAGTTTTGTAGGTTTCATCATGAAGCTTTGAATTCCCAAATAAGACACACTGAATAATTTATCTCCGTGTCAGCACTGGGTCATCAGCTGTTCACTCACACACGCTTCAAGACACTTGAATAGGTCTGAACAGACTAAAGAACAGGGTCCAGAGGGAAAAGGTGATGAAAACTCAACCCACTCACCCTTCTAAACACTAAGCTCAGATAAAAATGTGTAGAACCCTCAGTCATGCCTTGTGCATGAGGTCCCCCAGGTTCTGAAGCATCTGCTATGCTGCCTTCAGGCTGGCATCTGCCATCCTGCCACCCAGACTCAGGCTCATCCAGCTCAGATCCAGAGGCTCACCTGTCTGTAGTATCTCAAAGCCCCCAGCCACAGCTCTGTGGCACTAAATACCACTTGCTCACCAGAGCAGCCCATGAACACTGCACAGCCTTTACCCAGACATCATTTGGAACTTGTCAGGTAGCTATGTGCACTCAGACGTTATTGGTTAAGTTTTTCACATTTTTAGCATTCACTGCTGGGCAGGTATCTGTGCAGTAATCCATATCCAGCCTGTTTAATCAATAACTGCATGGCAGCAGGTAAAAATCCCTGCATTTTCAAGTGGAATTCCACAATTGCCACACCCAACCACCCACGATGGGATCAGAGAGCACAGCTCAATCTGTCCGGGCAATCTGCTTTCCTAGAAATCTGCTTTAGATAATATGAGCACACAGGCAGGTCACAAACAACAAAGCTTGTAGGATTTAAATCAATTCTCAACCATCAAAGACTTTCCCACATACTAATATCCTGAAACAGCCCCCATCAATACTGACTGACCCGGCAGCATGAGTAATTACCTCCTAGTTCATGCTTTAAATGACAGAGGAATCCTTCCCAGCTGAGCTATTCCCCTGAGCATCTCCCTGGGAAGAAGGAGCAGTATTCAGAAGCAGAGCTGCATGCCTGTAGCCTTCCCTGTGGAAAAGGCAAGCAGTCACCAAGGAATTCCCCTTTCCACCTATGCTGACAGGAGTTTTGTAATGTATCAGATTATTTGAGGGGAAAAAATTAAATGCAATACAACTACACTTGCACATATTCTTTTGGCTTTTGCAGTAATAGATTTTTTCTACTGTTTCTCTTAAAAATATAATTTAAATGAAAGGGTCAGATTAAATTGCAGTAAATTTCCTGAGGCATTAATTATATCCATTAATTATTTGTAAGATACAACAAACTTTTCGAAGGCTCTTGAATAACATCACTGATACAGTGGGATTTGTGCACTGGTGATTCAGTCAGTAACTGGATACAGAGAGTCAGAAAATACCTGGGTGCTAAAAAGGCTGGGGAAATGTTTCAAAAAGAAACGGGAAGTGACACTTAAGAGTCTGGAAAGAACTGGTCATTTAAATGACAACGTGCCAGACAAAGGCAAAAGACAAGGAACGAAGAAATCAAATTCACTTAAGTGAGCACGTGTGTGCACTCATGCATATGCAACAGAAAAAAGACAGCCAGCCACAGATCAATCATGCTAACAGACCATATGAACATCAGAAAATGCAGGTCTGAGATAGTGTATATCCAGTGGGATAGAAACAGAGGCATAAGGAAAGGTACGACTGCCACAACTGCACCAGTGTCACTATGTCCCTGCACTATCCTGCAGCAAATTTTTCTGCAGATCAGTTAAGCAGCCTTTCATTTAATAATTGCCTAATTAAGTGAAAAACAAGAACATCATCCTTTAAGTCTTTGTTAACACTTCAGTAAATAATTCCAAGCTTTTCTCTCATTATATGACAATTTTTCAAGGCATCTGTTCTTTCTTATCACACATCTCCAAATATACTTCCAATTAGGGTGCCACAGCTCAAGAAGGACATCACTGTGCAAGATGACAACCACTACACTGGGTCTCACAAAAGCTCCCACAGACCTGCAGGTGGTTCTGGCCACAATCAGCGTGGATCCCCTGGGAGGAGCACGACAGGCATGAAATCCTCAAAGCCCTTCACACTCCACCTATTTGTGACTCAGTACAACCTGGAAATGGCAAGGCACAACAGCTCCATCACAGCCCACGGCTTTGAGTGGGAGAGTCCTGCAAAGCTCCGTTCTTCACTTGACCAGACAATGAATAGGTGAAAGTTAAAAACTTCTCCTGAAAAATGAAACAATTAGGAAGTGCCTTTTCCTGGGAACATGCTGCTTTCACGGCAGCATGACAGAGGTTATTTTGAACCCATTACTTCCACTGGATTCAGCTGTAAGTAATTAAATTTAGTCATAGAAGTCTGATCTATAAATGGAACCTAGAGAAGCAATTACCAGAGCTTCCACTGGATCAGGAAGCAATGGTCTGCTGTTTGATATAAACTGAAAAGAACATTATTTATACTGCATGAGAAGTCACAGTAACATGGTCCCCTTGCAGAGATTTGCTTTGAAAATTACAGTTTTCAGTGAAGAGAGTCACAGGTTACAAATTCCAGCCATGCTCTGCTCCTTCCACTTGAACAGTCTCATGGGTAAAAAAGACAATTGTATGACACAATTTAAAAGGACTGTTTCTGCACTCAGAAACCACATGGAGGAGGAGTAAATTAAACATGCAATTGATGGGGTGACTAAGCATCAAGATCTTTAAAATAATATATTTTGATACCTCATTTTGGTCTGTTTGGAATCTAGACTATGCAGAATCTGATGGATCTGTGAATCCAGTGGGTCTCTCTCGCCCAGCCCCTGAGCATGCATTTTTTCACCCCTCAAACCACTGCTGTACAACTGGACTTGATCAGGAAAAGCTTGCAGAATTGTATATTCCTGAACACAGTGGTGGAGAGCTGCAGCCTGACAATATTTGCTGAGGACACCAAACTGAGTGGGGAAATGGACACTTGGGAAGGGAGAGCCAACCTGCAGAAAGACCTGGATAGGCTGGAAGAGTGTGCAAATAATTTCCTATCTTTCTGCACAGGCAAAACCACTGAAGTGCAGCACCAACTTGTGCAGGAGAAACAGCTGAATCCTGCTCTCCCTTGTCAAGAAGATGAAGAGCTTGCATGCTGCTAGAAGTGAGATGTGCCACATGTTCATGGAATTTGAATCCCCATCTGGAGCTGCAGCCCAGGTAGCAGAAGGTCACTGCAGTAAACTCCTCTGTGCTCAGACACCAGCATTGCCATCAATATTTCAATGCTCCCCTTCATGGTACAGGCAAGGATAACAACCTACTCTTCATCACAATTTCTTTTACTTCACAGAGGAAAGCAGAAACAATACTTTGTTAGCAAGTGCAACACAATTCTCAGAGTAATAATAATCAAAACTACTGCACCTTGTAAAATCTTTGCTTGGTTATAAAGATATAAAGAGTTCTTTGACTACTAATGGCATTGTGCAATGAGGTCTGCAGCTTGGCAGCCATTAGCAATAATTCACTGCCACAAGGCACTTCTCAACCAACATATTCAAGAATCACAATTCTGAAAGCTTTTCCTGGTCAATCTCTGGGCATAAAAATGTGAGAAAAACAAGGGATCTGTGAGGAATTTACACAGATCCTCACACACTGAATATAATATAGGGAATTGTTATAAATATGTTATAGGGCATTCACTATCAGATATTCTAATTTTTTCTATAACACAAAAAATTGATATTTTGATATTTATCATTTGATAAGGAATGTGCTAGGGCCATCTCTTACTGGGACTGAACACACAGATTCTGCACGTTTATGGTAGTGTGGCAAAATTGCAAATACACAGCCAAGTTCTGAAAAATGACCATGTGATAGCTTTTGCACAAGGCAGTTTACAGGCAGAAAATAAGTCAAACATATTTTAGCAGATCAAGAAATCCTCTAGCAGTCTCTTCAGCAAAATTACTTTGAGCCAGAAGCTTCTTAAGCCTGCCTAGGACAAACCTTTTTGAGGTCCATCTTGGTATTTGCATTCTGACACTGTGTTAGAAGTCTCTCCATAATAAAAACCAAACCAAAAACCCACAAACAAAAACTTTTTACCAGAAAACCTGAAAAAATTCCTGTCTGGGAAAACCTGCCCCCCATAAGACTGCCTGCTTGTCAGCCAACCATCAGCTGCTGTCCTACACTGACACTGGCAAATACCACCTCAGACTGGGCACTTCCCACAGCAGATCCTTTCTTTGAGGAAAGCAGTTTATAAATAATGATGCTGACATGTAATTCTGTGACTATGCATTTCATATACAGCTGAGAGATTCAGTATAGCAATCCAGGGGAAGAGCAGCCAGCAGTCACCATATTCCCAGCAAGAACATCTGCTCCACACCCAGCAGACACAGCAGCTCAAATCACAGGCAATTCTCATGCCACATGCAGCACCTTACCCCTGCCATGTCTCACCTCTCATCTATCCTAGAGAGGGACACAGCAGTTACAGACCTGGGTAGGAGTAAATGTTCCCTCAGTAATTCAGTCCCACTTTAAAAAAATGAAAAAGTAATTCAGGAGGGTCTGAAGGTTTCAATTTCAATCATCTCCCCTTTGCCCTTTCACGTGACTGCTCCCAAAGGAAATCCTGCTTCGAGGCATCACTATTTCATGTATCTGAGTCAATAAGCCTCTGCAGTGAAATACACAATGCCAAGAGAACCTACTATCCCACTGCCTTTAAAGACACCCATCCCTACCCTACACAAACACACTGATCCCCTCTTTTGCACACACAAGACTCAGTACATAGCCTGCCAAGCATCTCCTCACATCAGGTATCCCCCAGCTCCTCCTGGCTCGTGCCAGATCCCATGTGGCTGAGCACAGCCTCCCAGAGCAGGGACAAAGCTGACCCACAAGCACAGGCCACAGGGCATTGCCTCTAACAGGTTATTTATTATTCCCAGCTACACAGGAAAAAATAGAGTGCTACAACAGTTTATACTGGCAAAGATATGTAAGATAATGCAAAAAAATTTGCTTTAAACTACCAACAAGGTAGAAAACACAGTTAGTGATGATAACAACCCTCCTCCCAGGCTTTGGTATTATAAGCAGGTGGGAAAGAAAACTTTCAAGCCACCACTTCAGTTAAAATAGATCTTTAGCTTGAAGGCAAAGAAAGATTCAGCTGCAACTGAAGCCTGGAATTTCCAAAATATGTTTTGCATTTATTAAGATATTATTAACATCAGTAGAGGAGATAACCAGTCAATTCATACAGCAGCCCAGACTCATTTAAAGGTTGTTAAAAATGAAATTCAGTGGCAGAGGTAGGAATGTAGCTGCCATGAAATGCAGAGCACAGACATCTGGCAGAAGGCATGAAAGCAGCATCCTGGAAATACCATCTAAAATAACACTAATTTCTCCAATTGCTGGTTCAGGAAGTAAGGTCCTAGACCTCACTTTGAAGTCTAGGCATTCCAAACTGCTGAACCAAAGCAACACAGCTACTGACTCTGTGAGTATTCATCTTCTGAAATCCCAAGTACCTTCAGCAGGGCAGATGTCACAGAGAGGTGACCTCAGCCTGATCACATTAATCTGATGAAAAAGGCAGGAAAGGCGTTTTTCTGACGATTCATTGCTCTCTGCTCAGCAAGTCCCACCCAAGCTGGATGGACTCAGATGCAGTCACAGAGGCCAAAGGGACATAAAATCAGAGACCCACTGCTGCATCAATCTTCACTTTACATTCCTACCTCTATTTGAAACATTTTATGTGCATTCATCAGTAAATTAAAAAGCAATAGCTCAAGTCACTGGATTTACAGCAAGAGACAACTGAACACTCAAACTCATTGTTGGGAAATTTTCCTATTTAACAGCTGTTTGCCCCTTTCTACTGTAATTCCATTGCCCCCATCATCCCACATTGAATAATCTCTCCCTGACACATCCCAGTTTACACACATTCCACAATCACAGACTTTTATGTTCCCCACTCAGTCAGTTATCCAAATGATACAAATTCAGCCCCTTTGATCTTTCCTCATACATCAGTCCCTCCAGGCCCCTAATCACTTTTTTCACTCTTCTCTGAACTCCCTCCAGTAATGATGTGATTCTAATCCTCTGAAAGGAGAGGTTTTTGGCTCCAGTTCTTCCCACAGATGCGAGAAAACTAATTCAGAGAGACTCCACAAGCTCCGTGCGTAGCACTGTCACCAGCCACCACACATCAGACCGTGACACTGAAACAAAGATGGAATTGTATTGTAAATGCTAGGGAGCCAGAAGCTAAAAGGAACCACAATGAAAATTAAAACAAACTGATCAGTGCTTTAAACCAGGTCTTTAAAATCACCAGGACTTTAGGGCAGTTTCCTGCTGGATGCTCTGAAGAAGCCAGGGTGACTGTCCCAGGGTTTTACAGAACTACAGCTCCTGTAGCAGCTTCATGATATATAAATACCCCAAGAAAATGGTGCACAGAGCAAGGCCAGGGCCTTGCCCACAGCCTGAGAGCTGTTTCATAGTTACCACAGGCCAACCCTGCAGCAGCTGCAATTGATATGAGCCCTGCTTATACTGATCAAGTGCCTGGCATCCCACCAGAGGAGGAGACACTATTCACACCTCCACCAAAGGCCCTGGCCAGCGTGAGAGCCTCCAGAGGCTACACATGACCTGTGTGCCATCATTCAGAACCAGTCTTGAACCATTTCCAAACTGAACTACAACAAATTGACTCCAATTTGACAGCCAGTAAGTAAACAACCTTTAAATTCTATCCACAGATGTGTTGCCTGATTAGTGTGTTCTTTGCTACAGTTCTGGCAAAAGAAGGTACATCAGAATCCACAGGACTTGCCTGTTGCAGAAAACTTCCCATTTTATGCACAGGGATTACACTGGGTACCTAATCATACTGGAATTATAGGTATCCCAAGCTGGATCCCATGGGCACACCACTGCCTCTACTCTGGGGAAGATGCAGATCTCCTGACTTCTTACACATCATATGAAAGCCAGGAGAAGCCTTATGCAAAAAACAGATGGCAGAAACAGCTCAAAACACTCCATTTCAATGATTAAAAGGTATCAGAGTAAGAGAGAGACAGCTTGTGTTGGGTCACAAAGCATAACATCTGAGAATGTACGTCTGGGAGGGCACTGTGCTGTGAGCATGGAGAAGATGGAATTCATCAAAGCAGGATTCAAACCATAAAAATGCTGATGGAAGCAGGATGATGGGAACTGCAGGCACAGCAGGAGCTGCATCTCAGCACCACTGCAATGGCCACTAGTGATGTGTCTCCATGGCAGCACGGGCTGCGGCAGAACTGCTGCAGGAGAAGGGACAGACCCGATCCCAGGGGGACAGGAGGCCAAGCAGGACACTAGGACACACTCCAGTAGTGGCAAAAGGGCTCTTTCCCTCGTGTGTTCCTAAGAGAGAGACTCAAGATAAATGGAAATGAAAACATTCCTGGAAGTCGGTCCATAACAAAGCCAGTTCCTGAGCCTCAGTGCCTCAGACCTTGCCCATCAGATGGAGAAGAATGAGGCATAGGGATGCAGTGTAAAAACCCCAGGATAAGAACCCCTGAAACAGGTCCAGGTTGTTAACGGACAACTGATTTCAATGCAGCTTCAAGTGACCTTTTGCACAAGACAAAAGCATCAGTGCTGTCTGCATTCAAAGTGCCTAATCAGACCAGGCTGAACACCTCAACGGAATCAAGGCTGGTCTAGTGAGAGCCTGAGATTAGCTCAGCTGGTTAGAGCATGGTGCTAATAATGCCAGGGTCCTGGGGTTCATCCCCATACAGGACATTCACTTAAGAGTTGGACTTGATGATCCTTCCGGGTCCCTTCCAAATCAAGACTATTCTCTGAAAGAGTATTTTCCAATGAAAATAAGTATCAGGCAAGGAAATGCTCGTGTCCCACTGGAACCTGTACTGGTCAAATGCATTCAATTGGATGTGGAAATGAAACAGCAGCAAATACAGGGCGTGGGGACACCTCCTTGTAATTCCTCCACTCATTGTCACGACCCAGACAGACACAGGGTACAGCTTCACATGAAGACAGTGATCCTTTGGACACTTGGTACAAATGGCATGAGACACATTCTAGCTCCAAAGGTCATCCATGTACACGACACCATTACCTTGGGGTGGGGTTCAGGCTTTCTAGGATTTACTACAGAAGCCACAGACTTTTCATGGAAGTAGATAGTTCAACCATAATCAAGACCATAAGAACTCCAGCAGACTTGTTAATAATGTCTCTGGAAATGACTGCAAGATTTGAGGTCACTTTTGCTGCAATGCAATGCAAGTGAGTACAGGTTAACATAGCTAACATTTATAATGGGGTGAATCCTAGTTTCAACGGCATATTGGAAAAAAAACATAAATCAGTCAATGCTGAGAAGATTAACAAGATAAGATTAAGGTTAAAACTATAAAATCTATTAACCTGTTTAAGAAGTAAATGTGGCACCTAGCAGATCATCAGTCTTTTAAGCCTCCAGGGCATAGATGCTCTAAGCAAACAGGAGACTGACCGAGGCAGCCAAAAGCTCTGTGTGAAGGCTAATGGATCTGTTACTGCCTTGCCACATCAGAAGGGACATTACTTCTCCCTAAACCCAGCAAAGTGAGCCACAGACCATCCCCTCAGCTTCCACTGCCACAGACTCAATGGACCACAACCTCTGGATGGGGCAAGGTCCGTAAAGAAAGCTAGTAAGAGGTTCAACATTCAAAAACAAGCACGAAGAAAAGAAATCAGCATCTAGAACAGCAGATTAAATTTCATGTCTATATCGTAACAGCTGTGAATTCAGCTCACAAAAAGGTGTTAGTCAGAAAACTATATTCACCCATTCTGCTTGTCCTAGTCTGCATATATGCTTGTCATTCAACTGTCACATTTATCCATTCACTGTGTATTGTGAAAATAATTGTAAAGAATTTTAATTACGCCTCAGAAGACACATCATCTCCAGCAGAGACAGACACATGGTCCACCTGCATCTTTGAGTCTAATTTCCCTTAGGAAAATTTTCCTCTAATGCATTATTTCACATCAGACAGCCTACTACACAGAGCAACTCACCAGACTGCACTAATTGTTAACAGTTTGGGGTTTATCATGTCCTGCTTTTTAAAGCCATGTATAGAGCTAGTCAGGATTGTGAGGCACAAAGACAACCAATTCAGAGGGATGCTGACATACAGAAGTAAGAAAACAAATATTGAAGATGAAAAAATGAAGACTAAGAAGACAGTGATTCAGTTTGTATCCCAGAGCCTCGAACTCAAGCATGGCTGTAACTGGGCAGTTCCCATCTCAATGCCAACAAGTCCTTGTCTAAGATCAAACTGAACAGGGTGTTTTTGCTGCTAAGACCTTGGTTCTGTAATAGTGAGAACCTAAATGCATTACTACTCTCCCATGACTACTTCTGTGCATTGAGGAAAACTAGGGAAAAACTTTAGTAATTGTGGCTTTGGGAACTTTGTATCTCCCTTACTGAGCGCGTGTGCAAAATATTTAGTATTTCCCTACATTTCTTTACCCACCAAAACACAGACCCAGTCATTCTAATCTGCACTGCACACACCAATATCCAAAACAAAAGACCTCTAGACTTGGAAGAGAGAGGATTTCATAGGCGAAAGGCTGCAAAGAACAGTACCCAGGCCACTGGAGCTCCTCCTTACTAATTATCCCAGAGTGTCCATTTGCTATGTAACCAAGGGAGAAGTGTGTCAGACTGTGGCAAAGCTGTCTTCAGCAGCTTACGGAATGTTTCTCCGAGCCCTGATGCAATTAACTGCCAGGAAAGTGCTGAGGCAGGCAGAATTAGGAAGCTATAACAAATCAAGTATATAATCCTACACCATTTACATTTAAAACAGCTGAATTGCTTTTAACTCACAGAGCTGTAGCATGTTTACAATTTCATTTCAGCTGATCTAGATGTCCTATTCCCCAACCAGGACAAATTTAATAATCCAGTTTCAAGGCTAAAATGGGGAAAGACTCAAAAACAAGGCACAGCTCTCCAGAGCACCCTGCCCCACGTGGCAAAACTGGCCATCCTGAACCACCAGCACACCCTCAAAGTCACTGCAAACACTCAGAACCACGAAAAAAAATCCTGATTACCCCAGAAGTTCTTGTTTAGCTCATAGGAAGTTTGAGTAACGTACAATATGGAGATTGCTGGGACCAGGAAACCCTTTGCCATGAAAACAAGCATGCACAAACTCCAATATTCTTGCTGCAATATCCAGTTAGCTGCAGAGAGAGCAAAGCAACTGCTGTAAAGTGTTAAAAAGCTTTGTGGTGGGAGGGGGGGAGGTATGAGGGGAAATAGGTTTTTCCATAGACTTTGAAGACTTTTAAGGAGGTCTATTTAAAAAAAACAAAACAACAAACCACAAACAGACAAACCTGCTTCTTAAAAGACAGTAAAAGCAAGGTTTGACAAGGTTTTAAGCTTGATCTACAGCATCAGAAAAATAATATATACACTACTGTCTTCAGCAATTCTGGCATAAAATGACCAGGCAGACCCAGGTCCAACAGCTACCCTGGATACCGGGAACTTCTCTGTTAACTCAGCTGACTTTTAACCATGGACTGTTGGATGGACTTTGCTGATACTGCTCAGAAGATAATGCCAATTAGAAAGGAAAGCAGCACAGAGAATCCACCAAATGCTTTTAACCTCTGCCAGTCACACAAAGAACAGAATTAATGTCTAAGAAAAACATATAAAAGTGACACCTGTACTCAAACAACTCATCACCATCCAACCAGCTGCATTACAACTGGGACACCCTGTGACAGGTCTTGCTGATTCCCACAGCTGGTCTTCCCACCCTCCCCCAGGGCAAGAAGGTGCAGGACACCCAGGAGTGCTGGCCTTGCTGCCCAGCACTGCACAGCCACTCTCACTGCTTTAACTGCAGGAACACGGTGGATTTCAAAGGATCATGGACTTTAGTTTAGAGTCAACCGAGCTGGAGCACAGCTGGGGCTTATGCCCATATGGTAAATTTCTCTCTTTAATCTAACTTTGATAGCGAGATGTGTTAAATCTTTGATTTTATTGGCAGATACTGACTGTATTTGCCTAACCTCTGAAGCCTGATGATTGACAGTGTTAATGTACTCTTTAATAGATGAAAAGGGAAATGACAGCTTTTGGCTCACTTTCAAGCACATTTCTTCACTGCAAAATACTCTACAGCTCAACCTGCTTTTCATACAATCTAAGAAATCTATTCTTTATAGTGTTGCTAGTAACTGGTGGCATGCTGAAGAAAACTGTAGCTCAATAGGAACACTTACTGTGGGAGCTACTTTACTTCCTGAAAGGAAGATATTTTCATCCTTTCTTTAATCTCAGCTGCATTGATCTGATCTTGGAAAATCCCAGACAGAAGTTAAACATTATTTCAAAATGATTTCTCAACTCTTTCTACATCAAACAAAGCTTACCCCCAGACTTTTCAAGAGCAGCAGTTATAATGAGATACTGGTGGTTCCAGCGTGAAAGGTGATCTGTATGGACTGCTGAGACTGAGGGACTGCACTCTTCCACATGAAGGGAATTTCACAGAATCACTGGTTCTATGGTTTGGTCTAGGAGGGACATTAAAGCTCATCCCATTCCACCCCCTACCAAGGGCAGGGACACCTTCCACTAGCCCAGGCTGCTCCAAACCCTGTCCAACCTGGACAACCTTGGACACTTCCAGGGATCCAGGGGCAGCCACAGCTTCACTGGGCAATCTGTGCCAGAGCCTCACCACCCTAAAGGAAAGAATTTCTAGCAAGTCTGAAGGGGGGAAAGCTGTGGTTTGCATTACATATTGTGAGAGACTGGCAAAGGTGTTTCTCTGCCCAGATATCCTTGTCACAAGTCTGCATCTGAGCAAGAGCTAAAATTCAGAACCCAGAAATTCATGGAAGGGCTCTCCAACCATAACAGAGTAACATTTCTATGGAAAATGGGATGGTGCCAAGTCGTAAGAGTCTCTGCAAAGGCCTAATTAACATGAATAACACAGCTGGATATTTTATGTATCAGCTAAGTCCCTCCTTCCTGCCACTTAAGAGTAAAAATGGTAGAATGTTTTATGGAGGTTAATTCATGCTTGCTTAGGTGTGATTCCACTTGAAGAGAGGGCAGAACAGACTCTTGCAGCCATCCATATAGGAGGCACATGGACGGCCTGTCTAAATAGTGTTTGCTGAAGGAAGTCACAACATAGCAGGTTTGTCACGGAAATGTGGACAGTTGCCAGAGTATCAAAGGAATTGTCTTCTATTCCAGACTTGGGTTTCAGGGTAGATGAGCTAATATCATCACCTGACAGGTTACAAGAGAACCAGAAAAGGAAAGAGTAATGGTGAAGCACAAAGAAAAAATACAAAGAAATCTAAAAGAAAACCAGCATGGTTTTATCCCTCTGATGGGTGCTTAGCTCAGAATACATTTTGGAATGCTTCTTTACAAATACAGAACACCTCAATTAATCTGAGGTGGCAGCAGCTCCCAGACCTGCACAACCCCTTTGGACCCTGCATCAGAGAACTGGCCAAGAGAAGCATCTTGGCTACCAAGGCCTTTGAAGTGTGTTACCCTGGGCTTCATGTCCACCACTGCGCCACTGAGCCCAGGCTGCAGAACCTGCCTCCTCTGGGCACCACTGAGCCCAGCCTGCACAACCTGCCTCCTCTGGGCACCACTGAGCCCAGCCTGCAGAACCTGCCTCCTTCAGACACCACTGAGCCCAGGCTGCAGAACCTGCCTCCTCTGGGCACCACTGAGCCCAGGCTGCAGAACCTGCCTCCTCTGGGCACCACTGAGCCCAGCCTGCAGAACCTGCCCAGCTCCTGAGGCGTCAGCTCCAGCTCAGCTCGACCCACCACTGCAATACCCAACTACCCTGGTGCTCCGCACCAGGCCAAACAGCAGCCTGTGTCCAGAAAAAGTTTCAACCAGTTGTACAGTAACCACAAAAAGTGCTTCTGCAAACTGTTTTCCAATAAAAGGACAGAAATTATTTTTGACTGAAGCCACTATGCTTAATTCTGATTCGGAGTTTCAGACTAGACTATCCCACAAACATTCCCATCTCAGCTGTGCAATTTTGTTGCAATGCAGCATACATCAGGCAAGAAACTAAACAAGCCGAGATCTGGGTTATTCAAATAGCTGAAGGCACTGAATTGTTAGCGCTGCCCTGGAAAGCATGTAACCATAGTTTGCAGAAAGTTGTCACCCTTACATTCATCTCACAGTCCTCATTTACTCCATTAAATGCAGTAAGAATCTAAATAATAAAAAGAAGAATGAAAGAAACACGCAATTCTGACAGGAAGACCTGTATTTTCATATAATGCAAAAAAACCCAGTTTTTTTGAAAACATTACTTATTACTCTCAAATAAATAAATAAATAAATAAATAAATTCAGTAACACCAAGTAACACCAAGGCTCGGCCAAGGAGCCAAGCCCCCTGCAATCAAACACACTCCCAAGCAGCACAGCCCCTGGATCCACACAGCATCAGTGCCTGCCCCAGGATGAGCAGGGCAGGAGCAGGGAGCAGCTCTGGCCAGCCAGCTGTGCTTTCGGGAAACAAACCCAAGCTATGCTGAAAGCACAATCCATACAGCTTTAATAAATAACCCAGTAGGAATGTTACTGACACTTTTAACTGTGGCTAACCAAAGAGTAATGGTCTCAGAGATTATTCCAATTAAATTGATGACACAGACAGGTATTTTATTATTCATAAAGTCCTGGTTTTCATAGCATAGGAGAAAGCAATCTAAGAACATTTCCCTATTCATTACTCCAAACCTTTTCAAACAAGCATCTCTGCAAAAAATCCCACTATGCTGGGCTTCTGCTGTTGCCCCACATTAAGCCCAGTTATGAACCACTGTGTTTGCCTCACACAGGGAATCCTTTTCCATTCCTCCAGAAGCAAGCTCTCCTTCCCACTCTACGGCTGAACCAGCCCATCCAATCTGTATCAAGGAACTGTACAATTTAATTTTGCCTCTATTTTCTCAGATTTGTATGCTTAGCTGCTCCTGTCAAACTAATATTCCAAGTTCCAGTTAAATATACTTAGCAATACAAGCTGCTGCTGTTCTTACAAATTGACCCAGGAATCCCTATTACAAGGGTTGATTTACCAAGCAGGCTATTTCTGGTTAAATAAAGTAACACAAAGAAGAATGTTACAAATATGCTAAAAAGCAGTAATGTCATTTGGCAGCTGAAGACTTCATTTTTCCACAAAACATTGCAAAGTGATGTTGAAACTAATCAGAAAGACTTCAAATAATGAAATTATTTTCCAGTGTTCAATTCAAATACAGAACTCTGACAAACACGTACAAACACAGCAAGATGATGAACTGTGCAGAGCGGTGCTTACAAATCCAACCTGACCCCAGGGGGCAATGCAGGTACAATGTACATATCATGCACCCTTGCTATAAGGCAGAAGTTCTGACCTTAGCCAGCTATCACATCCTCTTCTTTCACCTTCACCAACATCTAACTTCATGCTCATTTTTAACCTCTTTTGTCAGCTCTTGAAGTAACCGACCCAGTTTAAGAGAAGCTTTGTGAATGCCATGGATTTTTCTTCTAAGCCAAAGTAAGCTCTAGTAGAAATTCAAACAGATGAGCAGTACTGAAAGGATGCTTTTAGGTGTATCACAAGGTTACAAGACCCATATACAGGAATTAAGGAAGATTGCATTAATCGTCTAAAAGGATTCAAGTATTGCAAGTAGAGCAATTCCATTTCCTAACAGGAACAAATTCAAATCATTTCCCTCGCAGAAATCTCCATAATTACAAGTAATTATCTTCTACACTGAAATTCTGCAGTACAGCACTTACTGCAAAGGACATTCCCATCAAATGCTCTATTTAGGAAATAGAGGAGGAATATTTTCTTGGTGAATTGTATGTTGCCATCACATTGATTAATCCACGGTTCTGCTCTGCCAAAATATGCATCTATCTTTGATAACATTAATAAGAATCACCAAACCCTACCTAACGACCCTATCATTAGGGTTTTATAAAAGCCTAAAAGATACAGATTTTTAGAAGTGCAGGCAGAAGAGGAGGAATAGATCATATCCACAGATTACATCCAAGGAAGATCTGTTATAACACTGCATATTGGACACACAGCTCTTTTCTGCTGAGTGAATCAAAGGCTCCAAGACAGCATTTGGATATACATTCCTTTTTGGGCAATAAGGACAAGTATGGCAACAGCTGCTCCAGTATTTGCAAAAGCTGTATAAATGCAAACAAAATACCAGAGGTTACAAGAAACTAATATTTGCATTTGTTGCTTTTGTGCATAAGGAAAATGTCTGTCAGCTGTTCTCCTTGTGCATAAGGAAAATGTCTGTCAGGAACATGTAATATCAGTTATTCACCATTTTTCATAAGCAAATATGTACAATCCCACACCTCTTGTGACCAACTGTGGGAACAGAGCCCACTGGACTGCTGCTGCCCCTGTACATCTCTGTTACTATATAATATCCCAATTCCTTCCAGTAGAACAGCAAAATAGATCCTGCTCCAAGCCTGTGGAAAGGGGAGCACAGTGTTCACTGATCTTCTGCAGCACCTGAGCCATCAGTGATGGGCTAAGCTTGCTCATAGCACAGCATCTTCCAAGCACTGCAGAACATGAGTTTTCAAAGCAGCATTATCAGAGCTCATGACTGACCCAACAGCAGAACAGTATTATTAAAGAGTGTTTAGTGCGTTAAAAAACTAAATGGTCACAGACAGATGGAAGTCAATCATCCATACAGCAGGAGATCCTGAAGCACAAGACATGACAAAAGCAACAGCAATTTGATAAAGAGGAACAAAATTATGTTTTGGGGGACTGTCCCCTCAAAAGTTGCTGGGTCTTTGCTGCACACAGCACAGAAAAAGAGCATGCAACACCAAGCAGGTGTCACATATCTTACTATGCCTGTAAGATTGGAAGTGAAGATGTAGAAACTCTTATCAGATATAAAAAACCTTTAGATAATGCACTGTAGTTACAAAGTGCACATTTCATCACAGAAATCTGATTAAATCTAAGGTAAGACCGATCAGGATTTTGCAGACTTTTCTACTGGAAATATTCAAATCAGCCCTATCAGCCCTGTTCCCACCCAGGAGCCTTCCCCTCCAGGAGGTGCCCTCATGCTCTCCCCTCTCTGAAAGCAGCTTTTTGATTTCTGTCATTGTTAAGAGGAAGGCAGGACAGTGGTCCATCACAGCAGAACGAAGGATTACCAGCTCAGATCACAATGAATTCAGGCATAACATCATCCCAGAGCCAGGGACTGTATTGCCTTAAATGGAAAAGATCTGCAATATTTAACAGGTCAGGAATACTATCCATTTCTGTTTATTTAAGCATATAAGAGGGTAGATTTAGATTTTAAAAGTCTCTTAAGAAATATAAAATAGGAAAGCTCGGGAATACTCCTCTGATAACTGCCAGTTATGAAAGTGGGGAAAGAATCAAGGGCGAGAAAAGAGGGGAAGAAAAGAGGGGAAAAATATTTTCAAAAAAAATCAATTTGCTTATTTTTACCTAACACGAACAGAATTCTGGAAAATGTGTTTGATTTTCCAGTTTAGAAAAATCATAGGATTTGCCACATCAGCAATCCTCATGCACCCAATCCCAGCACTGCCCCTCACCTGCCAACCTGCCCAGAGAGGGACACCAAGGTCAGCTAAGCTCATGCTCCTTTGCAGGAATTATCAGTCTGGCAAGCATTCCCCATTCCTTTTCCCCAGCATTTAACCCCACAATACAAAGTCAAAAAGTGACTTTTACACCAATAGCCCGCCCAGGAGCCAGCCCATTCCATTCCCTATGGAAAAGGACTCTACAGCCTGTGACATTTTAGCTGCAATACAATACAGATTGCAATCACTGTAGATTCCCCACAGTGCTTGCTTGTAAGAGTCACGCAGACATCATTACTGACAAGAACAAGGTCACAAAAAGGTATTTCATTCTTTCTAGTGAATAACAGAGGTTGTCCCAGGAACCCAAACACTCCCATTCAACCCCACTTCTGCTCCAAATGGCACAATGAGAAAACAGCTCCTCTCCCATGCAGAACATAGTGTGTATGCCCAGATTCTGTAGCAGCAGGGACAGATGGAGCAAGGAATGGTGGCACAAAGTTACACATTAAAAGAAAAACAAAAATCTGAGCTTTTGGATCCTACCATTACACAGTGACCAAGATGAAATGCACTATTCTAGTCTTGAGCGCGTACTGAAAATCCAAACAGAAGACTTGGACATACCATAATATACAGATTCAGACTTCAGAAAACAAACACAGATCTCCAAGAGAGTAAGTTATGGCAGAGAGATAATGAGATTTGCATGAATTTACTAAGAGCATATTTTCTTCTGCACTCCAGGAAAACTGAAGAAGCTGTTTGTACACAGAGGCATTACACATGAATGAATCTTCTTACTGAAATGCTCTTGGTAAATATGCCTAACTTGTGGCAGTCAGGAACAAAGGGATATTCCAGCTCAGCACTGTGTTGCTATTGATGATTTACTGAATCCTTCATGACATCCACACCCACCACAGTCAGTTCAGGTTTCGTCTTGCAGTTAGTCACAGAATTGATTAGCAATTGACCCCTATATGCAATTTTGTTTACTATCTAAACCAGTTGCTGTTATCAGGCTCAAGTAGGCAGAATTTCCCACACTGCTCCTACATAAAAACAGGTACATTTCATAAACATGAAGCACCACTTTATACAACTTGCTGGCTTGAACAGTTTGGAAAGGAGTGCTGTCACCTGAACTCCAGTACCCATTATGCACTCACAAGTATAATAACATTTTTATTATTATCCATAGATTCACTACTCTGCATTAGCAAACATGACCACGCCACCACTCACGCCATTCTTTTCCCCTTAGCCGAGAGGCTGCAGCAAATCCTAGCCAACAACAGGTCAGAGCAGCCCAAGGCAAGTCCAGGGCAACGGGATCCAGCAAAAATCCCCATTTCACTGGTGAAGGAGCTGCTTGAGCCAGTATCCTGTGGGCAGCACACATGGCCCTGCCAGCAGCTGTACCCTGGAACCAAAGGAAGCTTCAAAAACAGGTTCTGATAAAGGAAAGATTTAGTTCTAGAACTACAAGGCTGTCAGCCTAACCTCAGTGCCAGAAAAGATCATGGAAAAGGTCAGAGAAGGGAACAGAGCTGGGCAAAGTCTGGAGCACAAATCTGATGAGCACGGCTGCAAGAGCTGGAGAGGCTCAGCCTGGAGAACAGTAGGTTTGGGGGGGATCTTCTCAGTATCTACAAGTCCCTGAAAGGAGGTTGTAGCCACCTGGGGACTATTCTCCTGAGTAACAAGTGACAGGACAAGAGGAAATGACCCCAAGTTATACCAGGGAAGGTTTAGGTTGGATATTACAGAAAATTTCTTCATGGAAAGAGTTGCCCAGCCCTGGCACAGGCTGCCCAGAGTAACAGTGGAGTCATCATCTCTGGAAGTGTTCAAAAATGTGGATGTGGCACTTGGTACATGCTTTAGTGGTGAACACTGTGATGCGGGGTTGACAGTTGGACTTGGTGACCTTGTCCAAACATAACAAGTCTATGTTTCTATGTAATTCCTAGAAACTGAGCTGCTGAACACACTGACATGACTGATTTCACACTTTTCAAAGAATATGATCAATGTAATGAGTCAGCCATGGCTGTAGCCAGATCCTGTAGAATTACTAGCTCCTGAGAGGCTGTCAGGACAGTTGTGCTCACCCAAATGCAGGGGGATGTCTCATGCTGGAATTCCAGCCTGACTTCCCAAGGCAACAAACTCACACACTGCACTGGCAGCCCCTGGCTCCTGGGCCCAGTGCCTGTGTCTCAGGGCACTTGTCCAGCACGGACCTTGCTCTGGACTAGAAGACAAGGATGCAGGGGGAACCTGGAAGGAAGTGGAGACAGAGGTGAGTCACCAAAGTCCACAGGAAAAGAGTCTTTATTAGTTCTGATGCCTGTGGGAAAAAATTAGTAAACAATGGTCATTTTTTAAACTTAAAAACACACATGGTTTACAACAGAACAGGAGTATTTCAGTAACAAGCAAATTCAGTTTTTCACTTGCTGAAGGCAAGAGAACCCGTTACACGTTCCAGGCAATAGCTGTGTCTGGGAATCACCAGACAAAGGAGCATATTCCAGGGTTACACACAGGACTAATAAACTGCATGAGATTCTATACAGCACCATTTCACAGCTGTGAAAGCAAATATCTCTCAATGAGCAAAACACCTTAAACATTTAATAACAAAAACATGGGTGAAGCAAAAGACCACAAGTATAAATAAATAAATCAAGGGAGACTCCTGATTCAGTGAAGCAGCACACGCATTCAGCTCTTATTTGGGTATTCTAATAGGGACAAGGCAGGCAAATGACTTCTTGGAAGTGACTTGAGGAAAGGACCAGCAGTACCAGGGGTTATGGTACCACTCAGTGCTGCACTGTCTCATTTTCTGTGCTGCTCAGAGCTGGGGCAGCAGAACCTCCTGCATGGTCTGCACAAACCCCTTTCCTGAGGCTATTCTGTGTAGCACATGACGGCAGCACTGCAACGGCACCGGGCCAGCAGAAATCCCAGCCACGCTCACGTGAGGCTGCTGGCAGCATGGACTAAATAACCTCTGCTGAGATTCACTGGGACTACAGCTGAAAACACAACCTAGTCCAGCATGAACATAGTTTGCATCACATCAGGAACAGGAATTATTTCTTACCCAGACAAGATGCCTGACGGTTCGGGGAAGTTCAGCTGTCTCCTGTACCCTCTACAAAATCAAATTTGGTTGCCCAAAATCAACTCGATTTGGACACAGACAATAATGCAGGGAAGAAAAATAACCATCTGACATGGTGATTTAAGCATAAGTGGGTGAGCCAATATTGCCGAGTGAATCCTGACACTCTGAACAGAATCTTCCAGAGCCGAGGAGTCCAGCCAACAGCCAAGAATAATATTTCAGTGGTTCAGTCAATACAGCTGTAACCATGGCCTGGAGGGGTTTCCACAGCCGTAACCACAGGAGTGACTGCACATTCACTTGAAAATAGTAAAAACAGACATTTAAAAATCTACAGCTTGTAGACATCTTAAAACCAGTTTGAAAGGAGGCACAGAGGGGCCTGAAAAATGCACCGACACTCCCACCAAGCTTGACTGTCATCTGTTTATCCTTCTTACGAGACAATGACTAGAAATAAAAACTCCTCTCAGTAGGTACAATCACTTGCTTGGAAAAAACCTGAAGGAACAGCTTCAGACTAGCTAAAAAGATATGAGATACCAGTTACAAAGCCTGACTGATCATCCGGAGCTGCAGTGGCACAAGGCACGTTCCTACCAGGACAGTCTAACACCGTTTATTCGTGTCTCACACTCACAGCCAGAGACACTCTCATGCCTTTCACATATGATTTCTATTTCTTCCCTGATGTAAGACACAGTATCACACAACATGCTACAGAAGGAGCCCTGCTGGTTCAAGCAGGCTTTCCCAAACGTAAA